>BTHU01000012.1:48453179-48975679 GCA_036184795.1 Tokudaia tokunoshimensis
GGTGGCAGCACAGGCTACTCACATCGGGCTGTTCCTCACCACCCTCAAGTTTCCAGTTTCTACTCTTCATAGTGCACAAACCATTTGACTTCTCTTTCTCTCCCAACTCTCCAGCACACATACACTCATCATGGTGACATTCACTCACCCAACTCTGCATGGTGGCTGGTGGCTCTGCAGGTGTCTTCAGCAGTTTTTCTTATTTTAGAAGCAATTCATTATTGGTAAAATATTAGGTATAAATCAAATTACCAATTCTACCATCCAGGATAACTTCTTCAGGATTTCTGACATTTTCCATTTATTTAAACTTGGGTACAACAACAACATTAGACTGAAGGGATTTGGACTGGAGAGATATCTCAGTGGTTAAGACCACTGACTGCTCTCTCCCAAAGACCTAGATTCAGTTCCTGGCACCCAGTTAGTGGCTAACAACCATCTGTAACTCTAGTTTCAGAAGATTTTGTGCCCCATTCTGGCCTGGTGTGTGAGAATTGCACATACATGGTACACAGACATAAATGCAGACAAAACACCCGTACACATAAAATAAAAATAAATTTTTTAAAACTAAAGGAATATTTTTGTTAGTTTCCAAGGAACTTTTCAAATAGGTTACACAAATATGAAACAATACACCTGGGGTTATTTACATTGTTTAGTTTATACGTCTTAATCTCAAGAAATTTAAATTTCTATATATTGGACCTCACATGATTGTCTAACCAAAATCAAAAGTAACAGTGGTAGATAACTGTAAACAAATGTTTTGGTTTTTTTTTTTTTTTCTTGCTGTGAGAAAGGTTGAAAAGGACAATGAAATTTTACTCTTAAATTGGTTTCACAAAGCAATTCTTCAAAAAGGTTATTATGGAAAAAACTGACCTTCAAGGAAAAGCATGCTATGAACATGGAAAACTTCTTTTGGGGAGTCAAAAAACACAGCTGTGTTTAACAAGGGCCTGTAAAACTTCCAACCGGCCTCTATTGTCGTTTAGTAGACACCATAAATGTTTCAGAATCTCGATCACTTCATATTGAGACCTTACCTTTCTGATTGGTCGTTTCTCTTTCTATATTTAAAGGAAGGTGGCTTTTGCTGCCGTCTTATCGACGGTGGACTATAACAGGACTTCTAGAGCCTCTTCCCACAATGTATGTAGTGTTACCACCTTCCTCCTGGAGATTGCTTCGACGACCCTTGGCGTCAGACTTCTCCTCATCCAGAACTGGCGCTATTGGGGTACCCAGAGAAAACATTCATCATCGTGCTCCCAGGTGAGCTCTTGCTGGGATCCCTCTGTGTCTGTCTCTGGTCCATACCTAAGAAAAACTAGACAGAAGACACTTGATAGTTCACTGCCCGTGTCTAAAACGTTTTCACTTTTAAGCCTGCGGGCCTGTGTTCAAATCATTTCTCTCCAAACCTAGAATTCACCAAGAGTGGCAGTTCCTACAGTCTAGCACACATGAGGTCAAAGCATGGAGATCAGGAGTGCAAGACCTGCTTCTGCTACATAGTGAGTTCAAAGCTAGCCGGGCCTACATGAGATGTTGTCTCTAAAAACCCAAACAGTAAACCTGAATCTCCTCTTCTCTTCTCTTCTCTTCTCTTCTCTTCTCTTCTCTTCTCTTCTCTTTGCCTCTCTTCTCCTATCCTCTCCTCTCTTCCTCTCTGTCTTCTCTCTCTGTGTCTCTGTCTGTCTCTCTCTCTCTCTCTCTCTCTCTCTCTCTCTCTCTCTCTCTCTCTCTCTCTCTCTCTCCTCTCTCCTCTCTCTCTCTGTACATGTGTGCACGGGCACCTGTTGGATGTTGAACTCAGGACTTCATGTATTATGAACCACGCCCCCTCATCCATTATACCTTAACATGTAGTGATGTCAAATATAAGTTTTCACTTTATTCCCTTCACAATGTTTTCTTTCAGAAAATTATATCTATTCATCTATTTATTGGGGAGGGAAGTACAACAGTGCTCACATTGGAGTCAAAAACAACTTGATTGAGTCTCTGATCCTTCCAAGATGGGATTGGATTCAGGTAGCTAAGCTTGGTATCTAACACTCTTACCTGCTGAGTGGTCCTGCCAGCCCTCCGAAAATGTTCTCTTTATCCTTGCAAACTGAAGAGTTGATCACTTCTCTACTTTTCAATGTCCTCTTTCCACATACTTTCTGTCTCGTAGAGAACTGCCCAGGCAGTGTCTCAGTCTTTTCCTTAGCCTCTTTTTGTTTTTTTACATCACGGCTCAACCTTTGTGGAAATCACTTTAACTTCTACATGACTGGCTCCGTTCTCAGATGGACCTATCTAATTGTGTTGACTTTCTTGGAATTTTAAAATTAATTTTGATAAACTGTCATGATTGCACATCTAGGAATTCTGATTTGGGATTCTTTCTTTTGATGGGAATTTGGTTTTGATTGATAGGTTTGTTATCCTCTTAACGCTCCCCAAGGTCCTATTGAGAGTCTCTCTAAAGTGCTCTTCTTCCTAGCACTAACTCACTTTCTCCTAAAGGTGGGTGGCTTAGCTGAGCAAAGTTCAATTCATTTCTGAACTGATGACTTTGGCTAATCACCCAGTTAGCTGTGTGCTTTCATGTTCACAAACAGAAGGTCAGTTTGTCTTGGGCTTCTACCGAGTTGTGGTCTGAACAGTATTTGGAAAGATCTGTTGACTATAGTGTTTGGTGTGTGGCATGGAAACAGAAATATGGACATTGTATTTAAGAGGTAATATGGCTAACAGGCACGAAGGGTCCTTTTGTATTTTCTCTTTTGAGAAAGAAGTGAAATTGAAAGATTGGTCTAAGTCCATAAAGATGACTGAGAGAGAGAGAGAGAGAGAGAGAGAGAGAGAGAGAGAGAGAGAGAGAGAGAGAGAGAAGAGAGAGAGAGAGGGAGAGGGAGAGAGAGAGAGAGAGAGAGAGAGAGAGAGAGAGAGAGAGAGAGAGAGAGAGAGAGAGAGATTTGTGGCAGGAGAGACACACCAGTGTGATTTGAAACGGGATCCTTTCTAACAACAACCCCGCCACTATCCCATCTACTGGCAGAGGTTTGAAGACTGGCCTTTCCCCAAGAACAGAAGCCCGCTTCTCCGTGTGATCCTACAGAACTGAGAGGCAGGCTATGAGCCACAAAAACATTGGAATAACAAACTGTCCTCTATGTTTGGGACCCAGGGGCCAGCACAGTCCTGGCAGGCTGCTCCGGATCCTGGCCGGGTCCCTAGCTGCCTTATTGCTCAACACCCCAGCACGAGGCCTACGCCTTTCAGGTTCACCTTCACGTCAATTTAACATGTAACACCTCTGCTTCTTGCCCAACACCACTGAGGACTGCAATCTTGACTTGCCTTGTATAATATCACAACTTGAAAAAAAAGCTGCTGAGGCAATGTTCAAACACACTGGGGAAAAAGCAAGCATAATATAAACAGGATAGAATCTTCAAGTGCTATCACCCAGCTTGATATAGTGCCAAGTTAAGTGATGGTGGCGATGATGATGCTGGTGGTAGTGATGGTGGTAATGATGATCATGATGATGATATTGTGTGCATATATGTGCATACACATGAGTTCTTTGGGGATACATGTGTGGAAGTCAGAGGACAACTTTTGGGAGTCAGTCGTCCTCTTCCACATTTTTTAAAACATGTATTTATTCAGGGTAGAGGTAGTATGTCACATGTGCCACAGTGAGAGTGAGAAATCATAGGGCAACTTGCAGGCATGCATTCTCTTCTTCCACCATGTGGGTACCTGAACTTGAACTCATGCCTTCAGGCTTGGAGGTACATTAGGAGCCACATTCACAGTGTCTGTGGTGAGCATCAGTATGAATGTGTATACTGTGAGCCAGGTGCTATGCTAAACGATCCACAAACGGTACCCGAATAAATCCTCACAGTAGTGAGGGGCTCACGGGGCTGCTGCATTCATTCACAAGCACTAAAGTCGAGCAGCATTTGCTACGCGGCAGAGGGTTTTTTAAATGGCATGGTGGCTATATGGGTTGGTGCTTGAACCCATCTGTATGCACACAGAGTTCACACTTTAACCGAATCAGAAGTGATTTAAAAAAATAAAAATCTGCTCTGAATCCCCTTGTTAGACTGATGGTAGTTACAGTGATCTTCACACTAAAAATATAAAATGCCCAGTCTTGCTTTGGTTTCAAATTTAAACTTACTTTGACAAGGAACAGGGAAATGAGACCAAATATTTTCCATAGAAACAGGGAGGAGAAAAAAAATACAAAAAACAAACAAACAAAAAATCAGGTCATGATAAGGAAGAAAGGGGCAGACAGGAGAGATTTTGTTCTGAGGCAATTTCAGCTCCTCCCTGTGAGGGGACAGGGATTTTTCTCTGGGTTGTTGACAAGGCACAGGCCCTGCAGGGTCCCCTCAGAGGCAGTTGTGTGGCTGTCCCCCACCTTACCCGTGAGGCAAGGAACTGTGAGCTGTGGTTGTAGCTGGCAGAGAAGAAGAAGGTTACAACCCTGAGCCCTGGAAATGTGGCTTCTGTTTTCCTGGGAAATTATCTCTTGCTTGTTTTCTTTCCTTGGGATGTAGAGAGGATATCACGAATACTGTGTTCTCACACAGCCCATGACCGGCCCAAAGCACTAACCCAGGATGGAAAGGAAAGAAGCCTGCTGTCCAAAGCTGCCATGTTCTGGACATGGGGCCCATCTCTCCAAAGCCATTCCTACCAGGCTTTATATAGAATGTGGGTAGAGAGTCTCCAACAGTGCACAGGCCTGGGTTATAGCCCTGGGACCAGCACCTCCAGGAGAGTGTATTAGAGTGCGTCCTCAGTCATGCTTTAGAGCAGGAGTAAGAAGAACGATCCGTGTAAACAAGGTCCAAGGAGCAGTGCAGGCAGTGTGTGCCGAGGGTGTGCTTGACCCAGTCTGTGTACTCGAGACCAGCCACGGTGATAATAACACAAAATCAGCAAGTAGCAACTGTCAACCTGATCAGCTGTCTAACAGGCCAAGGCAGCTTCAGTGCTGCAGGCTGTTTGTCGTTCTCACCATCAACAGCATAAATCACTTCTTAACCTAGCCTTGCTCTTTCTTCATAGCCAGGGAAATAAACTCTGGACATGTCGAAACCCCCTCAGGGAGTCACAATTTTTTTTTTTTTAATTTAATTTAATTTTATTTTTTTAATTTACATTCCAAATCACTTCCCCTTTCCCGTTTCCTCCCTCCCCGAAAGTCCCATAAGCCCCCTTCCCTCCCTCTTTTCTCCGTTCAACCCCCTCTCATTACTCTGTCCTGGCGTTCCCCTACATCCAGTCTTTCCAGGACCAGGGGTCTCTCCTTCCATCTTTTTAGAAATCTATTGATATGCTGATTGTGTCTAGGGTATTCTGAGATTCTGGGTCAATATCCCCTTATCAGTGACTTCATACCATGTGTGATCTTTTGTGATTGGGTTACCTCACTAAGGATGATATTTGTGACATGTATTCATTGCTCAAGCTCTAACAATGTGATATTTCAGACTCTCGCACTGCAAAGACCTTGTGCAAAGTCCCTGTTCGAGTTTTCATAAGGAGAACATTTGCTGATGACCCGTTAATCGAAGAAAGTTTGACTCTGCTCTCTTGACTTAAAACCACGTGCCTGGAATATTCCACACTTTCTCAGACCGAAACAAAAGTAGGGAAGAGCATGCTGGAACTTTAGGTAGATTTAGGTTTGGATTCTTCGTAGCTCTGTGGGTGGGCAGGATCCATCACTCTGCCTCAGCTATACCACCTTTAAAATGGGAGTGATAAGTTCTGCCCTTCACAGGTTTGTTGCAAGAAGAAAATGAAACATTGCATATAAAATATATAGATAGCATCGTGTCTGCATTCAGGAAGCCTTAAATCAATAGCATTAGTATGCTATACCATGTAAAAAGCCTTTCTTAAACATTCAAAAGACTGCACATCGTCTCAAGTCTAGTATCTAAGTGACTTGGATTCTAGGGCACTTTTTTACCTGCTGGTGTTAACTTTGAGACTTAATTATTTTTTTCTTTTCCATTTCCATTCTTTTTTATTAGGGAGTAGTTTATTCATAGGTTTGTTTCAATATTTTAGTTGCTGTATTTTTTGGAGGAGACCCTGGTCTAAGAGGCACTATATAAAGGTACTGGATACGACTCTGCCAGGTGCTAGCCAAGGGGAGTAACCGGAGCTCAAGTTTCTGAAGTGAAATGGAATAAAAATATCTTCCCTCAGAGTTTAATAAGACTGCCAAGGGTAACAAACTAGCAGTGCCTTGTGAAGTGTAAAATAATCGAAAAATGTAATGCCATCGTCTCCTCAAAGAAAAAACAAGGACTCAACAGAGCAAATAAAAATAGAGAGTTTCAAAAATCTGAAAACATTTAAAATAATTAATACCCTGCTTTAGGGTCAGGTGTGGTGGTGCCTGCTTAGGAAATCCTAGCACTCGAGGCTGAGGCTTGGGGAGCTTGGATTGAAGGCCAGGCTGGGAGACATAGCAAGAGCTTGGTTTTAAAACGAAACAAAAGAGCTGTAGAGATGGCTCAGCGGTTAAGAGCACTGGCTGTTCTTCCTGAGGTCCTGAGTTCCCAGGAAATACATGAGAATTGAACTCAGGACCTCAGGAACCACATGGGAATTCCCATAACAATCTATAATAGGAGCCTAGTCCCCCTTCTGGTACAAAGGTGTACATGCAGATAGAGTACTCATATATGCAAAATAAATAAATAAAAAATCTTTTAAAAAAACAGAAAAACAACAAAGTCTATACAGAAGGACTGAACTTCTTGCATCTATAATAACTCAATGAGGCTTTGGGGAAAGATGTTAACAGGAGTATAGACTAACTTTTAGCGAAACTTTACTTCTAAGTTCCAGGCCAAGTGTTGTTGTTGTTTGGGGTGGAGTGGGGGGGCAGTGAATGAAGAGTACTCTTTGATACTTGGTGGAACTGGCTAATTCTCTTCCTAATAAACTCTCTCACACAAACAAAGAGATCAGATTTGAGGCAGGCTCTCTCATTTGCTGCCTTCCTGTTTTGTCCTCTGAAAGTAAATCATGAACATATCAACAGAACATAGCATGCCTGTATTCAAATTGACACTAAAAACAAGTTGTTAGTGGGCCCAAAAAAATTCATAATTGTTTGACTTGTCATAATTGTTAATGGTCTATTTTCTTTGCTTTCCTTTCTCTTACTCATTTAACGTCTTTCCTACTTGAATTTGTGGCTTTCTGGCTGTAGGTGTAAGAAAGGCCATCTCTCTTGCTTAAGCACGATGCTCTGAAGCCCCCATCATGGCTGGGAAGTTCACTCCATCACTTAACACTTATTTGTTGTTGCTGTTTTGTATTAGTCGGCATTCTCTGCGGGAACAGAACTGACAGAATGAACATAAACCACTAGGGGATTTATTAGATTGTCTTGCCATGATAAGGGCTGGATAGTTCAGCCTTGGCCACCTGCATAGTGAAGAAATCGAGACGCTTTGGTGGTCCCAGTCCAGCACTGAGGGGCTGAGGGGGCCCCGCAGAGCCACTGGTCTTCAGTCCATGCTGAAAGGCTGAAGAAGTTGAGGAATGATGTCAGCAAGTCTGGCAGCAGCAGAGACAGGCACACTCACTAGTAAGAAGCAGGGGTGGGCGGGCAAAAAGCCTTGCTTTTCACTGGAACCATTTCACACCAAGGCCGCCTCTGCTCCCACTGGGAGAGGACGTAGACAAACTGACCACGGAGATGAACCAGCACAGATGCTGTTAGGTAAGTTTCACGGCCTGGGTGGTCCTCAGCTTTCCCATTTGTAAAATAAGAGTAATGGTAGGCTCCCGTCCCAGTTGGTGGACAGGGCTAGCCCCGTCGTGGGCTTAACTAAATGAGAGTCTCTCGTTGACTATTATGCTGGCTACTTTCATGTCAACTTGACACAACTTAGAGTTGTTTTGGAAGAGGGAACCTCAGTTGAGAAAATGTCCAGCCTGGATTAGCCATGTAGGCTAGCCTGTGGTGTATTTTCTTGATTAATAATTGATATGGGAGGGCCTAGTTCTGGGGTGGGGGCTACCCGTGGCAGGTGGCTCTGGGTGCTTGCTATAAGAGTAGTGTCTCCTTGAAGCGTAGAAGCCAGGTTCCAGGATCATGCTGACTTGAGGACTGGAGAGATAGTTTCAGTTGCTAAAGTGGCAGTCACATAAGCACAAGGACCCAAGTTAGAGTTCCCCAGAACCCACATAAATAACTAGAGAGGGCAGTACACTGCTGTAGCCTAGCATAGGGTATGTGGGTCCGCGGGAGGGGACAGGTGGATTTGTGAAACTCACTGACAGCTAGACTACCTGAATCAATGAGTTTAAGGTTCAGGCAGAGACCTCTTCTCACATACACCCCAGCATCAGTACCAGGCTCCTATGTGCACGAACACACGCATGCATGTGTTCCCTCATGCACGTGTGCACCCACCCACACTAAGACGTATACACACCACGAACACATGTAACGACACACACACATCGACAGAGAGACACCACCCTGTGACTGCACCTTGGTGGAGTATCCTATACACTAAACAGAACAGAATAAAGGAGAAGTGACCGTGTGTGATTGCCCAAACTGGGTCAAAAAAGGCACCAAAGCTCCACTTGAGCTCATAAACAGCAGGTGCTGGCTAGCCAGTCATGTGACACGCCTTGGACAGCAGTACTCCAGTTCCAGCAACACCTTTAGGGACCTAAGCCCAGGCAGACACATGACTGCAGCTCCATGAGAAGGCAGAGTCACTCAGCCCCCAGTGCTTCTGAATTCCAGACCTTCAGGAGCTGAGAAAGATAGTAGACAGTGATTCTTGTTTTAAACTGTAACTGTTAGCGTGGTGTGCTGTATAGAAGACTGAAAATGATATTCTACATGTTCTAAGTGTTTTACATACAAAAACTCACTAACACTCATGCTAAGCCTATAAGGTTAGCACGATTGAATACCCACCATAAAAGGAAGAGGGGAGAAAGAGAGGGCATGGCAGGAAGGAGGGAGGGAATGAAGGAGGGCAGGGGGAGGAACAGAGAGAGAGAAGGATAGAAGGATGGAGGGAGAGAGGGATGGGGAAAGGAAGGAATGAAGGACAGATGGGAGGAAGAAAGGAAGGAAGGAATGAAGGAAAGGAAGGAAGGAAGGGAGGGAGGGAGGGAGGGAGGGAGGAAGGAAGGAAGGAGATAAAACAGTAAGTCATTTCATATCTGTGTTCCTATCTGCAGCAAACACACTGCCTGGCCCCAAGTGCCAGAGCTTCCTTGAGAAGTATGTGTATGTCGTAATTTATTCTGAATAATACTCTGTGTCCTACAAAATATTTTCCTTTCTATTTTGGTATTGAAGCACATGACTTCTGCAGACATCAACTCTAGTTCCAGCCATGGTTTTTGACTTAGAATAAGTAGCACATTCTTTCAGAATGCACTTCTAATTTTACATAGTATCTCTGGGGGAAGTTATTCTGTGATTAGAACCTCACTTCCCAGACAGGGAAGTGACATCTTTTCAAGGCTGCCTCTGTCAGCCCCAGTGCACACCTGAGGGTCCACAGAGGAATGCAAACCCAGCTAGCATCTGGCCTTCCTGTGGTCCCTGTGACTCTGGTCAATACACATGCTCTGGCACCGAGTGACGCTGGGTTGTGATTGTTTTCTGTTGACACCACCTCTATGCCCAATGGTCTGTTCCTTGAATGAAAGGTGAATGCTCACCCAAAGCACACAATGGGCTCTCAAATGTTTGCATAAGATTTCAATGATGAATCGTGATATTGGGTCTCTGAACTATTCAATATTCACAAAATCCCCTTGCTTCCAGCAAGCATCATTTCTGTGAAGGTCTGCTTAACCTCCCGTCAGGTTGGGTATCAAGGAATCCTCGAGGCCATAAATGTGTTTAGTGGAGTTGGCCTGCTGTCTTCAGTACTGGACACGATGCTATGCCAGGGACACTGGCATGCTCTGCTGCCCAGAGAAGAGCAGGTAGGGAGTGGAGGGGAAAACCTCACTGCAAATAACTCTGGGAGGAGCAGCGGTGCCGGGTCTGAACTGTCCTTGCAGTATATGTGCAAATAGTTGGAAGACTGGCCTGAGGGGCTGGAGATGAGGTGGCTCACAGCTGCCTGTAACTAAGCTCTAGAGGATGGAGGATTGCTCTCTTCTGGAGGTACACACACACACACACACACACACACACACACACACACCAAACAAACCAAAATAAAACAAAATGAAAAATCCTAGCTTGAGAAGGAGGGCCGGGTTCGGTGTAACTATGAAAACAGAAAATCTGTGAAAATCTCACCACTGTGGGACAAGTCACTGTGGGACAGCATGGTGACTCATGCCTGCAATTCTCACATTGAGGAGGCTGATACAGGAAGACAGCTATGGCCTTGACTACAGCATAAGTCAGCACCCCATATGAAATTTATATATATATATATATATATATATATATATGAGCAATATTTAAAGTACTGAAAGAAAAAATATTGTCTACACATTGTGTGTGTGTGTGTATATATATATATATGTTTGTGTATGTGTGTATATATATATATATATATATAAAACATCTTCACATACATATTTTGCAGCAGCCCTAAGTTATGCTAGACAAAGTACAGAAGAGTACTGGAGTGGCTCTAACTAAGCTCCATACATTCAGAAAGCTACAGGAAGTGTTAACATGTCACCTAGAATGTTGCCAATACGTTTAAGGGATGCGGCGAACTTTCTGAAATGAAAATTATGACACTGAGATGAGAAAATATCCTGGCTTGGCTAAACGCAGATTACATAATGTAGATAACAGTAGTAAACTCCAAGACAAAAGTAAAGTATTAAAAAGAGAAAAGGAAAGGACAGGAAAGGAAAGGAAAGGAAAGGAAAGGAAAGGAAAGGAAAGGAAAGGAAAGGAAAGGAAAGGAAAGGAAAGAGCACAGGGGGAGACTCACTCCAAAGTAAGTTACTGGGTCCTGGTGTTTAGGAGGCTGAGGCAGGGGAGCACAAGTTAGACAGGCTTCTGCCCTACAGAAGAGTTCCACATCAGCCTGCGTAGCAGAACACTGGCTCAAGCTATGTGGCTAAGGAGCAGAGCGGCTGAACTGTGGGAACACAGCTGCACCCTGCTATGGGTGCAATTAGAGTTTCCAAAAGGCAGGGTGATGGACCCAAAATTACATATACAATGTAGCTAAAAAGAATCCGAGATGTTCATCTAGCACAAGACACACGGTAAAAATTAAACCATAGACACTGCACAGCCAATTTTCTAAAAATGCATATATAAGATAAAATGTCTTTTTTTTTAAAGATGTTATTTTTTTTAGATTTATTTATTTATTATATGTAAGTACACTGTAGCTGTCTTCGGACACACCAGAAGAGGGTATCAGATCTCATTACAGATGGTTGTGAGCCACCATGTGGTTGCTGGGAATTGAACTCAGGACCTTTGGAAGAGCAATCAGTGCTCTTAACCACTGAGCCATCTCTCCAGCCCGATAAAATGTCTTAAAATCAGTCACAGACCCAATGAAGATCTTTATATTTAGGGTGCAATAGTAAATATTTTGACCATTTTGTTGTTATTCTTGGAGGTAATGCAATTAAGAAAAATTATGAAGCAATATTTGAAGCACTGAAGGCGAAACTATCGTTTACACCCTGGGAAGATACATCAACGATGAAAGAAAAGCCCTCATAAGGAGTTACACATGCAATCCCAGCGCTCGGAGACAGGGGTGGGTGGGGGGAGGTGGGGCGGGGGGGCGGGGCAAGGGCAGCCGGAGCTACACAGAGTAAGATGCTGCTTCACAGCAGGGCCTGGGGGTGTGGCTACGTGAACCCCCCCACACCCCACACACACACACCCCCCCCCCCCGGCAGTGCCCGGGGGATGCACGTGGTCAGAAGGCACAGCTCCAAAGCCGGTTCTCTCCTCCAATTCCCGGGATCAAATCCACGCTCCCGGGCTGTATGGCAAGCGCTTTTGCTCACTGAGCCGTCTCACTGGCCCTGTAGACAGACTTTAAGCTACTGTTTATTTTATAGCAATTATACTCTACTGAAGCTGTGGAAATTAGTGAGAGAAAAGGAATAAACGGCTAGCTGATCAATCCATAGAATAAGAGATATAAACAAAGTGAAATCCACAAAAGTGTAGAAACGTATACACACCAGGAGTAGCAGTGCACACCTTTAATCCTAGCACTTAGGAAGCAGAAGTAGGCAGATCTCTGTCAGGGGAGGCAGGTAGATCTCCAGGAGTTCAAGGCCAACCTGGTCTACAAAGTGAGTTCCAGGAAAGCCAGAGCTATGTAAAGAGATCTTGTCTCAAAAGACAAGCAAAAAAAAGGGAGAAGAAATGAAGGTGTCAAAATGATATTGCAAAGCTCACTATTTTGTTCTACTAATATACAGATACAAAAATAAAGTTTAAAAAAAAAGAAGTAGGAAAGGGGGACACCGGGTTGGGGGAAGGGGGCAGCACCCTCTCAGAGGCGAAGGGGAGGGGGAGAGGGGTGAAGCACTCAGGGAGGGGAACGAGGAGAGAGGGCAACATTTGGGATGTAAATAAATAAAATAATTAATCAAAAAAAAGAAGTAAAAACTACCAACTATCATTAAATATAAGTAAGTGTGATTGCTCCATTATAAGACAGAATTGAGGCATGTTCTGTGTACAAAGTGACAAGAATGACAAAGACATGAGCCAGCTATAAAGTCGAGCATAAGGAGCAGTGGGGACCAGCAGTGGCAAAGACAACGAACGCTTCCCTGCTTCCTACAGATTAAATTTTTAATAAGATTAAATCTTAAAATGTAATAAAATTAGATGAGGGTTAAGACTTGAGATACATGGGCTAAAGAGACGGCCCAGTGAGTCAGTCGCTTGTCCCACACGCACAGGGACCTGATTTCAGATCCCTGGTATAGCTATAGGCACCAGGTAGGCATGGTGACCCTTGTATGCCATTACTCATGAAGTGAAGACCAGATTCCCGGAGCAAGCTGGCCGGCTTCACTAGCTGGTTGGATGACCTCTGGGTTCCTGTGAGGAACCAGGTCTCAAAAGATAACATGGGGAGCAACTGAAGACACTTTCTGTCAGTCTCTGGCCTCCACGTGCACCCTCCCACAAGTGCACACTCACCAGAACACACACATGTGCAACACATCCACCTTTGGAAACACACACACACACACTATACACATACACATGCAAAAAAATAGCTGAGATAGTAATGAACATCGTATGCAAACACTGATCCGCAAAGTGGGTCTTGAGTTGACTTTCAAATTATCAATCTATCTAATTAACAGTTTTTCAAATGTATATTGCCATACCTAGAAATTCTTCAAATGCTATGACTTGCTTAGGGGGCATAGTTAAACAACATTATGCTGATTTTAATCTTTAATTGCCAAGGCTAATTACTGACTCTAGGAAGCCGCATGCATTGAGAGTCTTTGGGGACAAATTACAGCTTGTGATGGAGCCATCTGCTACATTAGCAAATTATACTTTGGGAAACACGGACAGTACTAGTTTAATGTCATTATCTCCATGATTGGCGGCCACGAGATGCAACAAACCTTGCATACAAGTCACGCCTACTGCCCTATTTTCTGTACAGCGGTGGGATTTCTGGCCACTGAAGTGGTGGGACAGAAGGATAGGGAACGTGGACGGGAAAGGTGCCCTTCAGCTTAGAAACTGGGTGAAGCCTCTCACCAGCTGAGAATGGAGAATTACAACACAATCAATGACATCCGTTTAAGGCCTTGACGTACTCTCACCTGCAAACCTGTGGTTTCCTGGGCTTTCACCAGAAACCACACTTACAGGAAAAGATGGGTCCTAAACCCTTTGTGCAATCTAGGGGCCTCCTGCCGGTGCCTTACTGGATTGCAGTCCCACCATAGGCCCCTTCAGAGATAGCTTCTAATCTCTATAGGATGGAGGAGGAGGGGAGGGGAGTGTCCCTTAGGAAGCTGCTGAGCAGTGAACCCCAGACCAGACACTTCCAGAACCCCATACATAGTCACCACAAGGACTCTTGAAATACAGCTCCCATTTGAGCAGCCCGACCTGCGTTTCCAGGTGTGCCTTATTCCTCCCCAGATGCCCTTCTTTCTGCTTTTAGTAAATTCCAACTCTGTCTCCTATTGGCTCATCCTGAAATTCCTTCCCCAGGTGGAAGCCCAGGATTAGGGTTTTCCCCAGTGGTGGTCTATGAACTGAACTCAGGCTGCTGCAGGTGACAGTGTGCAGGTGACAGTTTGCAGGTGACAGTGTGCAGGTGGCAGTGTGCAGGTGACAGTGTACAGGTGACAGTATGCGGGTGGCAGTGTGCAGGTGGCAGTGTGCAGGTGACAGTGTGCAGATGACTGTGTGCAGGTGACAGTCAGTGTGCAGGTGGCAGTGTGCAGGTGACAGAGTGGAGGTGGCAGTGTGCAGGTGACGGTGTGCAGGTGGCAGTGTGCAGGTGACAGTGTGCAGGTGGCAGTGTGCAGGTGACGGTGTGCAGGTGGCAGTGTGCAGGTGACAGTGTGCAGGTGGCAGTGTGCAGGTGACGGTGTGCAGGTGGCAGTATGCAGGTGACGGTGTGCAGGTGGCAGTGTGCAGGTGGCAGTGTGCAGGTGACAGTGTGCAGGTGACGGTGTGCAGGTGGCAGTGTGCAGGTGACAGTGTACAGGTGACGGTGTGCAGGTGGCAGTGTGCAGGTGACAGTGTGCAAGTGACTGTGCAGGTGACAGTGTGCAGGTGGCAGTGTGCAGGTGACGGTGTACAGGTGATGGTGTGCAGGTGGCAGTGTGCAGGTGACAGTGTGCAAGTGACAGTGTGCAGGTGGCAGTGTGCAGGTGACAGTGTGCAAGTGACAGTGTGCAGGTGGCAGTGTGCAGGTGGCAGTGTGCAAGTGACAGTGTGCAGGTGGCAGTGTGCAGGTGACAGTATGCAGTGACAATTTGCAGGTGACAGTATGGAGCTATCCTTCTGTCACTTGCTCTCATCTTGCCCAGTGTCCACCAGGGTGGCCGTGAGGGGACTGAGGGCTGAGTCCAGTCTTTGATGTCTTAAATAAAGGGCTCTCTATAAATACCAAAACCCAGTTAGTATTTGGTGTTTAGTCCCAGCAATGGGATAGTATAAGATAGGTTTACAAAACTTAGTCCCTCAGTCATCACAACCGCCAGCGGCTTGCCTGAAGCTTCCAGCTCTGAGGTCTATGAGGGGCGCCAGCACCATCGACACATGCTTGCATAGTGCCGTGGGAGTGGGGTAGAATCCTTCCCTCTAATTCACTTGATTCTCCAGCTCTCTCTCAGCTGATGCTCTTTCCATCTTTGGGAGAGGTTCGTGAGAGGGTTTAGAGGGGAGAAGGGGAAGGGGGAAATGATAGCATTACAATATTTTTTTAAAAAAAATTAAAAGGAAGGGAGCGGAGGAAGCAAGATCTCAAAACAGCCTGGATGTTGAGCTCAACCCAAAGCGTAAGCTCTGGCCAGCAGCCCTCAGAGGCCTCCAGCTCCGCAGCCCCAGACTCCTCACTGAAAATATCCAGCATTGGATGAAGCAGCTGCAGGTTAAATTTAGCCTTGGCAAACTCAGGCCTTGGCTGGATGCTGGAAGCATCTGAGTGGATGGAGGGAGGGTGGATGGGTGCATGGATAAAGGATGGACGCGTGGACAGATGGACACATGGATGGACGGACAGACAGATGGACTTACGGACAGATAGGCAGATGGATGGACGGACGGACTTAGCACAGGTGTGAGAGCCTGGGCTACTGTGGCCAGTGTGATGATGATGCAGACACCAGGACCGAAGCAGAGCCAAAGAAAGGAAGTGAGTTGGGAGGCTCTCCTCTCTCAGTGGTCACCAGCCCGGTGCAGCCCTTTGACAGATGCCAACTGGGCGTAAGGCCAAGGGAAGCATGGAGATGCAAGGGAAAGAAGCTGTAGAGACAGTGAGAATCTGCGAGCAATGTCCCTCAGAAAACTGCTGTGGGGGATCATCCAGTAATGTTGCATCAGCCAAGTAAGAGCCTGCACTGGGTCTGCAGACGTTCAGTGTGACCTTTGTCCTAGCAGTGTGTCAGAGGCCACCTCAGGGCTTTTATGTCATCATCATCTGTACTGACTGGTTTTGTGTGTCAACCTGACACAGACTGGAATTATCACAGGAAAGGAACTTCAGTTGGGAAATGCCTCCATGAGATCCAGCTGTGGGGCATTTTCTCAATTAGTGATCAAGGGGGGAGGGCCCTTGTGGGTGGTACCATCCCTGGGCTGGTAGTCTTGGGTTCTATAAGAGAGCAGGCTGAATATCAATAGATTTCTAAGAAGATGGAAGGAGAGACCCCTGGTCCTGGAAAGACTGGATGTAGGGGAACGCCAGGACAGAGTAACGAGAGGGGGTTGAATGGAGAAAAGAGGGAGGGAAGGGGGCTTATGGGACTTTCGGGGAGGGAGGAAACGGGAAAGGGGAAATGACTTGGAATGTAAATTTAAAAAAATAAATAAATAATTAAAAGAAAAAAAATAAAATATTAACTCAAAAAAAAAAAAAAAGCAAGCTGAGCAAGCCAGGGGAAGCAAGCCAGTAAGGAACATCCCTCCATGGCCTCTGCGTCAGCTCCTGCTTCCTGACCTGCTTGAGTTCCAGTCCTGACTTCCTTTGATGATGAACAGCAATGTGGAACTGTAAGCTCAATAAACCCTTTCCTCCCCAACTTGCTTCTTGGTTATGATGTTTTGTGTAGGAATAGAAACCCCGACTAAGACATCATCCAATCATTGTTTGCTTCCTCAGTGACCTGTTAAAGTGCAAACAACTATGGTTGTTGCGTTTTCTTGGCTAACACAGTTATCGTTGCAAACCCTGGAAGAACAGAAGGGCAGGGAAGGGATGATCAGCATGAATAAACTAATGAAGAGAGTCTCTCTTGTATTACTATGCTGAGAATGGAGTAAGTGGTACATGCATACAGTAACTGTAGCTGAATATGAAGAAATTACCCTCCCTATTTGGTAGATGAGAAATAATGTGCCTTACTTGGGGCTTCCATGAAGATTAAATGAGAGAACTCAAGCAAGTATTTGAGATGAGATAGCTTATTTCAATAAATGAGGGGTGAACTTAGTCCTCAGAGCTCACAGCTTGCCACAGTCTGGATTTGGCTTCCTCTGTGCCCACCAGTCGACTGAGCATCACATGACCACACTGCCACCTTCTGGCCATCTGGAGTACTTCAGCTGTGCTGCCATTTGAACCAGGTCCCGCGCAGATGGGCCTGCTTCTGATCCACTGCAGCCTCAGACTGTGCTGCACTGAGCTGAGCTTGTACAGTTGTTGGAGCAGGTTACCTGTGACTTTGTCAGCCTGTTTTCCAGTCTCCTAAACAAGGTACGGACATTGGGGGTCGATAGTTCAGTTCCCCCATTCCAATCCTCATTTGCAGGCTGCTGGCCTTAATTGTGTACTGGAGTCTCTCTCTCTCTCTCTCTCTCTCTCTCTCTCTCTCTCTCACACACACACACACACACTATCTGCATCCCACACCAGACCTATGGGATTAAGCTCTGCAGGAGGCCTAGGGGTGATTCTACATGAAAAAGGAAACCTTCTCAAAGTCTCAGCCCAGTTCTGAGAACACAAGGCTGGTGCTCCAGTCCCCTCCAGTCTTTTGTGGTTGTATAGATGACACAAGCAGAGCTCGCTGCACTTAAAGTCAATGCTAGGAGCTGGAGAGAAGAGGAGGTGAGGACAGTGAGAAGCAGGAGATGACTGAGCAAGACAAAGGGGAAGAAAAGCAGTCGCACAGAAGCAGGTGGAAAAGAAAACGAGAGGAGGTGAGATTAGGGGAGAGGCATTGAAAGTGGGAGCTGGACCAGAGGTGTGGAGAGATGAGAATTGGGCCAGTGTCTTGCAAATGGCAAGCAACAACCTAAACAAAATCAGTGAACAAATATTAGAGTAAGAAAAAAATGTTCAATGTATGATTAAGATCAATATCTGCAATGTTCAAAAAAAAATGCTCCCAGATATTAACAGGGGTGAGATAGCACACTAGGGATAAGCAAAGATACTGAGATTTCAACAGCCAGGATTCAGAAAGGTGGCCCGGTACACAGTTTCAGAGGATTCCTTTTGACTGTAGAGTTGACAAAACCCAGAAAGCCACTTATTTATTCCTGGGAGAGTGGTAGAGGGAAATATTTTCTTAAATGCTGTTGGTAGTTACGAATGTGAATTGTCACATTTGAACATAGAGAAACTGGCACCATATAGCAAAATGTACCACACATCATCAGCCCACCATCCCTGGGACCAGATACCTCAGGGACCCAGCATCAGGGGAGGCTGGTGTATATATACGATTGTTACTCTCAGACTACCTGGCTACAGCAGCGCTGGTAGAGAAGGCTATTAACAGTACTGTGGACCGAATGTTGACATACCGGACTGGTTTGGTTATAGCTCCACACAGCAGCTACGATAAACGAGAAAGCCATGTCACAACAGGAATTTAAGGCCTGAGGTATTTCAGTGTAAGAATAATAAGAAAGCAACAATGTTCATAATATTGTGCCATTTTGGAAAGTACAAAATGGCGTGTGTGTGTGTGTGTGTGTGTGTATGTGTGTGTGTGTGTGTGTGTGTGTGTGTATGTGTGTGTGTGTGTGTGTATGTGTGTGTGTGTGTGTGTGTGTGTGTGTGTGTGTGTGTGTGTAGTATACCCTGATACATTAATATTAGATGTTTCAGCTAGTCGGCTGTTACATGCCTTCGCTATCACCCTGCTGTGTTTGCTATTTTAAATGAGTATATGGAAATCTAAGTAAAGGTGTCTTAGGATTTCTATGACTGTGATGAAACACCATGACCAACAGAGTTTATTTTTCTTGCAATTCCACATCACTGTTCATCATAGAAGGAAGTTGGGTGGGAACCTGGAGCCAGAAGCTATGCAGAGGCTGTGGAGGAGTGCTATTTACTGGTTGGCTTCTCATTGGCTTGCTCTTATTATAGCACCTACAACCACCAGCCCAGGGGTGAAGCAGCCCAGAATGGGTTGGGCCTCCCCTATTAATCCATAACTAAGAAAATGCTCTGCAGGCAGACCTTTCTCAGTTGAGATTCCCTTTTAGATGACTCTAGTTTATGTCAAATAAGCAAAAAGCTAGCCAGCAGAATAAGAATGGGCACACAGTAGGTTGACAGCATGCATTACTTGAAAAGGAGGGCCTCTGTGGATATGAGGATAAAGGCCTAGTAACTGACTTAAGGAAAAAGAAAAAACACAAAAACCTTTATAACAATTATAAATTCTAGGTATATATTAAAACTTATATGTGTGTGTTTACACAAATACAGTGTTTTAAAATGTAGCAGTGATGTTGAATCTAGTGGCACAGTCCTAAAATTCCAGCTACTCACAAGGCTAAGGCAGGAGGATCACCAGTCCAAGGTCTGTCTTAGGTGCAGAACAAATACAAGGCCAGGAGGAGCAATGTAGTGAGCCCCTGACTCAAAATCAAAAGTGCAAAGATCTTTGAGTATAGTTCAGTGATAAGATGTGCCTACAGGGCACACAGTACAACTGCCAGTACCACCAAAATTTATAGCTTTTATGCATTAATCTTTTGATCATTCTGTATAACAAACCAAACCTCAATTCTCAGTGATGTGCCCTATGGGCATGCCTCTCTCACTCTCAGATCTCGGGAACAGCCAGGGTGGTCAAATTGGGCTGTAGATCCGGTTCTCATAAGGCACTGTGAGAATTGTGAAATCCGCTGGACCAGCTAGTGCACACTCACCCCAAGGGGAATGGGAGGCTCGAGCTAAGCCGTGTAACTGAATTTAGATCTCTCCCCCAAGTAGTCCCATGCCTAACCCAACACTAGGATAAAGAAATAGATTCCTGTGGAGTTGGGTGGAAAAACAAAGGCAGAGTAAATCAACAACAACAACAACAACAACAAAAACTTTCCCCAAACTTCAGTGAGATGTCAGGCAGCAGCAGAGGGTGATCTCACCCCGTTTGTGAGAAGCAGAGGGAAGGCGGAGCAGCACGGGTGGTGTGTGTGTGTGTGTGTGTGTGTGTGTGTGTGTGTGTGTGATGTGTTGTGGTCGAATATTGTCTGACAGTGGCCTCTGAAGTCCACCAGCTGGAGCTGGGGTCTCCAGTGTGCTGGGCTTGAGACTGTGGAAGTTTTAAGAGCCTGGGCATACTGGAAGGTAACAAGTCAGGTGAGGATGCTGTCCCCAGGAAGAATGAATGCTGTTCTGGGGTTTCTGGTTATAAAAAGAGCAAGTTGGCTTCAGCTAGTTCAAGCTTCTGGTCTCTTACGTGATTTCTGTCACGGTTGTTCTCACTGTGGTGATGCTTGCTATGAGGTCCCCATCAAAGGACAAAGAATCCCGGCTTTTTGGCCTCCAAAACTGAAGGCTAAGTAAACATAATTTCTCTGTGAAATTTCTACCTTCAGGTATTTTGTTACACCAACAGAAAATAGGAAAACTAGGAACAGTCACACAAGTGCCACTTGGAAAGTACAAATAGCTCTTTCCTGACATAGAATTACAACAGATGGGACATTCATCATTTTTCGGAAATGTTTAACGATATCTCTTGAAACATAAAACTTAGCACTTTTTGCTCTATCATTTCTCTCTTATAAAGAAATTTGTCAGTGAATACACCCACCAAATTATATCAAGTAAAGCAATATTTGTACAAAAAGAAGAAAAGGAGGAAGCGGAAGAGGAAGAGGAGGAGGAAGAAGAGGAAGAAGAAAACCTGGAATAAATACCTGGTTAAACAAACCATATTTATAGTTACATTTCTATGGATGGGATAGAATACATAAACAAACAGCAGCCATGTAGGGTGGAAAGGATTTCTTTTGGTTTACAGTTTCTGAGAGACACTGGAAGGCGTGGCCACAGGTGGGGAAGAGAGGCAGGGCAGGAAGTTGCCTGAACCTTTTATCTACACACAAAAAGCAGAGAGCAGAAACAGGAAGTAAACAGGAAACAGGAAGTGGAGCAAGGCTGTACACCTTCAAAGCTCTGCCCTGGATAATGTATGTCCCCCAGCAAGTCTCCACCTCCTAAGGGTTCCACAACCACAGTAAACAGCAGCACCTACTGCTACCTCATGCTCACGTTCATGAGCCTGTGGGGAGCATTTCTCATTTAGACCACTGCAGAGTAATGTCCATTAAATGAAATAGTCTGTAAGTATTTTAAAAATACAAGTACTCAGCTTTAGTACACAGATATAAAAATATCTTCAAGACACACTACTTACAAAATCAAAGTTCAGAAAAAAAAATAAGCTAAGAACACACATAGGCAAGTCAGAAAGGTGTGTACCAATTGTCAATAAGTATGAAGATATTTTCTACTTTTTAGCAACTGGGGGGCATTCTCACTGTAACAACAAGATACAATTTCACCCTCAGAAAATTTACAAAAAAAAAAAACTGCTTCTAACAAGACTGGCTGTTGGCACAAGCACAAGACACCGGGGACTGATACACACTGGCAGTTGTGAAAGGCCTGGCACCCAGAACTGCTGCCCAGACTTGAGATAGTTGATAACACAGAAATGGCAAGAGCTTTCCTTTTCTCTTTTTTGATTGTCATAATAATCTAGAACAAATATAAACTACAAATTGTAACAAATCTCTTAAACAAAGAAGGCTTTCTCAGCACTCGCTGGAGAATGTGAAGTTATATGGGCTGAAGATTAGAACAGTTAAAAGCATTATAGTTGAATGAATAAACAGTCAGCACAGACTAATCAAGCAAGTCTCTACCAGCGTGCCACCAGTCTCTAGACTAGGTTCTTTCAGTGTGCTGACAGATGAATGCATGGCCTGCTCCACTGGGCAAATTCTTCATCCAATATGGTGCCCATCCAGCTGATTTATTAGGCAAAGAAAAAAAAAATAACCGAAAGACTTGGCAGACGTCCAGTGAGATGGCTCACTGGGTAAAAGCACTTGCCACACCGGCCTGATGATCTGGATTTGACTCTCAGAAGCTATGGTGGAAGGTTATAACCAACTCCTAATGGTTATAGAATATATATAATATACACACACAGAGAGAGAGAGAGAGAGAGAGAGAGAGGAGAGAGAGAGAGAGAGAGGAGAGAGAGAGAGAGAGAGAGAGAGAGAGAGAGAGAGAGAGAGAGAGAGAGAGAGAGCCAGGAGCAGCTATATTCTAAAATCAATACCTGTCAGCACTGTGATATGGCTACCTCCCATCTAGTTTAGAAGAGGGAAAACCAATTAAGCCACCACTGTGTTCACATCTGGTCTCTACCCATTTGATGAGGGATAGTAAAATATTACCTCTAGCTACAATTTATAAAAAGAATGGCTATGCTTCTGGAAAGAATGATAGTGTATGTAGCTGTTTTGTGGCTCTAAATTCTAGTGCTTCGGGTTCTAAAATTCTCATCAAAGTTAATAAGAATCTATGGCTCAGAGAGACCAGGCCAGGATGACTGGTAAACGGCCAAGTCAAGACTCTAATTCTATTGTCCTGGTCTTGGCTGTGACACTTCATCAGCCCAGCTAGAGAGTGGCCAGGGAAAGGCTGAGCAGCAGAGAAATTGTCCAAATTTGAGGACCAATGCGAGCATCACCTGGTGCACATCTGTCTGCCACGATGTCAGCAGCAGAAAGCGACACAAGGCTTGGTCACGAAGGAGGAAAACTCGGCATCAACTCTCAGCCAGTGAGCACTTCAGGGCTGAGACTGTCAGTGGTCACTATGTAATGACAACACTTAGGTAATGTGACCACGTGGGGTGTGAACACGGGAGACAAAGGTTACACACTACTTGAGAGACTGCCTAGGACAGCCACTGAATCCCTAGAGCAGGTGTACCTGAAGACAGAAACCTCCCGGTCTTCTCTAAGAGGTGATATATTGCCTCTTTGCTGAGGGCTCCTCCGGTTGGGTTTCTGTCCTGTTGTAGGTATCCCAAGAGACCTCTGCTGATGCTCTGGTGCATACATCACCACTGTGATGAAGAGAAAGCACACTATCCAAAAACCCAGAGTGGTGCAGGCAAGACTGCCTGAACAAACCTCCCCTGCAAGGATGCAGATTGATGTCCTCTGTGATCTTTGATGGTATTTTTGGATTTTTTTTTCTGCCAGTTATAAAAAAAAATCCAACATTCTGAGATTCTTCTCAGCTAATTTAGCATGGCTGTGTCAGTAGGAAAAGATCCCAAACTTGGGGTTTTACTGCCAAAAAATGGCAATGATAACAATCGGCCCCTTGGCAGTGCAATCAGTTTAGGCAAGCTATTGATACCCAACTGTGAATGCAAAAGGACGCTGGAACCATGGGAACCTGAAAGTAAGCTGAGCTCTGTGAAGAGAAACGACAGATTTCTGCCATGACTTCATTTTGTGGGGTTTGTCTGCATTGCCAAGGACATGTATATAGTGTCTATATTAAAATTATATATATGTATATATATATATATTGGCCATATATATGGTCAGCTGAAAGACAGCCTACGGTGTGTTGGACTAGTGCACTCACTATATTGTGGAAGATACTAAGGTTTGCATGTTCCTTTCTCCAGTGTCCTGGAAACACGTCCTTTTCAAACCCCATCACAGTAGATAGTAGTAATGTACACCCCGTATGCTTTATGGATGTATTGTCTGTGTATATCCTGACTAAAATATACCAATTGAGAGAACATTTTCAGTAATTATTATTTTAATTATACTCTGTGTGTGTGTGTGTGTGTGTGTGTGTGTGTGTGTGTGTGTGTGTGTGGGAGATCACACTTGTGCTTGAGTGTGAAGGTCAGAGGATAATTTACAGGAGTCAGTTCTCTCCACCCACCATGAGTCCCAAGGACAGAAGGTTGTCAGGCTTGGCAGCAGACACTTTTAACCACAGAGCCATCTTACCAGTATTAGCAATTATGTTTATAAGAGAACAGACACATAGTATCAGACCTCTAGATCAGGCAGGAGCAGTCAAGCTTAGCTGTGCTTCTGACGTTTCTCTAGGGAAAAGCTGCCTGCAAGAGACTCAGGGCATTCTGCGTTGGAAGAAGGTTTTGTTTTACTTTTCAAAGTGTGTTTCTAGGGCTGGTGAAATAGATTGGTAGTGATGGTTACTCTTACAGAGAGCCCAGGTTTGATTCCCAGCACCCACACAGTGGAACACAATTGTTTGTAAATCCTAGTCCAGGGAATCTGTTGCCCTCTTCTGGACTCCATAGGCATTGTATAAAAGTGGTATACCTAAATACATGCAGGTAAGCACACATATAAAATTAAGATCAATATTTTAAGTATGCCTGTGGTTGTACTCTGAGCACACACTTAGCCGGCTACCTGATAGGAATTAGAATACCGGAGGTGTTAAAAAGTTGCAAGAGAGTAAAGCTCTGCTTGTAGCCTAAAGCCTACAGGAATCACCGGGATGGCGTCTCTGCCAACATTCTTCCCTGAATGGGCCAGGAAAGTCCAGCTGGGTCCCATCCTGTTGGCCTCAATGGAAGAACATCATGGAAAGAGAAGGCAGAGGCCAGATGTCTTGGGCCCACTCTCCTACCCCTCCCAACCAGGCAAAGGAATACCTTGGCAGAAAGAGCTCTGGGCTCCTAGGCAAGACACGAGGAGCTGCCCACCCACTCTGGTCCTGTTCCCAGTCCCTTCCAGGATTGTGGCTAAAACCAGCCAGGCCCATAGGTACCTTGGATGTACCAGTTGTTTTAGGATGGTCCCATGGTGGATTGATTACTCCCCTTAGAAATTGTTGGATCTAGGGAATGTCAGAAAACAACAACAACTGAGTTCAGACCTGTGGAGACCTTGGTGGAGGGCTGATTTTGACCCGGGTAGTGTTCCATGGACTGTTCAGCTGTCTTCCCTTTAAGAGGGTTAGCTCATTAGCCAGGCATGGCGGTACACAGTTCAAGGTCATCCATGGAGATTCTAGTCCAGCTTGGATTACGTGAGAACATGTCTCAGAACAAAGACTGTAAGCTCCCACAGGCTGTCAGCTCTGACTGTGACTATAACCGCTGTGTAAAAGCAGATAACTTTTGGTGACTTCAGCCTATAGTCCCAGCACTTGACAGGCTGAGGCAGGAGGATGGTGAGTTTGAGGCCTTCTTAAAATACACAGTGAGACCTTGTCTCACAAACAAACAAATCACAAATAAATAAAGAGGACTTCAAACTTTAGAATTTTGATGTTGGTTAAGTTTTTACTTGAAATCAGAGGCTACATATTCCACAACTAAGGAACATTGAGAAACATTGTTACCACAACTGCTTTCTGGATCCCAAAGCCTGGCCATCTCAAAGACACCAACAGACACAAGTCTCCCACAGGGCTGAGTATAAGGCCTAACACAGAGCACTTTGCAGCAATCTTCCCCGGAAGAGTCTATTTCAACCCCAATCATTTACTGGCATGTAACCCTTAGCTTCCAGATGCTAGGACTTGTTTGAGATTTTGCTGTGGAAAAGGAGTTTACTCATTGTTGTACTTGTCTCCAGAACTCGGCATCACCAGGAATCTTACATTCTCTTACTCTCTGGCTACGACTTCTCTGACCTGATGGCAATTAACCAAGCCCAGAGATAATGGGCTGGCTATGGTTAGGAAGGGATGTAGAGATTTCCCTCTTCCCATAAACCATAGAAGTGGTGTTGTCTATTTACTCTTTAATGACAGACAAAAACAGTACTGTTGCCTATTGATACACAAAGCAAAAGTTGGACATTTTCTTCCACACAGACACCATTATTTGGACAGTGTGTGACACACGGTTGTGCTCAGCTGATGTTTGCTGAATGACTTATTTGCTGGCTTCTGAACACTAAGAAGACTCTGGTGGAAGTGAGAGTTGGCTTTTCCCTGGGTCCTCTGAAACAATTATCGCTAATTTGCCTCACGTCTTTCGATTAAACAATGAGGAATTTTTCAAACACATGCCTTAACATTATGAATCAGGCTGAAATGAGTCAGATATTAAATTTAATTACTAGCTACATCCTTTGAACTATTAGAAACAATAGTGGCTTCCAGCACAGTGGGTTAGAACGCATGTACTTGAAGCTATAAATCAGAAGTCCACTAGAGGGCAACAGAAGGCCGGGAATCGACTGCAGAGCTATGCATGCATTTGTAGGAGCTGGGGGGTGACCAAATTCTCTAGGCCTCAGTTCTCTGAGCCAAGGAGCAGACGCCAGGATGAGACGCAGCTGCGGTGGTGAATGGAGTGATCAATCAAAAGCTGAAAAGAAACTAGGCAAGGAGTCTGTGAGATGGCTCCGCGGGTAAAGGCACTCGCTGCTAAATCTACGGACCTGAATTCAATCCCTGGGTAGGAGAGAACGGAATCCTGCAAGTTATTTTATTTATATACAGCAAACACACACTAATTAATTAAACGTTTAAAGAAAACAAACCACCCAATTTTAAAACAAAGAAACTACGCAAGGCAGAAACCAGGAGGTCTGGATGTGGAGGTTTCCAGAGGAACCATGTTGAGGAGACTGCGCGCAGTGCTGCAAATATCAAGGGCCAGAGAGACTCTGCCAAACCAAGGCCCGGCATCTCAGTTCACTAGAAATTCAAGAATCTGGCTGAGAATGGAGGGCACTGAGTTCTAACCATACACTAACCCATTCAGCCTGAGCAAAGAAACGACTGGACTCGCCTGTGGGGAAACCATTTCGGGCATTCAGTGTTGCTTTGACATCCTGCTGTCGATGGCAGCTGTGTGATCAAGCACTCCACATCTCCTTTTCCTTTCCCATGAATTGGGTGTGATACTGATGGTGTAAGCAGAACCTTTTTAAAAAAGATTTTTAATTATGTTTATGTGGGGTCACCGGTGATGGTGTGTTCCTGTGAGTGCAAGAGCCCTCAGAGGCCAGAGGAGGGCGCTAGATCCCCAGGCGCTGGTGTTACAAGCTCCTGATGGTGTTGGGAACTCCACCCAGGGCTTCTGCGAGAGCAGTAGGTGCTCTTAACGACTGAACAGTTTTTTATATGAGGGATTTAACGGAGGTTTGATATCTTACACACTTGGTTATTTAAAATTATCAATCAATCCCATGCAAAAGTCGATGGATCTCTGAGTTTGAGGCCAGTCTGGTTTACAGAGTGAGTTCCAGGACAGCCAAGGCTACATAGAGTAACCCTTCCTTGAAAAAACAAAAATAAAATAAAATAAATAAAATCCAAGTTAAAAGCTCAAAGCATTTCTGTTATCAGATTGACAGTTAATGATGCACTTGACCAGACTACCTGACTCTGGCCAGGCAGGTCACCTTGAAACTTCTTGATTCTTAACAAGATTTGGGTTGTAGAAGTAGAGAGGCAATGTTGACATTTGCTTTATTTCAAGTTTTGCATTAATTTAATATTTTTATTGCACATTAGATGATTTCTAATCATTGTTTCTAATACCTACCCTCAGACTGCTGCAGGATTAAATGTGCCATGGGCTTAAAGGCAAACAACAGACTGCAGCAGTCTATGTCCATCACCTCCACTGAGTAGCTTAATCAGCAACCACTCACACGTCTGGAGCCCGCTAGAAATTGGATCACCCCAGCTAAATTTAGCTTACCTCCCACCTTTTCATCCTCCTGAGAGTAGTCACCTGCTCAGGGCAGCAGTGAAGTACAGAGAGCACATGGAAAGACAGAGCTCACGGGCTCATGCCCAGACCTAGGTCAGCACAGCTTCTGTTATGTGCCCAAGCCCTGATCCAAGGCTGGGAAAATAGAATCTGCTATGTGATGCAAACTGTGTCTTTTTGTTGTGGGTTTCCCCACAACCACAGTGTGAATGCCTTTGATCAGGGACTGTCTGTCTGTCTGTCTTGTTCATGTTGCTTACCATTGGGAAAGGAGAGGATGGAGAGGTCACGGGGTCATATGGGGCAGGAAAGCCAAGATCTAAACAGGACCGGCTGACTCCAGAGCTCATGATCTGTGTAACTATGTTCTATTAGCTCTCTTAACAAAAGATGGGTAAGTAATTATAGGCTGTGTAAGACCCTATGATATTATAGGGCCCTAAGTAGGACCTAAGTATCATAATGTATTTTTTTTCCTGGAGTCAGAGTGTCTGGTGGAAGCATCAAATTGCTGTGTTCATTATTGGATTGGGTGGTGACACAGAAAAGATGCATTAAGAAAAGAGCATTTAAAGGCTCGGAGACCAGCCTGGGCAACTTAGCAGGGCCCTGCCTCAAACGTTTTCAAATATAGGTCACTGATGGAAGTGCTTGTCTGCCGAGGGTGAGGTTCTGGACTCCACCACTGGCTGGATTCCTCAGAGGAAAAGAGGAAGAGGAGAGGAAGAGGAAGAGGAGAGGAAAGGGAGAGAAAGAGGAAGAGGAGAGGAGGGAAGAGGAGAGGAAAGGGAGAGGAGAGGAGAGGAGAGGAGAGGAGAGGAGAGGGAGAGGAGAGGAGAGGAAAGGAGAGGAAGAGGAAGAGGAGAAGAGAGGAAGAGGAGAGGAAGAGGAAGATGAAGAGAAGAAGAAGAGGAAGAGGAGAGGAGGGAAGAGGAAGAGGAGAGGAAAGGGAGAGGAGAGGAGAGGAGAGGAAGAGAAGAGGAAGAGGAGAAGAGAGGAAGAGGAGAGGAAGAGGAAGAGAAGAGGAAGAGGAAGAGGAGAGGAGAGGAAGAGGAAGAGGAGAAGAGGAAGAGGAGAGGAGAGGAGAGGAGAGGAGAGGAAGAAGAGAGGCAGAGGGACAAGGAGATGGGGAAGGAAACAGAAGCAAAACATGGCCTGCCTAGCGAGTGAAACAGCAGAGCAAACAACCTAGAAGATGACAGGAATATTTGCAAACTATTTCTTTGACAGTGAGCTAATAATTGGAACATAAAAGGAAATCAAGCAATTCAGTGATAATAAACCCCAAGTAAAACACTGTCAACAGATCTAAATAGGCTTTTCTGAAGGAAGACATGCAAATGGCCAAAAAGAACGTGAAAAGGGTAATGCTAACAGTCACCCAAGAAACACAAGTCAAAACCACAGTGAGATGTTGCAAAAGCGGCCATGACATGTAACAGACAGCAAAGGCCATTTGCTAGGAAAAGAAAAGGGAACTTTTGCACACTGCTTGTGGGAATATAAATAATACAGCAGCTCTGGAAAACAGTATGGAGGTACCTGAAAATAAAGAAAAGACTATCCAGCAATCTCACAGTTACAGAGGAAGTTAAATCAGGATGTGATAGAGAAATCTGCATACCCATGTTTATTCCAGCAATATTTACAATGCCCAAGAAATGGAAGCAACCTAAATGCCTATCATCTGATAAATGGATGAAGAATATATGGTCCATAGGCATAATGGAATGCTATTTGGCCTCACAAAACAAATGAAACCCCAGCCTTTATGGTAATGTGTACCTAGATGGAGGTCATTGTCTCTAGTCAAATAAGCCAGACACCATGAAATGAGTGAGTTCACTGTGTAATCCACAGTGTAGACTCATGGAAACCGAGAGCAGCATGGTGCCTGGCAGAGGCTGCCGAGCAGGAGAAGGGACAGATGGGGACAGAGATGATGATGAGGTGTCTATCAGTGAGTCACAGTACAGAGGGAGAGATAAGTCCCGCTGAGCTGCTGCTCAGGAAGATTGTTGACAAAGATCACAGGTCACATAGGATTGTTGACAGGTAAAGATCACATGTCACGTATGCTTTTAAAGTTAGTTGAATTTGCAGTGTTTTAGCATAAATAAATAATAATTGAGGAAGGATATAAGTATGTTGACCCTAATTTAGACATTACATAATATATAAAATATATTATATGCTACATGTTATATATTACATATTATATATAATGTTATATATTATATATATTGTATATAAAGGGTAACTAAAGTTTTTAATGTGTTAGTTAGCTTGATTGTGGTAATTATTTTGTAAGGCTTATAGTTAACAAATCAGTATGTTTTTTATATTAAATATGTACAATTTTTGTCAGTTGTTCTTCACTAGAGCTGGAAAATATTTTTTAAAAGACGCTACTCATGAGAAAGACTAAGTCAGGCCTAGTGCCACAACCTATCACCCTAATTATTCAAGAGATTGAGGCAGGAGGATCATAAGTACAACTTTGCATGGTCAGCACAGTGAAACTCTGCCTCAAAATAAAGTACACTTCTTGAAAGATTTATTTTATATACATGAGTGCTCTATCTGCATGTATGCCTGCATTCCATAATAGGGCACAAGAACCCATTATAGATGGTTGTGAGCCACCAGGTGGTTGCTGAGAACTGAACTCGGGACCTCTGGAAGAAAAGACAGTGCTCTTAACCACTGAGCCATCTCTCCAGCCCCTCTAAAGGGCTAGAGGATACAACTTAATGGTAGAGCACTTGCTTAGCATGCATGAGGACTTAGAGTCCACTGGATTCGCAGAGATACAGAAAAATGAAAAGGGAGAAAGATGGAAGGAAAGATGAGAAGGAAAATCAAAGAAGACAAGCCACAAGGCGTGGGAGATGACCAGACTGAAAGAGCTCGAGAGACAACCCCGAAAAGGATGTGGCCCATCCTCTAGCTCCCAGCAGTACTGCACGCCAGCCTGACAGGAGCATTGTACGTAGCTGTAGTGTCCAGACCATTCCCACAAACACCTCTGAAAATGCCTGTCAGCATCTCATAATCCTATCATCGAGTTTTGTTACTGTTAGACCTAAGTCAGGCGACTTAGCTGCACCATGACTTGCAAGGGTTTTCCTTTGGGAGGCTGAGAGCAGGGGTTGCAAACCGGCAGACTGTGGGCTGGAACCAGCCTGTAGACATATTGTATTTTGCCTGCAATGACAAAAAAAATTCTTTAAAAGTTGCCAACATTTAAAAATAGAGAGTGCTCTATTAAAACTCCAACTGTTCTTTAACACTGAAAGGGCTTTCTTTGCTCAGAATTAACTATTCAGTGAAAGTCTGTTAGATGTCACTTGTAAAATCTGTTCTTGGTGTCTTCTCAAAGGGTGGTACTGATAGCTGGACTTTTATTTAAGGTCATAAGACTTCATTTTTCTCCTTACCCTTCTCTCAACTTTAGAACATTACATTTTCTAAGGAGGCTGTAATGTAGGCCTTCAATTATATTGGCAAAAGTCGTTCATAATTCCTTTTTATTGCTGTAATATTTTCAGCATCTATGGTTCTTTTCATTAATGTCATAATCATTTATCTTTCTCCTTTATGTGGAATAATGTTACTGGAAGTTTATGTTATTGTTCTTCTCTGTGCATCAGTTTTCTGTTATTTCTTTGCTATTGTTACTTCCTATGTTGACCACTTGCTTTTTATTATTTCTAGGTTGCTTTCTTTGTATGTGATATGGTGAATTTTGAGGTCTGAATCTTAGTTCCCTGATATTTTCTGATATAACAGTGACCTCATTGGTTTCTGAGTACTCTCTTGGCTGCATCTCACAGATTTTGAAATATAGAGATTTACCAATCAATTTTAAACTATTTTAAGTTTATATCATGATTTTTTTTTACTTTGGTTCATGTGTTGTGGTGGATTTTGGAAAATTAGCATTCATTGTTCATTCCAAATCTTTCTGTGTGCTAAGAAAGTATTTCAGTGTATGGAATGTTAAAAGCCTCATCTGACAGACTCCCTTGCAGCTACAGTTCTGTGAATTAGGTTCTTTTACCAGATATACTTTTACATTATTTTAAAGGTAGAAAGCTAACACCAGCTTTCTACTGAAATAAGTTCATGGTATGTTTATTTTACTTCAGCAGTATTCACATTTATATTCTCTCTCTCCCCTTTTCCCTCTCTCCCTCCCTCTTTCCTTTTCTCTCCCTCTTTCTTACATGGGAGCCCAAGTTGACATTGGGTATCTTCCTTGATCACTGTCCATTTTTTTTCACTGAAGCAGGATCTCTCAGGTGAACCCTAGGGCTTATTAATTAGTCAGTCTATCCCCCCAGGAATACCATGTCTCTGGCTCCCAAAAGATGGGATTACAGTTACTATGCCTACCTAGACTTTTTGACTATACTGTGGGTTCTGGAGAATCGAAATTCTGCTCCTTCCATTTGTGTTGCCAACACTTTGCCCACTGAGCCATCTTCCTAGCCTCATTCCCACTAATTTTTGTCTGTATGATTCAAAATCTAAAGTTATGTATTAAAAAGTTGTACTATTTGGTTTGGAGAGATAGCTAAGCTATGAAGAGTGCTTACTTCTCTTGCAAGGTCCGGGGTTTGGTTACCAACACCCACATGGAAGTTCATAAATATTACTCTGGTTCTAGCGAATCTGACACACATTCTGACCTCTGAGGATACCACCAAGCATGAACATGGTGCACATACATACATGCAGGCAAACACTCACACATAAAACAAAAATTAAAAGAAAAAGCCCTTCTTTTAAAATTTGTACTGTCATGATAGATTTATCACAAGTGATTTGACATTTTGTTTTAAATATTATAATGCTGTGTTGTTATGGGCAGTGTGGGGGCCTCTGCAATCTTCACAGGAATCAATGTGGTGAGCTGTGAGGAGCAAAAAAGGCTGTTTGGGACAACACAACCCACTGGCCAGGGTTGTCTGACTTTGGGAGTCTGACTCCATGTGGTTTATTTTAGGTGTATTTAAGTACAGCACAAGCTGGTGAGAATTACTCTTGTGAGGATTATCTCAGTCCCATGTGTACAACAAAGGGTACCTAAATCTCTTTGAGAAACAAAATAAGCCAAGTATAAATCAACCACGACTACATTGTAATTCTTTGTAAAGTACATAGGCTAACTTAGTATCACACACTGATAACTGTAATTATTTTGGTACTATTTTGTATAGCTGCCATAGCTATTGACCTGTTTGTATCATTTTTAAAATGTATTTACAATGTATGTGTATGTATGTTTGTATGAGCATATATCTTGTGTATACAGAGAGAGACAGAGAGACAGAGAGAGAGAGAGACAGAGACAGACAGAGAGAGACAGAGAGAAACAGAGACAGAGAGACAGAGAGAGACAGAGAGACAGAGAGAGAGGCCAGAAGGGGCTGTCAGATTCCCTGGACCTAGAGTTACAGGCTGGGAATCATACTTCAGTCCTGGGTAAGAGCAGCAGGAGCTCTCCACCAGTGACCCATCTCTTTAGCCCACATCATTAAACAGTACCAAGATGTGGATATATAATGACAAATATTACCTGTGTATTCATGTTTCTTCTCTCTTGGAAATTTCTCCTTTTTCTTGCAATTCAACTTTGAATTTTTTCTGGTGATTTCTTAGTAAATTCAAATTTGATTTTTCTGAAAAGAACTTGTTTCTTTATACTTGAGAAATATTCTGTGACTGTTGTTTTCATTTGAAAAAAAAGAGTGTTTTCTTAAAGTCATGTTGACACTGTTTTCTGGCTTTCATTTGGTTGTAGGAATCAGTCTGCCCTGATTTCTATTCCTTGCTAGTGTGTCTGTCTTAAAGGTATCCTTTTTGTCTGGGTGTCTACGCTTTGCTTATAATGTCTCCTAGTGAGATTCTTGTAACATAAATGGTCTTCCTGAATCCCAGGGTGGGCTGCTTTTGACAGATCAAGACCATTCTCAGCCTTCTCTTTACTTCATTGAGGCTGTCTCCTCCTGGAGCTGACAGATTCTTCTTTCTCATCTCCAACTCTCATTTCTCTCTCATCTTTAGACCTTGTGATCTGCATAATGGATAACTTCTTTCATTTACTTTCTAGCTCTCTGGCTTTCCTTTAACATCTTCTAGAATGTATTTGCTCTGATGATGGAATGGTTATTTTCAGTTATGACTTTTGTGCTAATGGAGATTCTATATCTTTACAAAATTTGCTTGGTGGTTCCCAAGAGTCTCTTTTCCATTCACACTTTAACATTTTGTAATTATCTGAGCACATTAATATGGCAGTTTTATAATTCGCATCTGATGATCTAAAGTCTTTACATCTACTCCTGATTTTTTTCCTGATATTTTGTTATGTGTTTGTTATTAAAACAGGAACACTATGTAGCCCTAACTGGCCTGGAATTCACTATGTAAACCAGGCTGCCTGGAAGTGGATGTAATCTTCCTCTTCCTGCCTCCACCTTTTTTTTTCTTTCAGTTTTTAGTTTTTCAAGATAGGGTTTCTGTGTAGCTCAGCCTGTCCTGGAACTCAGGCTGGACTCGAACCCACAGGTCTTGTTGCCTCTGTCACCCAAGTTCTGATGCACCACCACCACCACAAATGCCTCCGCCCCTTGACAGTGTGTCCCAACATGCCTGGCTTCCTATTTCCTGTTTTTCCAGATGGTCTCCAGTTGTAAGCCTCTTTCCGGCTCCCTTCCTCTTCCTCTTGATTCTGACCTTGCTCTGCTCACTTGCTTAGCAGTGAGGAGTTCCTTAGAGGAAATGTCTTAAGCTGCTGTTGAATCTCCTCCTCCCCCCTCCCCCCTCCTCCTCCCCCTCTCCCTTCTCCTCATCCTCCTGGAAAATTTCAGGTGCGCTGTTGTTCCCTTGGGACCCGATCAGCCCAGAGCCGGTCTAAATTTAACAATGTTTCAGGTTTGTTGCCGTTTTTTACCATACAAGGTCTATAAATTTAGACCTGGACTCTAAGAAAGCCAGTTGTTCATTCTAAATTGACAGGATATTTTGAAGAGTTTTCTTCTCTCTGGTGTTAAGATAGAAATAGGGAGTCTCCTTTCTGACCTTCAGTATGCCAGGTTCATCTGTGCCCTCTCCTACCCTCGTAGCCTGCTGCATTCTTACCCGCATGCAGAAGGCTCTCCTCATGTATGCCTCGCCTCTGGCATGCCGCAGCTGACCCTCATTCTACGACACCAACCTCCCTCTCATTTCTTGACCCCTGCAGATATCCTTTAGGGAGGCTTACTGATATATTTTTTTAAAAGGGGGTAGTTTGCTCGACATTTTTAATTTTGTTCTCACAGCTGTGAGAGCAGTCCAACTGGCCACTGTATCTGACAGTCCAGGTTTATTTCCCAAAACACATGGTCAAAGGAAAGAACCAGCCCCTGCAAGTTGTCCCCTGACCTCTACATGCTTGCTGTGACACATATATGCCTAAGTATACACATTCTTTCTCTCTCTCTCTCTCTCTCTCTCTCTCTCTCTCTCTCTCTCTCTCTCTCTCTCCCTCTCTCTCTCTTATTCTCTCGCCCTTTTAGTGGACAGATATCATAAGAGGAAAGCAGCATTACCATCTAGTATCATCTAGTGTCTGCCAAAGGACGTGACCCTGTGTGTGAAGCAACCCATGCGTCCAACTGCCAATTAGCAGGGAGCACAAAGGTCAGAGGACCCCAGGGAAGCCAAGCACTCAAAGTAATGGGATCCAGACTACGGGTCAAGGGAGTCAGCTGACAAATGAGGCAAGAGTCAGGAATCAGTATGAAAAGTTACTTGATATCAAACAATTTCCAAGAGAAGGGACAATGTTAACCTGCAGTGTTGAGGGCCGCACATTTAGATGGCTTCCTAGAAGGGAATGCAAGGAGGCAACTGCTTTTATGCCAAAAGAGTGGTTCCTGAGGCAGGAAGGGGACAGCTGTGATCGGCATCCTTACCATCCTGCGTTAAGCTATGCTTCTGTGTGGTTTTCTATCTTTGGTTTTCTTTCACAGCCATGGGGATCTTAAATGGGTGTGGAGAGGCTTCATCTCCAAACGCCGGCTGGCTGCCCACTCTTTCTCATCCTGCCCCACATGAAGGTGTCAGAAGAGGCTTTAAAATTAGACTCTAAGAAATCTGATAGCATTTATGTCAACATACAGGCATGGATAGAAGTAGGTATGTGCGGAGCTGTGAATACACACCATTCTCGCCTGTGCCCATCCTGTCCCTGCAGTCCCCTGGATAAAATACTTACACTTCATCTTGGCATGTGACCTTCCCTGCTGCCTGTGTCTGAGCTCTTCTGCCCTGAGCTCCATTCATCCCAAGATATTTTGAGTTTTTCATTTTATAATCGTGTCCCTCTTTCTGGGTCACTGAGAACTGAGCATGTCTAACTGGATGCTCCTTAAGTATAGGCGCAATGCATTGCACAAGAGTCATCCACAAGCTCTTAGTTTGCAGTGTAAAGCACTTGTCTTTTCTTTCTCAGCTGATAAAAGGCCACGGTCACCACTAGCTGCTTTTAACAACATTGTTATTCATTCTGTTAATACAGAAATGATTCTACTAAGAATTCAGTTATAAGTCAAGAAGTCTGTAACTGATTTGGCAGCTTCTGTCTGTTACAGACAGAAACATAGTTGCCTTGAAGAACTGGCCCAAGAATTGAGGATTAGCCCTGGTCGTGCTGGCAGCAATGTTCCAGCAGAGGGCGGTAGAGGACCGAGGGGGCGGGGCGGCAATCCTCCTCAGGGCATTTGCTCTGGAGACTTAAGTCTGGAACTAGAAAGGCAGGAAGTCTCCAATTTCAAAACGTTGATTTTCCAGAATTAGAAAATGAGCAATTTACCATGAGCCTGTGGATTGCAGAATGAGCCTGGTCCAACAGGGCCCGCATGTGTTCCAAGTTCACTCACGTGGAGGGTGGGAGTGGGGATGTCAGGAGGCCCTGTTTCTTTTTTGTGTAACATGAAGCGATGTTTCGCCTGACTCGGAACTTCCTTCTGGAAAGCGACTTTTCTTCTGAATTCTGACTTCCCAGAATTCATCTCAGAATTCAGGGTGTTGTGATCATAAAAAGAGAAAGAGGCTAAGAGAATATGTTCTATGGCGGTGTGGGGGAAGGGGGTGCCTCCGCGGGCCCATGCCGAGGCATCCCTTCCCCCGAGGGACCAGACACACACAGGCATAGTATAGAATAGAGTTTATTCAGGGCATGGGGAGGGGAGTTTGGGGGTAGTAGAGAGAGAGAAAGGCAGAGAGAGGGAGAGAGTAGAGAAACAGAGGCCAGTCATGACCACATGGAGAGAGGGGGGAGGGGAGGAGAGCCCAAGATGGGGCAAGAGAGAGGCTAGGAGAGTGTGAGAATAAGAGATGTGAGAGAGGTAAGAGAGAGAGGAGGGACTGAGCAGCCCTTTTTATAATAGGCCAGGCCTACCTGGCTGTTGCCAGGTAACTGTGGGGTGGAGCTTAGAATCCTAACACAGGGTGTCTTCCCTTCTGTTCTGCAGGAAGGCGCTGGTTGGTTGTTCCCACTTGGGAGCGTTTGCCTCACCTCAGTCCAGGCAGCAGGTTCCTTGCAGAGAAGGTTCCTCGCTTGCTTTGTAAAGAGGCCAGACTTAAGGTCAGACCCTTGGGACACAGAACCAGAACAGAATGGACGCCAGACTTCAGAGAACCTGTTTAAACTAGAAACCTTGCCACACTGGTGCTCTAAGCATAAAAATAGTCTTACAAGAGGCCTACATCTGGCCTTTGGGGTCTCCGAGTGACTCTGCTCCACGATTTCCCCACCACCACTGGAAATGCTAAAAATACAGCTTGAAGCCAGTCTGTGACCTTAGGGACTGTCCAAAGAATGCCAGCAGGGCAACCATGTGGACAGAGGAGGAAATACAGAACAGGCCAAACAAGAAATGGCTGTACACTTGTTGGAGATTAGCATGGGTCATCTGTCCCGAGACAACCGTGCACACGGTGATGAGTGCCAGCCTGGAGGCAGATCAACCCACCTAGGCCTTAGGGTGACCACAAAAACCTACCCTGGCCTTTCGACTACAGCAAAGCAGCCAAGCTCCTAAGTAAACTGCTCCCCTGGGACCCTCTGGGACGTCCCGTCCCGGCTCTTGAGTTTCCAACAGTCCATCTTGATTTGGAGAGCTCTGCAGCACTTAAAAATTAGGGAAGTTTGTGCAAAAAACAGAGGACCTAGCTCATGTGACAGCATTTGTCATTTGCCCAGTGTCCAGTCTTCTTCCAGTTTAGTAGGGGAGAAGGAAGGGGGAAGGGAAAGGAGAGGGGGGGAAGGCAGGGGAAGGGATAAGGAATGGGAAGAGGAAGAGGAGGGGAAGGGACGTGAAAGGAAGGAGTTGCTGAACCCTGACACCTGTGGGTGAGGGTGCATATGCACTGTGGGGGGGGTGTACTGTGAGTAGGGTGGTGTGCACTGTGAGTGGGGGGGAGTGTGCACTATGAGTGTGCACTATGAGTATGCATGTGCACTGTTGGTGTAAGTAGATGTGTACTATGGGTATGGGTGTACACTGTGACTGTGGGTGTGTGTACTGTGTGGGTGCATGTTCACTGTGAGTGTGGGTACATGTGCACTGAGTGTGGGTGCATGTGCACTGTGAGTGTGGGTGCATGTGCACTGTGAGTGGGGGGTGTGAGCACTGTGAGCAGGGGGAGTGTGCACTGAGTGTGGGTGCGTGTGCACTGTGAGTGTGGGTGCATGTGCACTGTGAGTGGGGGGTGTGAGCACTGTGAGCGGGGGGAGTGTGCACTGAGTGTGGGTGCGTGTGCACTTAGTGTGGATGCATGCGTACTGTAAGTGTGGATGTGTGTGCACCATGTGAGTATGTGTGCACTGTGAGTGGGGGTGTGTGAGCACTATGAGTGGCGGGGGGTAATGTGCACTGTGAGTGTGGGTGCATGTGTACTGTTGGTATGAGTAGATGTGTACTGTGGGTGTGCGCTGTGACTGTGAGTGTGTGCACTGTGTGGGTGCATGTTCACTCTGAGTGTGGATGCGTGTGCACTGTGTGGGTGTGGGTGTGTGTACACTGTGGGTGTGCGTAGATATGTACTCTGACTGTGGGTGTGTGTACAGTGAGTGTGGGTGCCTTGAGTGTGGGTGTGTAGCACTGTGTGGGTGCATGTGCACTGTGGGTGTGGGTGCCTCCAGATGATTGAAAAATTTTGCATACATAAGGATGATTGGCAGGTGTATATGGACCTTGAGTGGCAGAGTCTGCCTGTCAAGGTTAAGATGGGAGAGCAGAGTCCAGCTTCCACTCTGCCTTGTGTGAAGAAGCAGGGCTTCAGCTTGGAGCGGCTGAGTCAGTGCAATTACTCCTAGAACCCCCAGCATTCTACTCAGAGGGAGAGTCTTCCACCTGACCAAAGGCAGCCGGCTGGGTCCCCACTGGTCCCTGTGGAGCTCCTGTGGGTAGGGTGCCTCCAGATGGCAGGCACAGATAGGGGTGAACACTGAGATGAACATCCTCTCCTCTCAGATCTAAGGGCAGTATAAATGGAATGGTTGAGAATAGGAAATGCATTTTAAAGAAGAATACAGTTGTGCACGCGTGCTTCTAAAGCTGTAACCAGGGCATGAGAGTAAGTATTCTAAGTGTGATTGCTTCTTGACTATCAGACTATAGAAAAAATGTGCTGCAAAGGTTGCAATTTTGTGGGGGAGCCACCATGTGGGTGTTGGGAATTGAACTTCTGTCCTCTGGGAAAACAGCCAGTGCTCTTAACTGCTGAGCTATCTCTGCAGCCCAGACATAAATTTTATAACAAAAGAAAATCAACTATAATATATTTCAAGTCTTCACTTTTAAAAAGTCTTTTTGAGAAATACACTTTTAAGTGCTTATCGGGCTAACCCTTAGGTGGTTAGTGCTGTCAGGTTTGGACATTTGACAGAATCCAAAGTCACTTGGATGATGGGCCTCTTAAATTGCTCTTGTCCTTGTATTTTATCACAGCAATAGGGAAAAAAAAGCCCACTAGTGATATACAGTGTCTCTGTAACCCGCAGTAGGGGGCCGCAGTGCCATCTGAGCTAAGGCAGGCCCATCTTCTGAGAGTCTGGGGCCAGCCAGGGCTACATAGCGAGATTGCATCTAGAAAAAAATGGAAGGATAGTTCCCTCCAAACTCTTGTGTAAAAGTCTTGGACCCCAGCTGGTGGCTCTATTTTAGAAATGTTAGAAGGGGATCCAAGTCAATTAAAGAAAACAGGTCACTTATAGCATGACCCTGGGTTCCATATCGCCCTGGTCCCTAACTGTATTCCCCTCCTCCTCATCCTGACTACCATGGGGAAACAGCAAGCCTACTTCTAGTGCTCCCAACACCGTAGCATTCTGCTTCTCCAATGAGCCCAGAGACATCAGAGCCAAAGACTATGGGCTGAACTTTCTAAAACTGTGAGCCGACACAAGCAACTTCTTTTAAGTTTTGTATACCATTCATTCTGTCACAGCAGTGAACACCACTGTGGCAAAGGGACCAGATAAGAGACATTTAGGTTTTATGGACTAAAGGGTCTCTGGCAGTTGCTCCACTCTGCCAGCGTATTGGGGAAGCAGACACAACATACACACACACACAAGTGAGTGTGGCTGGCTCCCAACAAAATCTATTTACCAAAGCAGACAGCCCCCCCATGGAGGCCATGGTTTGCCAACATTCAGAGTGGCAGATGTCGTAATCGAGTGAGGATGCACGCATCCAGGGTAGAGGAAGTGTGCTCATCAATGCACCCAGGGTAGAGGAAGTGTGCTCATCAATGCACCCAGGGTAGAGGAAGTGTGCTCATCAATGCACCCAGGGTAGAGGAAGTGTGCTCATCAATGCACCCAGGGTAGAGGAAGTGTGCTCATCAATGCACCCAGGGTAGAGGAAGTGTGCTCATCAATGCACCCAGGGCAGAGGAAGTGTGCTCATCAATGCACCCAGGGCAGAGGAATTGTGCTCATCAATGCACCCAGGGTAGAGGAAGTGTGCTCATCAATGCATCCAGGGTAGAGGAAGTGTGCTCATCAATGCATCCAGGGTAGAGGAAGTGTGCTCATCAATGCACCCAGGGTAGAGGAAGTGTGCTCATCAATGCACCCAGGGTAGAGGAAGTGTGCTCATCAATGCACCCAGGGTAGAGGAAGTGTGCTCATCAATGCACCCAGGGTAGAGGAAGTGTGCTCATCAATGCACCCAGGGCAGAGGAAGTGTGCTCATCAATGCACCCAGGGCAGAGGAATTGTGCTCATCAATGCACCCAGGGTAGAGGAAGTGTGCTCATCAATGCATCCAGGGTAGAGGAAGTGTGCTCATCAATGCACCCAGGGTAGAGGAAGTGTGCTCATCAATGCACCCAGGGTAGAGGAAGTGTGCTCATCAATGCACCCAGGGTAGAGGAAGTGTGCTCATCAATGCACCCAGGGTAGAGGAAGTGTGCTCATCAATGCATCCAGGGTAGAGGAAGTGTGCTTATCAATGCATCTGGTCTAAATATATGTTGCAAGCTGAGCAGCAGGCTCTGGACCAGCCAGCAGTCTATAGCGGGAGCCGCGTGTACTCCAGGGTGCGCACGTGTACGTCAATGAGGTATGGGCGCAGATAGAGTTTCTATGTATGGCTCATCTATTTTCATTTAGATTAGTGATCGTGTCTATAAATTTGTGATCTTGGGAATTTGAAATGAATTATCTCTAACATGCTGTGGTGGTTTGAACGTGCGAAGTGGCACCGTGAGGTGTGGCTTTGTTGGAGTAGGTGTGGCTTTGTCGGGAGGAAGAGGTTTACTGTGTAGGCAGGCTTTGAGTCTCCTAGTGCTCGAGCTCCACCTAAGTGTGGAAGACAGTCTCCTTCTGGCTGCCTTTGGATCAAGATGTAGAACTCTCGGCTCCTCCAGCACCAAGTCAGTTTGCATGCTGCCATGCTTCCCACCACGATGAAAATGGACTGAACATCTGAAACTATAAGCGAGCCCCAATTAATGTTTGCCTTTATAAGAGTTGCCTTGATCATGGTATCTCTTCACAGCAATAAAACCTTACCGAAGACACATGCTAATCAGAATCAGTCTTCTAAAATTCTGAAGAGGACTTGACAGCACATGTGTTCTTGGAGTAGCAGTATATGCCCATTGCCACTCCAGGTTGGTCTGAGCTGTGTATGACTACCAGGAATTCTCCCAGAAAGAAAGCAGGGGCCCCACCTCCTTACAGGTGCCTTGCCCTGAGGCTTGTCTCTAGAGGAGTCCTGGACTCACCGTTCTGTTATCAGTATGACCAATAGTTCCAGCTATTGGTCAGAAACCACCCAAGTGAGGGTGCACATGCACACACATGCACGCACACACACACACACACACACACACACACCATTCACATATACACCGCACAGGCAGTGTTCCTTTTACCTGCTTCTCAGTTTGAGCCTGTGGTGTCAGTGGACAAGCATCACTCAAACTGTCAGTGTGGCTGACTAGAAAGGTGACAGTTTTATGGTATACATACAGCAGCATCTTGTTCAAACACGATTGGCACATTATGACTGATAGGTTCAGTGTCTCAAAGGACTGCCTTTTGATTTCCACAAAGGGATATAGAGGATTGCAGTATAGCTGATGCACACTCCTCTGGGGCAGGGGTGTCTTGTGAGTACGGTGTGCTTTGCAGAGGTGGTGGGTGGGGGTGGGAGGGAAGGGAGTTTGGGGGAATTTTTCAGAGCCACCATAAATGAATCATGCTGAGTGATTAGCACAGGTCTCTCGGAGAAAGGGCTTGGAGGTGGCAGTGCGACCTCAGGTATTGAGATGAACAGAGGAAATAGCAGAAAGTATCTTTTCACTCCTGGCTACGGCCTTCCCTAGAGAGGAAATGGGTGGTAAGACTATTCTGTCTTGACACACAGAAACAAGCGCTCTTCCTTTGGGAGGCACTCCCTCTTCTTTAGGTAATAATTTCCCAAATCACTGTTGAGTGTGACAGTTCTGCACTCTCTACTGTGCTGTCAAGGGAACTTCTAAGCAAAACACCCCACCCTCCACTGAGCAAAGCTGTAGACATGTGACCCAAGCTCCGAGACTCACACGCTCTCCCTCTCTCCTCCAAGGATGATTAACTTCCTATGTCAGCTTGACCCCAGAGATGAGGTGTTTTTCTAGGGTGTTTTGGATGCCATTTACATTTTTAATCAGGGCCTGGAGAGATGACTCAATGGTTATGAACATTCTTAACCATTTTCACTCTTGCAGAGGACCTGGGTTCATTGCTAGTATCCATAGATAGCTTACAAACATCTACCACTCCACTTATAGGGGGCCCACCACCCTTTGATGACCTCTGCGGGTCGGTGATACACATACATACCTGTAGAACACACACATACACAAAAATGATTTTTTAAAAAAATTAAGAGCTTGTACTGCTCTTCCAGAGGACTCCAGTTTGATCCCCAGAATCCACACCAGGTGGCTCACAATCACTTGTAAATCCAGTTCCAGGGGATCAGTTAATTCTAGACTCTCCAGGCACCCACATTCTGGTGTACACACCCATACACACATACAAGTAACTTAAAGAAAATTTTTTACTTAAAAAAACTTGAATCAGTAAAACAGACTTCCCTCTATGATGTGGGTCCTCTTAATCCATTTAACTGCAGCTGAAATAGAACAGAGAGAATACTCCTCTCCCAAACAAAAAAAATAATTCATCTGAGATAGCATGTAAACCACACCATCATGGTTTTGACTGACAGAACACTGGTTCTCCCTGGGCCTTGAACCTGACAACCACTGACTACCTACAAGAAGGAATGTGCAGTTCCTAATCCCAACAGCCATTCCCACATATCTGCTTCTATTTCTTTATGGAATACTACTGTATTCATTCTCCCTTCTTTTCTCATGCCCAGGATTCCGAAGACTTAGTATAGACAATCAAAACCAGAAGAGAACACTCCTTCCAGCAGTGGGAGTTACTGCTGTCAGGGACCAACCTCCACAACCTAGGCCTCACTTCCATAGTTCTCCTTCTCTGTTCTGAGGTGATTCTCAGCTTCTGACAGCTTCTTGAATGACCCTGTGTCCTCTGTCAGTCCATATTTACTTAACACCATGTTAGCTTCCTCCACAGGAACTTGATCCACAAGCTAGGAGGTGTAGGGGCTGATACCTTTAGAAAAGGCACCAAAGGACCTGTTCACCCATTGTGTCATGTGAGGACACACTCAAGTCTGTGAGAACAGGCTCTTGTAGGATACTGACACCTACATCTTAGACCTCCTTCCTCCAAGACTCTGAGGAGTTTATTTGTTTATAAATTGCCCAGTGAAGAGGATTTTCTTGCAGACGCTGAATGGGCTAAGACTCTCGGGTGCCTCCTCTCTCTGTGGTACTGCTCTGTTTGGGGTGCCTCCTCTCTCTGTGGTACTGCTCTGTTTGGGGAAATAGCGGGAAACACAGTGAGCAAAGCCGCCCTGACTCACAGGGAACTTACCTCTTAAAATGTCGCTCCTGCTCAATAGATTAACTTTTTGTTTCTTCAGGTAAGGTCTTATAATATATAGCTCAGGCTAGTTGCAGGTTCACTATGTAGCCTGAGCTAGCCTCAAATCCTCAACTTCCTGAAAGCTGAGATTACAGGCACACACAACCATACCCAGCTTCATGAACCATAACTCCATCTAAAGTTCCTTCCTCTTTCCTGCCACCAGAGAACCTGACAGAGGCTTGCTCTCCCTGCAGCCCTTCCATAATTTTCTTAAACAACCCAGATACTGATCTCCAGGAGGCACCAGAGGAGAACTGTGGCTCTGGGGATTCTTGACAGTCACTGCTCCATGGCCACACCAAGGGAAAACCCTGGGACCCCATGAGGGCCTGTGCAAAGTACTTGTTTTTAGCTAGTGAACAGCTCTACAGGACACCAACTCAGAAAAGTCCCTCCATGGGGCACCCCCAGTCTGAGCAGCGCATCATTTGTGCCTCATTGAGACTGTTTTGTGTTTAACATCCTTCACCGGAGCCTTTTTAATGTCTTCCCAAAGCCCAGAGGATTTATTCTGAATTAGTCAGGAGTGGGGTGTTGAGGCGCCTCTGAGGTGGCCAGGCATGCTTTCTCACCAGGCAGCACAGTTGGCTAACACACCGCCAGGCAGCATGGTTAACACAGTCGGAACTATCCTGCAGTAAGCAAGCATGCTATTGGCTTCACTGCAGGGGGTTTCAATGATGATGGCTGGGAATTGTCACAGTTTAGTTTAGCGCTCCTGGCAAACTTTGGAGCCAGTTTGCATAATGCAGTGTCTAAAGAATGTGATTCCGGCAGAACAGAGCATGTTCGGTTAAAAATAGAACACAGGCACAGCGCTGCTCATCTATAAACCATGAGGCTGGGGGTGGGGAGGAACAAAATTAAATAATAGTCCCTGGGAGTGCATGAACACCTGCCCCTGTCACTCAAATCCTGCAATAGCTGGGGATTGCCAGCACCCTGAAGCAGGCCCCGCCTGCCCTGCGACCAAATAGCAAAAATAAACCAAACTGACCCAGTTAAATCAGGAAACATGAACACACCTTTAAGCAGGCCACAGTTCAGGTAGCCTCTCTAGTCCAGGCACCCTTGGGGAGTTAGCTTTGTGTTAGACCAGTCTAGACTGCCTTAGCTCCCACATCAAACAGGCGAGACTTACAGCTGATGGGAAGCCACGCTCCTGTGTTTTCACTGGCTGTGCACCTGTCATGTTTGGTATGCAAGACCTAAATGCAGTCCTCAGCTGCTTCTAAGCCGTTGGGGAGTCAAATGACCTGCTCAACAGACTTGCAAAGTGCTAAGAATCAGAAAAGAAATATTTTGAGTTTCCATACTAGGAAATAATTTTGACAGGTAGTAGAATCTATTTTGTGTCAGTAAGGAAATAGATTTTTGCCGTCTGGGTATCTAAAAAGTTAAGCTGTCAAAATAACATTGTAAATATACTTCCACAAGAATATGGGAAAGCAAAGAGAAGGGAAAGCTGCTTCCTCTCTCGTGGTGTCATTCACCAGCACCTGACTGGCAGCCTGCCTCGCTTCTGTGTGACTCATCTCTGTTTCCATCGACAGTGCCATCCCATCCAAACTGAGCAGTGGGGACACTCGCTGGATTCTCCTGTCAATTATTTGTTTCTGATTCTGAAACTCTACAGTAGTAATGTACTCCATGTTTTACAGCCACCTGGCTATGTTTTAAAAAGTTGCAGTGCCAGGGCTGGAGAGATGGCTCAGCATTTAAAAACACTGGCTGCTCTTCCAGAGGACCTGATTTGATTCCCAGAACTCACAAAGCAGCGCATAACTGTTTGCAACTCCATTCCCAGAGAATCCAACGCCCTCTTCTGGCCGCCATGAGCACTGCACACACATGCACAGATATGCATGCTGGCAAAACACCCATACACATAAGATTCAAATAAAAAAAAAAAGTACCCAAGCATCACCTGTAGCGAGTCTAGGGCGTGGCCCACAGTAGATGTGAAGAGCCCCCCACCTGATTCACATGTGTCCCCAGGAGTAAGAATTATGAACCCTGACAGGGAGAAAACCTACCACTGCTTTGTCAGGTGGCGATGATAAGACATGGACAAGGGTTTCCTTCTGTTCTGTTCTGGTTCAGAACTCGGTCTTAGTTTCTGGCACAGGCTGACCTTGAACTTCAGATTTTTGCCTCTGCCTCCCAGGTTTTGAGTTCATGATCAGTGTCCTCAATGTATCAACATACCTATGGAGGATTCCCTCTTGTGTCTGTCTGCCTGTCTCTCCCTCCTCCCTCCAACTCCCCCCCACACACACACACACAGACACAGCAGAGAAAAAAATTTTCACTATTCCTTCTTAGGACAAACAAACCACGTTCAAAGCCTTAACTTTCAGACATAAACCAAAGAGGCCACAGATAGTTCATGACGAGTAGGGGAACACTGTACCCAGGAACCTCACTGTGGCTGTGACACTGGGCTCTCTGGTGGCCTGAGCTGGGTAGAAGCCTTGGGATTGCAGAAATGCAAGTAACAGCTGCAGTTCTAAGTGCTAAGCTACAGACTGAAGGCAGGGCTGTGTGGCCTGCCCGGGAAGGAGCAGCTGGCTTCCTCCCCCAGCACTTAGGCTGCTTTGCAGAGGGCCACTACGGAGAAGGCACCTTGGTTCACTTGACAGGGCATTCGCCTATCAAATTCACAGAGGTGGCTGTCCACGCTGCTGAACAGGATGAAATGAAAACTCACTTTGTAATCTACCAACACTGGCCCCTGTGGGCCACAGAGGGAGCCCTGGGCTGCCTGAATGGCCTCATTCTTTTCAAAGCACTAGACCAGGGGACATCTTCTGTCTCAGGACTGCTGATCGCTCCTCAAAGCCCAGCTTGTCTTCATTACTGGCTCCTGCTGGTTCAGCCCAATGTGCCTGACGCTCTGCTTCATGAGGTAAACTTGAGGACTATTTGTTTTGTTGTTGTTTCCTATAAACATTTCTTCTTTACAACACAAATATAAGGCCTTAATTTGCATTTTATACATTTCCAATGGGTGAGGGCATCCTTGGCTGGAACCTAATGGGGTTAGAATAGCACAAACCTTCCTAGCTATAGCACCAGACTCCACCATTGCCACCAGCCTGCAGCCTCTATCAGGATTTGAGCAACTGAGGCCACAAACTTTGGCCCATTTGAAAGAGAACAGTCCCATGTCTCTTGCAAGTCACTTAGTATTGATCTTGACAAGGTTTTATGCCCCTCTCCTTTATATTCCTATATATCCTTTGAAAGCCACTAAACCATGCGGCACATGCACATGTCCAGTGAAAAGCGATTCCCCATGCCCTGGCTATATGCCACACTCCAGCAGTATTGAGACATGACCCAGTCAGTGGCTATTGCCCTCAGGAGCTGTCTGGAAGATTCTTCTCTCCTTCCAAAAGAGCCTATTCACTGGCAGGTAGATGACCAACACTTGTTGCTCCGGCACATGGGCGACATCCTAGATGAAGCCTTGGATGATTAAGTCACTGGTGCAGATAGATGACAAGGACAATGTCACTGCAAGACTGATATTGGGCGGACAGCACATGCATATCCAGTCCTTTCTGCCCACTCGGCAGCTCATACTAGAAGCCTGTGATCCTCCTGTTGAATATCCTCTTGGACCACCCTGCTCTAGACTGAACTACTGCACCTGGCCAGGCTCAGCACCAGTGTCCCAAGCCAACAGTCTCAGTTTTCTAGGGTTTTTTCCCCAAATATTGGCCCCGGTGGAATCTCTGAACGGCTTTATGAATGTGTCAGATTTTGGTCAGGTGAGAGGTGTTGGACTGTAGGTTATCAGTGCCCCAGTTGGGTACATGCACTCCAGGACCTCACAAAGGAGTCATAGAGCAGCCACTGCTGCGGCCGACTGAGGAGGCGCTGAACCATCTGAGTTTGGGGCCAGTACCTCCTCCGTCTGTCTACCTACCTCCACCAGCACCACCTACACTGCCCTCTGCCACACCTCAGAGGGCCATGCAAGAAGACGGGATACAGTAGTACTGTTTTGGGGTAGATGGAGTCTCATCACATAGCCTCGGACTGGGGTCGCCTCTGTGGCTGGCTTTTCCTGGTCACAGCTGCTCTCTTGGTTTCATGTCCCATTTCCTAGCCGGAGCCGCTGGTTTCCAGTCAGGAGCCTCTCCGCCTCAGCAGCCTGCTCCTCCACCTGTTGACAGGGTTGCCTGCTGCAGCCAGCGAGTCTCAGCCCGTGACAGTCACCTTTCTAGATCCAGGTAGTTGTGCACCAGCTCCTGCTTGCTGTGGCCTTGAAGACCCTCAGTATGGTAACCACTCATATGGCACAGAGAAGTCCCTTTGCTGGAACTCCCCTGCTCCATTCTCTTCACTGGAGCCTGGGTGAGAGTCCAGGTCACAGTGAGGAAACGGGTGCTTGTTGTAGGATGGCAGGGGCTGGCCTTTGGCGAACATCTCCTCCTGGACTCGGGAGCCTCACCCGCTCTGCCCCTCATATTATTGCTGCATCTAAGCACAGCTCAGCCCCAAGTAGGGCCAGCAGTGCCCCTTGCGCTTCGATGGCTGCCTAAGGGCCAGAACCATCTCCACAGACAGACCCCTGGGATCTGGGTCCGAAAACCCCTATTGTTACAAATTGAGCCACAATTGAGTCAGGTGAGGCAATCCTTTCATCCTCTGAGTGAATCTCCTTTCTTGGTGGCAGAAACAAGGAACCACCAAAGTCATGAGGCTCAGCGGCTATCTGGGAGCTCCACAGATCCCCCAGAAGTCTTCACACCCTCTGGGGCTGCTGGTGACTCTGTTACAGTTGGTACAGTTCAGAGCGGCCATCTTCTCGTACTCTTTCAGTAGATGTCTTTGACTAGTGTCACCTACTGCTACAGTAGCAGCTCTAACCAAGCTGCTTAGGCTTTAAGACTGGGAGCCAGGGGGCAGGGGGCGCTGGGAGGGGGCGCTGGGAGGGGGTGGGCAGAGAGGAACACAGCCTGGCAGAGCAGTGCCTCCTAGGGCTTGTAATTGTAATTATCTTTCAAAGATGGCTTTTTTTTTAAATAAAAAATCATTTTATTTATATGACAACTTAAGTAAAATGACTATTACATAAAAGCTAACTGGCACATGTAATTATTACATTAAAGATCACTGTTAGGAAATATAGATGGTCTACACACAGTGATATGATAAATTGAAGAAATATATAGAAAACATTGTTAAAATAAGAGAATTTTATGGAAAATAATAATGATAAATTGGCAAACATAGAAAATACATCTATACTAATTGACCAAGCACATAGAAAATTTTTCTGATAAAGTTGAAGATTTTCAAAAAAAATAAGTCTGATAAAATAGAAGAAATATATATAGAAAAGTTTGAAAATTGAAGATTTCATGGAAATTATTATTTCATGGAAAATAATACAGATAAAATGGTAGACATAGAAAACATTTGTAAACTAATTGAAGAGGTAAGGAGAAATATTTTCTGATAAAACTGAAGGTTTACATGGAAAATATTTCTGATAAAATTGAGTAATAAATAGAAAAAATGTTGAATTGTAATATTCAATGGAAATTACTATAGATAGAAAGGAAGACATGGAAAACATCTCTAAACTAGTTGACAAAGCATGTTGAAAATTTTTCTGATCAAATTGAAGAATTTCATGAAAAATATTTCTCATAAAATTGAAGAAATATAGGGAAAAGGTGTTAAAATTGAAGAATTTGTTGGAAAATAATAATAGTAAAAAGATAAACATAGAAAATTTATCTTTAAAAAATGACCAAACACATAAAAATTTCCTCATGAATTTGAAGATTTTGATTAATATATTTCTGATAAAATTGAAATATATAGAAAGATATGTTAAAATGAAGATTTTCATGGAAAATAATAGAGATAAAATGGTAGACCAAAAAAATTTCTAAACTAATTAAAGAGTTAAGTAGAAACATTTTCTGATAGAATGAAGATTCTCATGGAAAATAATACAGATAAACTTGAAGAAACATATGAAAAGGTATGAATATTGAACATTTTCTTTTTTATTGAAAAAGGAAGTAAAAACATTTTCTGATAAAATTGAAGATTTACATGGAAATTATTTCTGATAAAATTGAAGAAATATATGGAAAAATATATTAAAATTGGCACTTTTCATGGAAAATTAAAGAGTAAAAAAGTAGACATAAAAACATTGCTAAATTAATTGAAAAAGGAAGTAGAAACATTTTATGATAGAATTGAAGATTTACTTGGAAAATATTTCTGATAAAATTCAAGAAATATATAGAAAAACACATTAAAATTGACTATTTCATAGAAAATTTTACAGATAAAATGGTAGGCATAAAAATATAAGTTGATTGAAAGTGGAATTATAAACACTTTCTGATAAAATTGAACATTTATATGGAAAATATTTCTAATAAATTCAAGAAATAAATTCAAAACAATTGAAGATTAACATGGAAAATTATACAGATAAAATGGTAGGCATAAATATATTTCTAAGTTGATTGAAAGTGGAATTATAAGCATTTTCTGGTAAAATTGAAGATTTACATGGAACATATTTCTGATGAAATTGGAGAAATATATAGAAAAACATATTAATATTGAAGAGTGTCATGGAAAATAATACAGATAAAATGGTAGACACAAAAATCATTACTAAATTAATTGAAAGAAGAATTATACACATTTTCTGATAAAATTGAAGATTTATGTGAAAAATATTTCTCATAGTTTACGTCTTTATATTGGAAGATTGAGTCCATTGATGTTAAGAGATATTAAGGAATAGTGATTATTGTTTCCTATTATTTTTGGTGTTATTTTTATGTTTCTGTGCTTACCTTCTTTTAGATTTGTTGAAAGAAGATTACTTTCTTGCTTTTTCTAGGGTATAGTTTCCCTCTTTGTGCTGGCATTTTCCATCTATTATCCTTTGTAGGGCTGGATTTGTGGAAAGATATTGTGTAAATTTGGTTTTATCATGGAATATCTTGGTTTCTCCATCTATGGTGATTGAGAGTTTTGCTGGATATAGTAGTCTGGACTGGCATTAGTGTTCTCTCTCTCTCTCTTTTTTATTGAATATATTCTTCATTTACATTTCAAATGTTATATCCTTTCCCAGTTTCCCCCTTCCCGAAAACCCCCAAACCATCCTCCCACCCCTGCCTCCAAGAATATTCCCCTCTACCCAACCCACTCCCACCTAATCCCTCTTGATGTCCCCATGCTGGGGCATCTATTGAGCCTTCATAGGAATAAGGACCTCTCCTCCCACTGATGCCTGACAAGGCATTCCTCTGTCACTTTTTTGGCTGGAACCATGTGTACCCCTTGGTAGATGGCTTAGTCCCTGAGAGCTCTGGGGCGTCTGGTTGGCCTACATCATTGTTCTTCCCATGGGGATGCAAACCTCTTCAGCTCCTCCAGTCCCCCCTCCAACTCCTCCATAGGGGACCCCACGCTCAGTAAAATGGTTGGCTGCTAGCATCTGCCTCTGTATCTGTAAGGCTCTGGCAGGGCCCCTCCAGAGACAACCATAACAGGCTCCTTTCAATATGCACTTCTTGTCATTCATAGTAGTGTCAGGGTTTGGTGACTATTTATAGGTTGAATCCACAGATAGGACAGTTTCTGGGTGACTTTTCCTTCAGTCTCTGCTCCACTCTTTGTCTCCATAATTGCTTCTGCATTTTGTTCCCTTTCTCAGAGGAACCAAAGCACTTCTACTTTGGTCTTCCTTCTTCAGCTTCCTGTGGTCAGTGAATTGTAACTTGCATATTTTGAGCTTTTGGGCTAATATCCACTTATCAGTGAGTGCATACCATGTGTGTTCTATGTGATTGGGTTACCTCACTCAGGATGACACCTTCTAGTTCCATCCATTTGCCTAAGAATTTCATGAATTCATTGTTTCTAATAGGTGAATAGTAATCCATTATGTATATATACCAAAATTTCTGTATCCATTCTTCTGCAATCCCACCAGCAATGGAGAAGTGTTCCTCTTTTCACACATCCTCTCCAACATCTGCTGTCCCCTGAGTTTTTCATCTTACCATTCTGACTGGTGTGAGGTGGAATCTCAGGGTTGTTTTGATTTGCACTTCCCTGATAACTAAGGATGCTGAACATTTCTTTAGGTGCTTCAGAGCCATTCGAGTTTCCTTAGTTGAGAATTCCCTGTTTAGTTCTGTACCCCATTTTTAATAGGGTTATTTGGCTCTTTGGAGTCTAACTTGTTGAGTTCTTTGTATACATTGGGTATTAGCCCTCTATCAGATATAAGATTGGTAAAGATCTTTTCCCAATCTGTTGGTTGCGATTTTGTCCTATTGACAGTGTCCTTTGCCTTACAGAAACTTTGCAGTTTTATGAGGTACCATTTGTCGATTTTTGTTCTTAGAGCATAAGTCATTGGTGTTTTATTCAGGAAATTTTCCCCTGTGCCCATGTGTTCAAGGTTCTTCTCCACTTTCTCCTCTATAAGCTTCAGTGTGTCTGGTTTTATGTGGAGGTCCTTGATCCACTTGGACTTGAACTTTGTACAAGGAGATAAGAATGGGTCAATTCGCATTTTTCTGAATGTTGACCTCCAGTTGATCCAGAAACATTTGTTAAAAATGCTGTCTTTTTTCCACTGGATGTTTTTAGATCCTTTGTTAAGTCCTTTATCAAGTGACTAAAGGTGTGTGGGATCATTTCTGGGTCTTCAATTCTATTCCATTGATCTTCCTGCCTGTCTCCATACCAATACCATAGTTTTTATCACTGTTGCTCTGTAGTAGACCTTGAGGTGAGGGATGGTGATTCCTCCAGGAGATCTTTTATTGTGGAGAATACTTGCCACTATCCTTGGTTTTTTGTTATTCCAAATGAATGGGCAGATTGCTCTTTATAGCTCTATGAAGAATTGATTTGGAATTTTGATGGGGATTGAATTGAATCTGTAGATTGCTTTCAGCAAGATGGCCATTTTTACTATATTAATCCTGCCAATCCATGAGCATGGGCGATCTTTCCATCTTCTGAAATCTTCTAAGATTACTTTCTTCAGAGGCTTGAAGTTCTTGTCATATAGATCTTTCACTTGCTTTGTTAGGGTCACACCAAGGTATGTAATATTATTTGTGACTATTGTGAAGGGTATCATTTCCCTAATTACTTTCTCACTTTGTTTATCCTTTGAGTAGAGGAAGGCTATTGATTTGTTTGAGTTAATTTTATATCCAGCCAAAGTTAATAAACAACTTTGCTTAAGTTGTTTATTAGCTTTAGGAGTTCTCTGGTAGAATTTTTGGAGTTGCTTATGTATACAATCATATCATCTGCAAATAGTGATATTTTGACTTCTTCCTTTCCAATTTGTTTATCTTTGACTTCCTTTTGTTGTCTAATTGCTCTGGTTAGGACTTCAAGTACTATATTGAAGAGATGGGGAGAGAGTGGGCAACCTTGTCTGGTCCCCGATTTTAGTGGGATTATTTCGTTTCTCTCCATTTAGATTGATGTTTGCTGCCGGTTTGCAGAATATTGCTTTCACTATGTTTAGGTATGGGTCTTGAATTCCTGATCTCTCAAAGACTTTTATCATGAAGGGATGCTGAATTTTGTCAAAAGATTTTTCAGCATCTAATGAAATGACCACGTGGGTTTTTTTTTCTTTGAGTTTGTTTATGTAGTGGATTACGTGGATAGATTTCCATATATTGAACCATCCCTGCATCCCTGGAATGTAGCCTACTTGATCGTGGTGAGCTATGGTTTTGATGCATTCTTGGATTCGGTTGACCAGAATTTTGTTGAGTATTTTTGCATCAATGTTCATGAGGGAAATTGGTCTGAAGTTCTCTTTCCTTGTTGGGTCTTTGTTTGGTTTAGGTATAAGCATTATTGTGGCTTCATAGAATTAATTGGGTAGTGTTCCTTGAGTTTCTATTTTGTGGAACAATTTGAAGAGTATCTGTTTTAGCTCTTCTTTGAAGATCTAATAGAATTCCCCACTAAACCCATCTGAACCTGGGCTTTTTTTTTTTTTTCCTGTTGGGAGACTATTAACAACTGCTTCTATTTCCTCAGGACTTATGGGACTGTTTAGATGCTTTATCTGATCCTGTTTTAACATTGGCCCCTGGTATGTATCTAGAAAATTGTCCATTTCATCCAGATTTTCCAATTTTGTTGAGTATAAGCTCTTGAAGTAGGATCTGATGATTTTTTTGAATTTCCACAGTTTCTGTTGTTATGTCTCCCTTTTCATTTCTGATTTTATTAATTTGGGTAGTACCTCTGTGCCCACTGGTTAGTCTGGCTAAGGGTTTATCTTGTTGATTTTCTCAAAGAACTAGTTCCTGGGTTTGTTGATTCTTTGTATAGATCTTTTTGTTTCTATTTAGTTGATTTTGGCTCTGAGTTTGATTATTTGCTGCCATCTACTCCTCTTGGGTGTATTTGATTCTTTTTGTTCTAGAGCTTTGAGGTGTGTTGTCAAGCTGCTAGTGTAAGCTCTCACCATTTTCTTTTTGGAGGCACTTAGAGCTATGAGTTTTCCTCTTAGCACTGCTTTCATTGTGCCCCATAAGTTTTGGTATGATGTGTTCTCATTTTCATTAAATTCTAAAAGGTCTTTAATTTCTTTCTTATTTCTTCCTTGACCAAGCTATCACTAAGTAGAGCATTTTTCATGGGTATGTGTGTTTTCCGTTGTTTTTGTTTGAACTTAAGCCCAGCCTTAGGCCGTGGTGATCAGATAGGGTGCATGGAAATATTTCAATATTCCTGTATCTGTTCAGGCCTGTTTTGTGACCAATTATATGGTCAGTTTTGGAGAAGGTACCATGAGGTGCTGAGAAGAAGCTATATTCTTTTGCTTTAGGATGTAATGTTCTTTAAATATCTGTTAGATCCATTTGGTCCATAACTTCAGTTAGTTTCACTGTGTCTCTGTTTAGTTTCTGTTTCCATGATTTGTCTATTGTTGAGAGTGGTGTGTTGAAGTCTCCCACTATTATTGTGTGGGGTGCAATGTGTGCTTTGAGCTTTAGTAAAGTTTCTTTTATGAATGTGGATGCCCTTGCAGTTGGAGAATAGATGTTCAGAATTGAGAGTTCATCTTGGTAGATTTTTCCTTTGACACTTTTCTATGAAGTGTCCCTCCTTATCTTTTTTGACAAATTTTGCTTGCAAGTAAAAATGGCCACTCCAGCTTGTTTCTTGGGACCAATTTGCTTGGAAAATTGTTTTCCAACCTGTGACTCTGAAGTAGTGACTTTCTTGTCACTCAGGTGGGTCTCTTGTATGCAGCAAAATGTTGGGTCCTCTTTAAGTATCCAGTCTGTTAGACTATGTTGTTTTATTGGAAAACTGAGACCATTGATGTTAAGAGATATTAAGGAGAAGTGATTATTGGTTCCTGTTTTTTCATTGTTAAAGGTGGAATTCTGTTTGTGTGGCTATCTTCTTTTGGGTTTGTTGAAAGAAGATTACTTTATTGCTTTTTCTAGGATGTACTTTCCTGCCTTGTTTTAGTATTTCACACCCAACATCCTTTGTAGAGCTGGATTTGTGGAAAGATATTATGTAAAATTTGTTTTATCATGAAATGTCTTGTTTTCTCCACCTATGGTAATTGAGAGCTTTGCTGTGTATAGTAGCCTGGGCTGACATTTATGGTCTCTTATGGTCTGTATGACATAGGCCCAGGATCTTCTAGCTGTCATAGTTTCGGGTGAGAAGTCTGCTGGAATTCTGATAGGCCTGCCTTTATAGGTTACTTGACCTTTTCCCCTTACTGCTTTTAATATTCTTTGTTTAGTGCATTTGGTGTTTTGATTATTATGTGCCAGGAGGACTTTCTGTTCCGGTCCAGTCTGTTTGGAGTTCTGTAGGCTTCTTGTATGTTCATGGGCATCTCTTTCTTTAGGTTAGGCAAGTTTTCTTCTATAATTTTGTTGAAGATATTTACTGGCCCTTTAAGTTGTAAATCCTTGCTCTCTTCTACACCTACAATCCTTAGGTTTGGTCTTCTCATTGTGTCCTGGATTTCCTGGATGTTTTAGGTTACAAGCCTTTTGTATTTTGCATTTTCATTGACTGTTGAGTCAATGTTTTCTATGGTATCTTCAGCACCTGAGATTATTTCTTCTATCCCTTGTATTCTGTTCTTGATGCTTGCATCTATAACTCCTGAATTCTTTCCAAGGTTTTCTATCTCCAGAGTAGTCTCATTTTGTGATTTCTTTATTGCTTCTACTTCCATTTTCAGATCCTGGATAGTTTTGTTTAGTTCCTTCACTTGTTTGTGTTTTCCTGAAATTCCTTAAGGAATTTTGTGTTTCCTCTTTAAGGGCTTCTGTTGACCCATGTTCTTCTGTGTTTCTTTAAGGGATTTTTGTGTTTCCTCTTTAAGGGCTTCTACCCATTGACCGATGTTCTCCTGTGTTTCTTTAAGGGAATAACTTATGTCCTTCTTGAAGTCCTCTATCAGCATCATGGCATGCCATTTTAAATTCAACTCTTTCTTTTCCAGTGTGTTGGGGTATCCAGGACTTGCTGTAGTGGGAAAACTGGGCTATGTTTCCAAATAGCCTTGGTTTCTGGTGGTAGGGTTCTTGTGCTTGCTTTTCACCATCTGGTTATCTCTGGTGTTAGTTGGTCTCGCTATCTCTGGCTGGAGCTTGTTCCTCCTGTGGGCCTGCAAGCCTTTGTCTGTACTCCTGGGAGACTAACTCTCTTCTGGCAGGGCCTGTGCACAGAAGGCTGTGGAGCTGCCTGACTCTCTGGTGTAAATGATGCCTGGAAGATTTCTGTCCCAGCTGCTCCACTCATCTTACGCCCATGTGTGCTCCTAGCTGTTCCCCTATAGAGAGAAGGTGGTGATCTCACCTCCTCTCTAAGCAGTGAAAGCAATGCTGGGAGATCACACTCATCTGGTGGGCTGAGCACCTTAACATTTTCATGGAAAAAAATTAATGGTAAAATGGTAGACATAGAAAAATATGTAAACTTATTACAGAGGTAAGTAGAAATATTTTCTGATAAAAATTAAGTATATACACAGAAAATATTTCTAAAAATATTGAAGAAATATATAGAAAAATGTGCTAAAATTCAAAGTTTTCATGGAAAATTATAGATAAAATGGTAGAGAGAACTTTTCTAAACTAATTGAAGAGGGAAGTAGAAGCATTTTCTGAAAAAACTGAAGAATTATTGCAAAATATTTCTGAAAACAATTGAAGAAATATAAAGAAGTGTTAAAATTGAAGATTTCCATACAACATTATAGCTAAAAAGGTTGTAATAGAAAACATTTCTCAACTAAGTAAGGGCAGAAGTATAAATATTTTTCGAAAAAAACTAAAGAATTATATGGAAAATATTTCTGATAAAATTGAATAAAATATAGAAAAAGCCTTAAATTTGAAGATTTTCATGGAAAATATTATAGATAAAATGGTAGACATATAAATCACTACTAAAGTAATTGAAAAAGTAAGTGGAAATATTTTCTGATAAAATTGCAGATTTTCATGAAAAATATTTCTGATAAGATTGAAGGAATATATAGAAAAAAGTGTTAGAATTGAAGATTTTCATGGAAAATTATAGATAAAACTGTAGAAAAAGAGAACATTTCTATACTAATTGATGAGGGAAGTGGAAAAATTTTGCAAAAAAACTGAAGAATTACTTGTAAAATATTTCTGATAAAATTGAAGAAATATATAGAAAAAAGTGTTAAAATTAAAAATTTGACAGAAAAGTAATGCAGATAAAATTGTAGACATTGAAAAAATTTCTATTGGTGAGTATGAAGTGTCCTTCTGTGTCTTTTTTGATGACTTTTGGTTGAAAGTTGATTTTATCCAACATTATAAGTTATTTGACTTTTTTCCCCTTACTGCTTTTAATATTCTTTCTTTGTTTAGTTCATTTTGTGTTTTGATTATTATGTGCCAGGAGGACTTTCTGTTCTGGTCCAGTCTGTTTGGAGTTCTGTAGGTTTCTTGTATGTTCATGGGCATCTCTTTCTTTAGGTTAGGTAAGTTTTCTTCTATAATTTTGTTGAAGATATTTAATGGCCCTTTAAGTTGTAAATCTTCACTCTCTTCTATACCTATAATCCTTATATTTGGTATCATTGTGTCCTGGATTTCCTGAATGTTTTGGGTTACAAGCTTTTTGCGTTTTGCATTTTCTTTGACTGTTGAGTCAATGTTTTCCATGGTATCTTCAGTACCTGAGATTATTTCTTCTATCTCTTATATTCTGTTCTTGATGCTTGCATTTGTGACTCCTGATTTCTTTACAACATTTTCTATCTCCAGAGTTGTCTCACTTTGTGATTTCTTTATTGTTTCTACTTCCATTTTCAGATCCTGGATAGTTTTGTTCAGTTCCTTCACTTGTTTGTGTTTTCCTGAAATTCCTTAAGGGATTTTTGTGTTTCCTCTTTAAGGGCTTTTACCTGTAGCCCATGTTCTCCTGTATTTCTTTAAGGGAGTTATTTATGTCCTTCTTGAAGTCTTCTATCAGCATCATGACATGTGATTTTAAATCCAACTCTTTCTTTTCCAGTGTGTTGGGGTATCCGGGACTTGCTGTGGTGGGAGAACTGGATTCTGATGTTGCCAAGTAACCTTGGTTTCTTGTGCTTGCCTTTCACCATCTGGTTATCTGTGGTGTTAGTTGGTCTTCTTGTCTCTGGCTGGAGATTGCCCCTCCTGTGGGCCTGTAAACCTGTGTCTGCACTCTTAGGATACCAACTCTCTTTTGGCAGGGTCTATGCACAGAAGGCTGTGGAGCTGCTCTGGCTCCCTGGTGAAAATGGTCCTGGATGGCTCCTGTCCCCGCTGCTCCACTGATCGTATGCCTTGTGTACTCCTAGCTGTTCCTCTCCAGAGAGATACTGGAGAGAAGGGTGGAGATCTCACCTTCATGCTCAGCAGTGGAGGCACTGCTGGGAGATCACTCTTTCCTGGTGGGCTGTACACAGAAGACTGTGGAGCTGCTTGGCTCCCTGGTACAAATGGTGACTGGAAAACTCCTGTCCCAGCTGCTCCACTGATAGTATGCCCTGTGTGCTCCATAGATGGCTTTTTTTTTCTTTTTAAAAAAATTGCTTTTTTTTTCTATTTGTTTGGTTTGTTGGGGGAAGTTTTTGTTTTTTGTTTGTTTTTCGAGACAGAGTTTCTCTGTGTAGCCCTGGCTGTCCTGGAACTCACTCTGTTGCCCAAGCTGGCTTCAAACTCAGAGATACATATGCCTCTGTTTCCCAAGTGCTGGGATTAAAGACATACGCCACCACTACCACCCAGGTTATTTTTCTTGCTTTTAGTGGAGGCAAAACCCTAAGTAGTACTGTGCACATGTGCACAATGCGCATATTTATACTTTGTCGTAGGGTGTCTATTGCTGTGAAGAGACACCATGATCACTGCAATATTTACAAAGGAAAACATTTAATTGGGGCTGGCCTACAGTTTCAGAGGTTTTATTCCATCATCAATGTTGTGGGAAGCATCATAGTGTGCAGGCAGACATGGTGCTGGAGAAGGAGCAGAGAGTTCTACATCTGGATCAGCTGGTAGCAAAAAGAGAAAAAGACACTGGACCTGGCTTGAGCATTTGAAACCTCAAAGTCCACCCCTAGTGACACACTTGCTCCAACAAGGCCACACCTACTCCAAAAAAAAAGCCACACATCCAAAGAGTGCCTGGTGACCAAGTATTCAAATCTATGAGCCTATAGCACCATTCCTATTCAGATCACCATCATACTGTAGGCCTTCTCCTCAAACGTTTATCTTTTAGGTTTCACTTAGTGCAGGAGCTTTTGTAAGCAGCCTGAGGGGCTCACCAGTTCTGATCTGGGCTGCCATGGTTAGTACTGAATGCAGCCTTTAGAGAAGGAAGGCTTCAATAATTTGAGCAGTGAAGATACTGAGCGGTTGTTCTCTGAGTCATTACTAGTAAGGCACACAGTGTTAGTCATCTTTTTTCCCAATAACTACAACAAATACTTGAAATTGTCAACTTAAAAAGGGGAGGACTGCTTTGGCTCACGGATTCGGGCCATGAGTGGCTCCACCGCTTACATCTGGGGTAAAGCCGCACACTACAGGGGAGGATGGCAGAGCCAAGCCGGTCACTTTGTGACCAGACAGAAAGGAGGAGATGAAGGGTCTGGAATTCCATCATCCCCTCTAAGGACATTCCTCAATGCAGCAAAGATACCTGTAGGCATAACCTCCTAAAGATTCCACTCCTCCTTGCCACCCCACCCCCCAGGGGGGACAGGTCTTAACACACAGGTCTTTGGAAAGCATTTAGGATACAGACTCTGATATCTTCATGTCTTTGGATTTTACTTGTTCTTTTTCCCCCCTTTAGGCTCTATGTCCCTGTTGTAGTAAATATTTAATCTCTATCAGGGGTTTCTACTCCGGCCTTTGATCATTCAGTTACCAGATAAAAGATGAAAAATGTTTGTATTTATAATAAGTCTTAATCAGCATCAGAGCTAGGCAGATATCTACCCTCTAAGCTATTAGTATCTACTTCACTATCAATAACCCCAAGATACGACTTGCCGTGTTCCTCCTGGGCTGCTCTTAACTCTAACTGGCCACCCTCATGGCCAGTTCATATTGTGCCCATGGTGCCTTCCTCTCTTTCCACTCTCCTCCTCATTTTCCTTTCCTCAGACACCAAGCCCCAGGAGCTGAAGCCCCACCTACCTCTCTTCTGCCCAGTTGTAGGCTGTGGGCATCTTTATTCAATCAATAGCTTTAAATTAAGGAGCAGGGTCACAAAGAATCACTTGGTGTACATGAGGATTCTCTCATCTCCGAGGCAACCAGATCTTGGGGGCCAATATTTAGCATTACGATGCATAACAAAAGACCAATCCTCAACATGTCCCTGCTGACTAATGCAGGGTTGATGGCAGAGAAGAAAACCAGGCTCATTGTTCCTAGGTTTGAGGCTTATGGCCCTTATAACAAAAGACAGGTGAAAAAGGAGGGAGAAACACACTTTATTTAGTGTGAATTTTTTTTTTTGAAACAGGTTTTTTTTTCTGTGTAGCTCTGGCAGTCCTGGAGCTCTCTGTATACCAGGCTGGCTTTGAACTCCTGCCTCCTGAATAATGGGATTAAAGGTATGCACCACAACCACCTGCTTGATGCCTGCCCATGGTTTGAGAATATTCTGGGTGCTTCTACTGTGTGAATCTCCCATTTGGGGGGAATGAAAACCTTGGAAGAGGCACCAAGGGGCCTGATAAGGTCATAGAGATGGGTATGTTCATGTACAGGAACCAAATAGTGGGTAGGCTTGACTATTGACTATGCAACCTTAAACAGCATGCTTAACCTCTCTGAAACTTGCCAAATCTGAGACGCAGTTTATTCAACCACAGATGATATTTGTTATAAAGCCTGAATCGTTAAATGATTGTCAAGAGAGCTGGGTGTATGCCTGGAATCTTGTTAATATGTTATTGGTTGCTGATAGCACTGTTGTTTGTAAGGGCGTGAGGAGGGTGGTAGGCAAATGTTGCCTCCTCAGGAATGATGTGAACTGTAGAGCAGCAGGATTTCCATAGACCCATTCCTTCTCTGTGTGTGAACTTAGCTAAGTCACATCATCTCTCTGAACTGATTTCTGCAAGTTTTAAAACTGTGGTTCAAAAAAAAGTACAAATAATGCTGCCTTGTGGGTTATGGGGAAGGCTCTGTGCAAGGACGTATGCACCATGGCTCTCCAGACTTAAGAGAACCACACAATATATACTCAACATGCAATTCTCAACATTTGCTAAGTTGGTTCTGAACAAACCGAATGGGAATAAATGGATTCTCTGAGAATAGAAAGGGAAGAAAACACAGCTCAACTCTCAGGCCTTTAACATGCAGCTCAAAAGAAGCCTGGGCCTTCTGAGGGGCCCACAGGGAGTGATTTGGAAACTTACTTTATTTGGAAACTGTTTATTATACCTTCTTACATTAACGTGGAAACATCTTAACTTGAAAGGCACTGACTTTCATAAATGATGACCTTCATGAAGATAGACTAATGTCACAGGGAAGAGCATTTTGTAGGGATTTCTTCTCTTGAGGAGTCCTGATTCTGGGCACTCAGTAGTCTTTAGTACTTAACTGAAATATCAGCTTTTGTGGGATACTTTTCTGGTATTTTATTTTTGCTGGTCTCTGACCTCTGCTTACTTTCCTATCATACACAAACTAACATTGCTAATTTGATTGGAGATCAGCAACTACTTCTACAGAAAGTAGTGTGGAATTCAATATCAATAATGCCACTTATCACTTGTATGCAGACCCAGGATAACTCTTACCTAGTGAGCACTCTCTCTGGGTCCTGGACCAGAGACCCACACAATCTCTCAGTTGTCCTTACAGCCACTGCCGTTTCAAGCTGCTGAACATTTATATTTAAAACATTCATGATGGGAACTTGGGACAGCCAGGTTCTGAGACAGACAGGCATAATATCGCTTGGGTCTCGGGCGGCTTGTGTGTATGCAGCTCCCAAGTACGGGGCTGATCTGCAGTAACCAGCACGCCAGCTCTGCTGTGGGACTTCTGCCTGGCAGAGGGACCCCGCACTGGGTGGGAGCCTACCAGCTTTCCTTCCGCGACCTCTGTTCCCGCAGACTGCGCTGAAGAGACAGGTACCCCAAGCTCCCTATCCCCAATATAACATCACTTGGGACACGGCCTGTTGGGGCTTCCGTCTGTGCCCGAGAACGGGTCAGCGCTGTGGTCGTCTGGGTGCCAGATCTGCAGGCCATCTCGTCTGCAGGTGAGCGGCGCCAAGGAGAGTGTGCAGAGTGCACTCCGCCATCTTTGCTCCAGTGACTGGGAAGTTGGGACAGCCAGGTTCTGAGACAGACAGGCATAATATCGCTTGGGTCTCAGGCGGCTTGTGTGTATGCAGCTCCCAAGTGCGGGGCTGATCTGCAGTAATCAGCACGCCAGCTCTGCTGTGGGACTTCTGCCTGGCAGAGGGACGCCCCCTCCCCCCCAGGAGAGATCACTCACCCCTGCACAGGGCAGGAGCCTACCAGCCTCCCTTTGGCGACCTCTGCTCCAGGAATCCACTAGGCTGAGCCTTTGGAGGTGCAAGGCCTCCCCAATATAAGATCACTTGGGGCAAGGCACATTAGGGCTCCAAAGTCACTCAGGAGCAGGCAGGCCCCAGAAATCGGTGCCAGGGGAATCCTGGCAATCCAGGGGGGGCAGAAATAGCTTTGCAGGCTCACAGGAGGTCCAACCAACAGCCAGTGGCAGCAGGACCAACTAACATCAGAGGTATCCAGATGGCAAAAGGCAAACGTAGGAATGTTACTAACAGAAATCAAAGTAATGTGGGACCATCCGAACCCAACTCTCCAACAGCAGCAAGTCCTGGATACCCCACCACACCCGAAAGACAAGATCTGGATTTAAAATCACTTCTCATGATGCTATTAGAGGATCACAAGAAGGACACAAATAAATCTCATAAAGAGTTACAGGAGACCATGAATCAACGGTTAGAAGCCCTTACAAAGGAAACACAAAAAACGCTTAGAGAAATGCGGGAGAACATGGATCAAAAGATGGAGGCGCACAAGGAGACAACACAAAAATCGCTTAACGAGATGAATCAACAGGTAGATGCACTCACAAAGGAATCACAAAATTGGCATAAAGAAATGCAGAAGAATATGGGTCAACAGACGGATGCCCATAAGGAGGCAACACAAAAATTGCTTAAAGAAATGAATCAACGGTTAGATGCCCTTACAAAGGAAACACGAGAACTGCTTAAAGAAATGCAGGAGACAATGGATCAACAGATGGATTCCCATGAGGAGGAAACACAAAAATCACTCAGAGAAATGCAGGAGAACGTGGGTCATCAGGAAGAAATCCTGAAAGAGGCAATGCAAAAATACCTTAAAGAAATACAGGAAAATACAAACAAACAAGTGAAGGATCTCAGCAAATCCATCCAGGAACTAAAAAAGGAAGTAGAAACAACTAAGAAATCACAAAGGGAGACAACTTTGGAGATAGAAAACCTTGGGAAGAAATCAGGAGTCATAGATGCAAACATAAACAATAGAATACAAGAGATGGAAGAAAGAATCTCAGGTGCTGAAGACTCCATAGAAAGCATCGACTCAACAGTCAAAGAAAATGCAAAATGCAAAAAACGTGTAACCCAAAACATCCAGGAAATCCAGGACACAATGAGAAGACCAAACCTAAGGATTATAGGTATAGACGAGAGTGAAGATTTGCAACTTAAAGGGCCAGTAAACATCTTCAACAAAATTATGGAGGAAAACTTCCCTAACTTAAAGAGAGAGATGCCGATGAACGTACAAGAAGCCTACAGAACTCCAAACAGACTGGACCAGAACAGAAATACCTCCCGTCACATAATAATCAAAACACCGAATGTTCTAAACAAAGAAAGAGTACTAAAAGCAGTAAGAGAAAAGGGCCAAGTAACATACAAAGGAAGACCTATCCGAATCACATCAGACTTCTCACCAGAGACTATGAAAGCCAGAAGATCCTGGGCAGATCTCATGCAGACACTAAGACAGCTCAAATGCCAGCCTAGACTACTATACCCAGCAAAACTCTCAATCACCATAGATGGAGAGACCAAGATATTCCATGATAAAACCAAATTTTCACAATATCTTTCCACAAATCCAGCCCTGCAACGGATAATAGGTGGAAACCTCCAATACAGGGAGAGAAACAACACCCAGGAATAAATGAGATAATAACCTTCTTGAATCAAACCCAAAAGTAGATAACCACTCAAACATAAAGATAGCGTCAAGAATGGCAGATGGCAATAATCACTATGCCTTAATCTCTCTTAATATCAATGGTCTCAATTCCCCAATTAAAAGACATAGACTAGCAGACTGGATACGTAAACAGGACCCAGCATTTTGCTGCATGCCGGAAACGCACCTCAGTGTCAAAGACAAACACTACCTCAGAGTAAAAGGCTGGAAAACAATTTTACAAGCAAATGGCCCCAAGAAACGAGGTGGAGTAGCCATCCTAATATCAGATAAAATTGATTTTCAACCAAAAGTCATCAAAAAAGACACAGAAGGACACTACATACTGATCAAGGGAAAAATCCACCATCAAGAACTCTCAATTCTGAATATCTATGCTCCAAATGCAAGGGCACCCTCATTCGTAAAAGAAACTTTACTAAAACTCAAAGCACACATCGCACCGCACACAATAATAGTGGGTGACTTCAACACCCCGCTCTCTGAAATGGATCATTCAGGAAAGCAGAAACTAAACAGGGACACAGTGAATCTAATTGAAGCCTTGGACCAAATGGAACTAACTGATATATATAGAACATTTCATCCTAGAGCTAAAGAATACACCTTCTTCTCAGCTCCTCATGGTACCTTCTCCAAAATTGACCATATAATTGGTCACAAATCAGACCTCAACAGATACAAGAAGATAGAACTAATCCCATGCCTCCTATCAGATCACTATGGAATAAGGGTGGTCTTCAATGGCAACAAAAACAAAAGAAAACCCACGTACACATGGAGGCTGAACAATGCTCTACTCAATGATAACTTGGTGAAGGTGGAAATAAAGAAAGAAATCAAAGACTTTTTGAAAGTTAATGAAAATGAAGGCACAACATACCCTAATTTATTTGACACAATGAAAGCAGTGCTAAGAGGAAAATTCATAGCCCTGAGTGCCGCCAAAAAGAAACGGGAGACAGCATACACTAACAGCTTAATGGCACACCTGAAAGCCCTGGAACAAAAAGAAGCAAATACACCAAAGAGGAGTAGAAGGCAGGAAATCATCAAACTCAGGGCTGAAATCAATCAAGTAGAAACAAATAAAACCATACAAAGAATCAACAAAACGAGGAGTTGGTTCTTTGAGAAAATCAACAAGATAGATAAGCCCTTAGCCAGACTAACCAGAGAGCACAGAGATAGTATCCAAATTAATAAAATCAGAAACGAAAAGGGAGAGATAACAACAGAAACTGAGGAAATTCAAAAAATCATCAGATCCTACTACAAAAACCTGTATTCAACACAACAAGAAAATCTTGAGGAAATGGACAATTTCCTTGACAGATACCAAGTACCAAAATTAAATCAGGATCAAATAGACCATCTAAACCGTCCTATAACCCCTGAAGAAATAGAAGTTGTCATTGGAAGTCTTCCAACCAAAAAAAGCACAGGTCCAGATGGTTTTACTGCAGAATTCTATCAGACCTTCAAAGAAGACCTAACACCAATACTCTTCAAACTGTTCCACAAAATAGAAACAGAAGGAACACTACCCAACTCGTTCTATGAAGCCACAATTACACTAATACCAAAAGCACACAAAGATCCGACAAAGAAAGAGAATCTCAGGCCAATCTCTCTTATGAATATCGATGCAAAAATACTCAATAAAATTCTTGCCAACCGAATCCAAGAACACATCAAAACGATCATCCACCACGATCAAGTAGGCTTCATCCCAGGGATGCAGGGATGGTTCAATATAAGGAAATCCATCAATGTAATCCACTACATAAACAATCTCAAAGAAAAAAACCACATGGTGATCTCATTAGATGCTGAGAAAGCATTTGACAAAATTCAGCATCCTTTCATGCTAAAGGTCTTGGAAAGATCAGGAATTCAAGGCCCATATCTAAACATAGTAAAAGCAATTTACAGCAAATCGGTAGCCAGCATCAATCTAAATGGAGAGAAACTTGAAGCAATCCCACTAAAATCAGGGACTAGACAAGGCTGCCCTCTCTCTCCATATCTTTTCAATATAGTACTTGAAGTTCTAGCTAGAGCAATTAGACAACAAAAAGAGATCAAAGGGATACAAATTGGAAAGGAAGAAGTCAAACTATCACTATTTGCAGACGATATGATAGTATACTTAAGCGACCCAAAGAACTCCACCAGAGAACTCCTACAGCTGATAAACGACTTCAGCAAAGTGGCCGGATATAAAATCAACTCAAGCAAGTCAGAAGCCTTCCTATACTCAAAGGATAAGCAGGCTGAGAAAGAAGTAAGAGAAATAATACCCTTCACGATAGCCACAAACCATATTAAGTATCTTGGCGTGACTCTAACCAAACAAGTGAAAGATCTGTATGACAAGAACTTCAAGTCTCTGAAGAAAGAAATTGAAGAAGACCTCAGAAGATGGAAAAATCTGCCATGCTCATGGATTGGCAGGATTCATATAGTAAAAATGACCATCTTACCAAAAGTAATACACAGATTCAATGCAATCCCCATCAAAATCCCAACTCAATTCTTCATAGAGTTAGAAAGAGCAATTCAAAAATTCATCTGGAATAACAGAAAACCCAGAATAGCTAAAACTATTCTCAAGAGTAAAAGAACCTCTGGGGGAATCAGTATCCCGGACCTCAAGCTGTACTACAGAGCAATAGTGTTAAAAACTGCATGGTATTGGTACAGTAACAGACATGTAGATCAATGGAACAGAATTGAAGACCCAGAAATGAATCCACACTCCTATGGTCACTTGATCTTTGACAAAGGAGCTAAAACCATCCAGTGGAAAAAAGATAGCCTTTTCAGCAAATGGTGCTGGCTCAGCTGGAGGTCAACATGCAGAAGAATGCAAATTGACCCATCCTTATCTCCTTGCACTAAGCTCAATTCTAAGTGGATCAAAGATCTCCACATAAAACCAGATACACTGAAACTAATAGAAGGGAAACTAGGGAAGAACCTTGAACATATGGGCACAGGGGAGAATTTCCTGAACAGAACTCCAATAGCTTATGCTCTAAGATCAAGAATAGACAAATGGGACCTCATTAAATTACAAAGTTTTTGCAAGGCAAAAGACACTGTCAAAAAGACAAAGCGGCAACCAACTAACTGGGAAATGATCTTTACCAACCTTACATCCGACATAGGGCTAATATCCAAGATATACAAAGAACTCAAGAAGTTAGACTCCAGAGAGGCAAGTAACCCTATTAAAAAATGGGGTACAGAGCTACACAAAGAGTTCTCACCTGAAGAATATCTAATGGCTGAGAAGCACCTAAAGAGATGTTCATCATCCTTAGTCATTAGGGAAATGCAAATCAAAACAACCCTGAGATTCCATCTCACACCAGTCAGGATGGCTAAGATCAAAAACACAGGAGACAGCAGTTGTTGGTGAGGATGTGGAGAAAGAGGAACACTCCTCCACTGCTGGTGGAATTGCAAGCTGGTACAACCACTCTGGAAAGCAGTCTGGCAGTTCCTCAGAAAACTGGGCATGACACTCCCGGAGGATCCGGCTATACCACTCCTGGGCATATACCCAGAGACTTTACCTGCATGCAATAAGGACACATGCTCCACTATGTTCATAGCAGCCTTATTTATAATAGCCAGAAGCTGGAAAGAACCCAGATGTCCCTCAACGGAGGAATGGATTCAGAAGATGTGGTATATCTACACAATGGAATACTACTCTGCAATTAAAAACAATGAATTCACGAAATTCCTAGGCAAATGGTCAGATCTTGAAAATATCATCCTTAGTGAGGTAACCCAATCACAAAAGAACACACATGGTATGCAGTCACTGATAAGGGGATATTGACCCAGAATCTCGGAATACCCTAGACACAATCCGCATATCAATAGATTTCTAAAAAGATGGAAGGAGAGACCCCTGGTCCTGGAAAGACTGGATGTAGGGGAACGCCAGGACAGAGTAACGAGAGGGGGTTGAATGGAGAAAAGAGGGAGGGAAGGGGGCTTATGGGACTTTCGGGGAGGGAGGAAACGGGAAAGGGGAAGTGATTTGGAATGTAAATTAAAAAAATAAAATAAAAATAAAAAAAAAACATTCATGATGGGGCTGGAGAGAAGGCTTGGTGGTGAAGAGCACCCAGTGCCCTGGCAAAGGCCCCAGGTTCCCCTCCCAGCACCCACATGGTGGCACACAGCCATCTGTAACTCCCGTTCCAGGAGATCCAATGCCCTCTTTTTGCTTTCAGAGATACATGGAGGAAAACACTCATATCCTAAAATTTTTTAAGCAACTAATAAACTTTAACCCAGACAAAAATCCTATACAACTTAGGACAGTTTAAAACCCTGGTCACTGTTCCTCAGGTCCTGGAGATGGCTCAGTCTGTCAAGTGTTCAAACATAAGGACCTGAATTTGGTCCCCAGGCACTCAGAAAAGGAAGCTAGGCAGTTTGCTCATGCATATCTGTAACCCTATTGCAGTGGTCCCAGCCAGATCCCTGGAGCCTGCCAGCCATTCTGTCCAACAAATCTGGTGAGTCCCTGATTCAGTGAGACATAGTCTTAAAAGATCAGGTAGAGAGTGGTAGAGGCAAACAAAGCAGACATTGGCCTCTGACCTCCACAGGCACACACATGCATGCACACAAATATTCGCACCCACAGAAATAGAAAAATAAGCACACAATGGCTCTCCAGTGTATTGATCTTTGAAAAACAATTAAAATTTAGCTAAGTTATAGAAATTCTGTTAGCAGAATTCCAGACTTGATTCAAGAGGTATTTGGCATGGTGGTACATGCCTATAATCTAGAGCTCTAAAGGCTGAGGCTTGGGGTACACAGAGTGATCTGTCTAACAAAAAGTGAGAAAGAGAAGGAGAGGAGGGAGGGAGGAAGGGAGATGGGGAAGAAGGAGAGAGGAAAGAAGCAAGGACGTTTGTGCATGCATACATGTGTCTCTGTGTGTGCTGATGCATGTGTGTGTGCATATGTTTCTTTATGTGTGTGTGTATATGTGTGCGTGCGCGCACATGCACATACATGTGTATGTATTTAGGGAAACGGGCAAAGGTAATCTTAAGAGCATTAATTTTGTACAATGGTACAAACATCTTTAAATCACTTCTTGCTCTTCTGATTTCTGCTCACTTGGAAAATAATCAAGGCTTCCAGTATCTTTGGACATGGGAAGTGAGCCAGGAGCAGGAGAACAGAATATAAGGAGTGTGCCACCCTCCCAGAATTTTCTGCATCATGGGATTAGCTCAAAGGGGAAAAGGTAAGCTAGCATTGGGGTTGTTCTAACCTCCGCATGAGTCTGAGGAGGAATACCATGAAGTTGAGCAAAGGTAAAAGGCATTTGACATAAGGAGAACCCCTTCTGAGGGCTGGGCTCTGGCAGTGGGTGGCACCATGCTTCAATTTACCCCTACATTAAAAAGCCAAATAAGAACAAGAAAAGAAAATTCCAAGTACTCATCAAAGTCTATCAAATGTGAAATCCCAGTACACTGTACCACATGTCTCCGCACCGTGGCAGTGTGAGAGTATTCCATCCCTGGTAAGTCCCAATCTTAAGAACCAATGCTGACATTGTAAAGATATGGCAGCCTGGGAAATGGACATAGGCATATGTTTCCTAGGATTGAAGACATGACTCCAGAACTAACTCATGAGCACACATGTAGAGGCCAGAGTTTGACATGCAGTTACTTTTCTTTTATCACTCTCCACCTGGCTTTCTGAGACAAGGCTCAAGCCTTAGCATTTCAGCTAGGCTGGGCATCTGCTATGCTTCCTGAATCCTTTTGTCCCTGCCCAATGATGCTGGAGTTACAGGTGTACATCACCTTGCCTGGTCTTTATCTAAGGGGCCATTTCCTAGTCCTTGAACCAACAAAGAAAAGCAATTCTGAATTAAAGTAAATCCCACAAGCTAACAAGGTGTCTGGCTGACCTGGGCTCCCTCTGTGGCACTCTAGACACATAAAGGAATGACCATGTGAACAGGTGGCCCTGATAGCAAGCCTTAAGGGAGCAAACACATCTTTGAAACAAATTGGAAGCCTGCCATCAAGGCCTTACATTTAACATAAGGGCAAAGGTATCTTCATCCTGCTGGGCGAGCTCCGCCCCAACGCAGAATAAATATTTGATAGGTATTTGAAGAGCTAAATCACCTGCCGGCTTGAAGTACCTGGCTTCATTTGGAATGTCATTCATGCCAACAGCAGAGACAATAGTCTGCTTATGTTAAGAAGGGAGAAAATTTATCTTTCTCTCCTTTGTCCTGTAGTATGAGTTCAGTTTCCTGGGGCTACTCTGGGTAAGGAAAAGAGAGTTAAGGGATGAGATGGAGTGAGTAAGGCCCTGCTCACCCCACTCTCCAACAATGTCTCAAAGAGTTCACCATGGCAGGGAGGAGGATGGAGGGGGAGTAAAAGGTTTTCTCCCAGCATTTAGTAGGTACCAAAGATTTGCTGGTTGTGTTGTGTGATTCTCTCTTTCCTCGTTCTCCAAACAACATTTTAAATGTAGTTACTGCTATTTCCATAAACTATATGAATCTTGAGAGAAATTAAGGAATTTTTCCAAGTTCACACAGGTGTTTAAACCTGGCTCTGCTGCCCCAACTCCTGCTCATAAATGGCGTGTCTCGTCCCCAATGCTATTCTGGCTTGGATGCTCTGCTCAGTGCTGGCTCAGTCGCTGCCACGGTATGAACTAAGCCCGCCTGGGATCAGCCCCCTGCTATAGCTGAGTAATCGGGTAAGACGCAGGATGTGCAGTCCTAACATCCAACAGTCCAACAGTTCCAGACTCAGCAGAAACAGAACACAAACTTGGTTCGTCAGCTGCCATTCAGAGCAGGCCAACGAGCATCCAGAAGCGGCTCCTGTGGGACTTTACCTTCCTGTTAGAGATACAGCCTGACCGTTTCCCTCCTCTCCGAAGGACTCTCAAACGGCCTGAAAAGTGTCATGTGGTCAGGCAGACACTGCCCACTTAGCATTCCTATCTCTTTTGTGCTCTCTGTGAAGTAAGCAGCCCTGGACACTGCTTTCTGCCTCCCACCTCACTCTCCATGTCCTTCACGGTCACTGCTCTGAGTTTTCAGTCCCAATGAAGCATCTGCCTCAGTTTCCCCCAGAATCCAGGCTGTTTATGCTTGGATCTAGGACTTTACATAATTATTCTTCATATTTTCTGAGTGTCTATGGGCCTAGCCTACAGAACAAAAGCTATATTCTTGACATACTCTCCATTGGCTACATCTGACCCCTATATCTTATTCCCCACCCAAGGAAACCATTCAGAATTCCTTTACTTTAAAAAATATATAGTATTGTATTTATATGCATTCCTATGATATATTTTTATATTCATTGTTTTAAATCTATAAACTCTGTGTACAAATTTGGGATAATTATTTTTCCATTTACTGTTTATTGCTTAATTACTAGGCTCAGCCACACTCTTGTGAATTAGTACAATTCATTTATTTTTATTGCCATGTAATATTCAGTTGTAAAAATGTGTCACAATGTATCCTTTCTCCTGTTCATGGGCATTCTCTGTCTTTGGGTGGTGGTGTAGCTGTTCATGGATGATGGTGTAGCTGTTGCCATTATTTTACACCTCTCCATTTTCACACCTGTAACTTTCCCTCAGGCCCACCCCTCCCATCCTTGGGTTACATGTAAATTAATGCTCAGTTTTAGGATACTAGGTCTTTGATGGATTAGGTCTCTTCCTATTTTTGCAGGTGCTGGGGCCTGGGCTTTAAGGTCAGAATGGTGCCTCTAACATGGAGTTGGTTCTGCTAAGGACTGGAGACCTGTGTCAGTGTTTTGCCTGCCTATCACGTATATGTACCACATACTTGGGGTTACAGATGGTTGAGTCACCATGTGGATGCTGGGAACTGAATCCGGATCCTCTGCAAGAACAACAAAGACTCATAATCACTGAGCTATCTCTCCAGTCCTGATTCCTAATTTTTAAAAATATGTACCTTCTTCCAGGTGAGCTAGGCAATTCAGGCTAACATCAGAAAACCTAAGCCGGCCTCAGAGACATGGACGGGCACACAGCAGTCTTGAGCTTACTCAGGGAAATGAACCTCAGGTCCCAGCACGGTCTTTGCTAGCATCATTGCCATCGCTGCAAATATCCTGAGAACACTCAGCTTCTCCTGACAAGAGCAACTCATTCTTTGGTGAGACACAGCATATTCACTTCTTCAAAGGCTGGTATGCTGTCCTTCTACCCAGTTTCATCCACACAGAGATCTCTTACAATGGGTAGAAGTGTCTATAGGGCCTTTCCTCAGTTACCTCATCCTTCCTAGTATTGTTTGCCTCTACTCAGCTTTATCTCCAAGCTGGCTCTCTCTCTCTCTCTCTCTCTCTCTTTTCTCTCCATTAATTTATTTAGTCACTTTATATCCTGATCGAAGCCCCCCTTCCTCCACTCCTGCCTGTCCCACCCTTAGAGAAAGGGAGGCCACCAATGGGTACCCACCACCCATCCTGGTACATCAAGTCTCAGCAGGACTAAATAATCCTCTCCTACTAAGGCCAGACAAGGCAGCCTGGTTATGGGAAAGAGATCCAAAGGCCCACAACAAAGTGAGAGACTGCTCTCACTCCAGTTGTTAGGGGACCCGCATGAAGATCAAGTGGCATATCTGCTACATATGTGTAAGGGGCCTAGGTGCAGACCCTGCATGCTCTTTGGTTGGTGGCTCAGTCTTTGAGAGACCCCATGGGCATAAGTCAGTTGACTCTGTAGGTCTTCTTGTGGTGGCCTTGATCCCTCTGATTCCCTCATTTCTTCATCCTATTCTTCCACAAGACTCCCTAAGCTCCACCATTGTTTGGCTGTGGGTTTCTGCATCTGTTTCCATCAGCATCTAGGCTCCTGTCTGCAAGCATAGCAGAGTTCCTTTAATAGTGTCAGGGGTGGGCTCTCTCCCATGGGATGGGTCTCAAGTTGGGCCAGTTATTGGTTGGCCATTTCCTCAATCTCTGTTCCATCTTTATCCCTGAATTTCTTGTAGGCAGGATAAATTTTGGGTTAAAGGTTTTGTGGGTGGGTTGGTATCTCTCTCACTCCACTGGAAGTCCTGCCTGGCTACAGGAGGTAACCTCTTCAGGCACTATATTCCCCCGCTAAGCTGATTGGCTCTCTCTTACAAGCAGCAAGATGGTTTGTAGCTGCATTGAACCTCTAGAGAATTAAACTAGGAACTGACAGAAAAGGGTACTTTTCTGAAGAGCTGATAAAATGACCAAATATTTCTGCTGACTCAACTCATATGTTCTTCCATAAACCTGTCACTGTTCCTAGTGAAATAAAATGTGCAGATTAACTGAGCCTAGGCCACATACTCAAACCTAAGCCAGATCACATGAGTAGGAATACTTTGGGATGTGGGAGAGGAAATGTGTTGCCCTCAAAGGGATGCTGGGCACACAGAAAAACTGAGCTACTCAAAGACAGGACAATACAGTTTTATCTTCTTTTATGACCCATTTTCACTAGTAGGTAGGTAAGAATAATCCAAACCTATTTTATATTGATCCCCAGTGTTCTATTAATGCTAAGGTATTAATGATAATACCTATTAATGATAAGGTATAATTATCCTTGCAATATAAAAAAAAAATAAGTCAAACCAAGTGTGGTGTTATTTGCCTGTAATTCTAGTACAAGGGAATCTAAGACAAGAAGATCCTGAATTCAAGACCATCCTGGGCTATATAGGGAGACAAATACCCAATAATTGGACCCAAATTCCAATAAAACAAGCAAAAGGATGGCAAGATATCTACCTGACTTTGTCTTGTAAGGTTTAGTTAATCACATGCTTTCATAAAGGAATGTCTGGGACTGTGCTTTTAGTCTATCACAGACATTTCACTGGTCCTTAACACTAAGTAGAATCACACCTTAAGGACACAGGTTGCAGTTTTGTACTCGGGGTTCCCACACTGTAGCCATGCTGGCAAGAGAGAATGATTTTAAAGAGATACATTCATGCTAACAAGACATCAAAGAACTAAACATTTCCCAGGAAACTTATAGTGGATTGAAGCCCTTGTACCAGCCAGAGGACACACTTGTCTCCCCACATAAGATTTTAGATGGATCTGATAACAAATCAGATGCCACCAGGATAGAAGCAATCAAAGGGGGATCAGTAATGGGAAGAACCACACTGTGACCAGGACCACTTAGCATAGTTCTTGCCCTTATTTAAATCTAAACCTTAGATCAAGTAAGTGTGTGGGGAATGTGTCAGTGTGGCCACACCAAATAATCCCTTTCTATGCTCTTCCAAATTACTTGTCTTTTTAATTAGCATATTGAAGACAAGTGGTGGCTGAGTCTCCACAGCCCAGGCGTTGATCCTAAAACCTCAGCTAACAGCACTACCCTCTTGGTTCAGGAGCCGCTCTGAACTGTTCTCCTCATCTGAGTTACTGATCACCAGTTGATGAAGCTTTCTGAACAGTTTCCTGGTTAATTTTTTTTCCCCGGGGCCTGGTCATATCCCTTCTTCCTCTCTCTCCTAGTCGCTACTACTCCAAAACCAACTCCTTTTCTCTTTCTTCTCTTCCTTTGACCTAGAGTTCTTGATACTGAAATTCGGGGAAATGTAGCAGAAGCACAGGCATGGTCCTGGGCTGAGAATGGCAAACAGAAGCTAGGTCTCAAGACCAAACCACACAGGCAGCGGTTCCGTGTGAAGGATGCAGAATCTAGAATTTCAAAGGTCTGAGAGACTCATAGGGTTATTCTGAGAATCTTCCCTGGCAATAGAATTGGATTATGTACGTTGTGAAGTCTGCAGCCCTTGTTAATTCATCTGTTTCATCATATATTTTTACAGGCAATTAAATTATAGATCAGAAAACAGAAAATTGTGTGTTCTCTGTTCTCCATTGTGTCTAACGCTATTTGACAGTGACTCTCTTTTATTGTTATTGGCCTACTCCTACATCCTAAAGGATGTAAACTCTTGTAGAACAAGGACAATATTGTGCTTCTTGTATAATCAGGGCTTATCAAGGTGCCTGGTGTATATGAACGGTTGGCTAATAAATGTTACAAAGGTCAAGTGATGGTGGTGCATGCTTTTAATCTCAGCACTCGGGAGGCTTTGCGGACTGCCTGGTCTACAGAGAGAGCTCTAATAGAACAGCCAGGGCTAGACATAGACCCTGTCTCTAAAAGCCAATAATGAATTAAGAAGGTATGGGTTATCTAATCTCTCTTTACAGACGGTCAGCAAATGCTTTGGCATTTGGTGCTGAGTTTACCATGGTTTTGCTGCTTTCCTTTCCCTCAGCACCTAGCAGACCCTCTACCATGTTTCTAGGCATTCAGGAGCTCTCATGTCACTCCATGGCAGCCCAAACTTTGCCTTGTAGTGAAACCTACTTTCCTTGGATTATATCCCAGACTCCAAGATCATCTCTTTGTACACTCACATGGAAATTTCCATTAGTCTCACTGCAGAAAAAGAAAATCAGATGATTCCCTGTTAAAATGTCATTCTGTAATAGGCCATTTAATGTAATAATCCTTTAGAGTGTTTGCATTCTAAAACATGGAGCTGCTAGCCTATGATGATATTTCAGGGTTTAAGTGACAATATAGTACAATAATTAGATGATAGGCAGGTAGATAGATAGTTAGATAGACAGACAGACAGACAGATTTCCACAGGCAGGGGGTGGGAGGCTCTAACCTCTCCTTATTCTTCCAGGCCATATCATAAAGATGCTTACCTGCCATGATCATAAAGTTGAGGTCATGCTAGGAGATTGTAAATAACAGGGAAGAGAAACAATAACCCAGAGTATCTTAAATACAGAGAATAAAAACCTTTGCTTTCCCTCCAAGGAAAATAGCACAAACCAAGCAAACTGCTTGAGAGTAAAGACTAACTTATTTAGTTTATAAGAAAATTACAAATGATTATCGCTTTAAATAGTCGTAGGTGGGGGGACTGCCAAATGCTGCACTCAGCAAACTAAAACAGAAGGATCGTGAATCTGAGGCCAGGCTAGACTACACACTGGAACTCTGCCCCCAAACTGTGAGCTGCAGGTGGAGAGCACTTGCCTAGTATGGAGGCAGCCCTGGGTTATTCATTGAACACCACAAAACAAAGCAGAAAGTCAAAGTGTAAAAGACACACAACTATGAAACAAAACAAACGCTCAGAGCAGGTTACCCTGAGGGATCCTTTAAATGACCATCTCCTAAGGCACATTAGTAATTAGACCAAATTGCATTATAATTAACTTTGTAGAAACCAGCTAGTATGTGAAGTACTTTTCTCTGCCTAAAGCAACTATGTACAAACTTCCAAGGTATTCTGTGCTGTTGGTATTTGTATTTTCCAGCTTGTTTCCACTCTGTCATTTCTGTATTCCCCTTTTCACACGTCCCAAGATGATTCTGTTGTTGCTGCTGTTGCTGAGATTATATGTTTCTCTGTCTAAAGAAGCAAGCATGGAAAGTGATCACTTTTGGTGGTCTGTTCCTAGTAAATGCTGTGATACCACTCAGAAGATCATGGTGATTCTAGAAAGCCAGGATTGTGAGGGCAGGCTAACCGGCATTTCTACAGTCCCCTCTATATAGACACAGGAAGTTTAGATCCTCAGGCCTTCCTGTCTGGTAGGCTTAAAACAAAGCACTTTGACCACCCTGCTTACTGTCCTGGAAAAATCCATCACACTCCATGTTCTCCTTGGCAGGAACCCAGTTCTCTATGAGATAGTAAACAGGAGAAGCAAATCACTCTTATAGAACTGCTTCACGCTGCTCTTCTCACCTAATGTCAAGAGAAAACCTTCTATATAATACAGTATTAAACTTGAAAACTTTGTAGAGGCCTTTGGAGGCTCTGCCTTCTAGAGACAATAAAACGTGGATGTCCTCTGAATAATGACTTCTGAGACAAATTGTTCAAAACTGGTTTGTACAATGTTCAGATCGATATTGCTTGCCAGTGCAGATAGCCTGTTAAACTCACCACCCCTGGGGATGATTCGTCTTCATTCACAAATCCTGGTTTATTATCACAGTACTCAGTCAGTGTTAACTGACATATGCAAAGTAAGAAAAAAAAAGAAATAGTAATGTTCTGGGAAAGCGTGCACACATGACAAATCCAGTCAGGACCCAGTGGTTTCCTGCTTTTCAACCTCATGTTTCTGTTGCATGCAATATTGTGCTAGTGTTGCTAACTGGCTGCCTGTTCTCAGTCATTGTTACCACACTGGGGCCTGAGAGCTTCTTATCAACAAATAGGGTTAGAATACGCCAGCTATTGGGCAACACCAGCTAGGGATCTTCCCTGTTTGTGTTCTATACTCCTGCCACAGTGTCTCTTCCAAACTAAGATCTCCCCATGTCACTCTGCTTTGCCAGAAACTAACCTTCTGTCAAGCCTACAGTCCATACTTGTAGGCTGGTATGTATGGCTGGTCCTCTTCAAATGCTCCCGTTCCCCACCTGCCACATATGGAAGAGCTGACCCAATAGGACGTTCCTCCCTTCAACCACTGTGCTCTGTCCAAGCCTCCTACCTAAGGAAGCGCTACACATCTCTGTTCAGGCTTTAGTGCTACATCACTTCCTCTGTGAATCGCTTTCTGATATGATGTCTTCTTTTAAACCTTGATTTCCAGAACATTAAGATATGGACCATAATTCTTATCTTTTTTTAAACCCAAAAGTCACCTGACACATAACTGAAAGTTCTCCAAAAAGTGTAAAATACTATACAAAAAGCCAGCTTCTATCACTGCAAAAGTTATTTATGTAATAAACCCTTTTTCTTTAGAAATTTAGTATTTTGACGGTAATAATAATGCCTGCCGGAGCCTGCCGGAGCCTGCCGGAGTTTGCCCAGCTGGAAAGGGCTGAAGTGAGCACAGCCTGTAGATGTGGGTCAGAAGACTGACAAGCTCTGGCCTTTTAATTCTCTAACTGTTCTGTGCTTCGTTAAGTGCTGAAAAACTTAACTCTTATTTACTTTATGAACTTGCTATAGGATTCTCTGGCAACTAACATATGCTGTCTAGCAGCAGGGAATTCAGTAGACAATTTATTGCCAGTGCTCCTTTTGCTGGAGAGTCAGCCAGAAGCTTCTCACTGGTCAGGGAGCTTGTTAACTCTTTTTGAACCAGAGAGAAAAAGAAAAGATGTCATTCACACAGAAGCATACACACCAGGTGAAGTGGAAAATAGCTGCATCACCTTTCTTTATTGCTTTCAGCCTTTTATATCCTTAATACAAAAAAGTGTTCTGTGTCAGAACGAATTACCTCACAGACAAAATGTTACGTAAAAGGGGAGTAACAGAAGGATATCAATAACAAGTTCAAAGCAGCGTTTCATTCCATAAACTCATTCTAAGTTCAAAGCCACAGTTTCTCATGGCCCTGTCTTATCACAGTGCACACCTGTGGCTTCATCCTTGGACCTGAATGTTTTCCCTTGAACACAAATTTGTCCCGAACACAAATTTGTGCCTATTTCTCTTCTTAGTGTAATTGTGAAAGCTCATTGTATTTTTTATTTTGCCAGCCTTTACTTACTATTATGAAGAGTGGGAACATTCTATTCTTGGCTCTAACATTGTTACATCTTTCTAGAAAACAACTAAAACCATCTCTTAAAACTTTCTTCCTAAGATTATTTGAATTAAATCAGGGATTCTATAAAATCATTAATTCATCTAAACAGCATTAATTCATGAAAGTTCATCTTTATGCTGATCTGCAGGAAATTTGCTCAATAGAGTGGGCTAATGCCCAGTAATTATTATATTAATTTAATAATGACAGGAAAGGCATTATCAGCTGCATGAAGCAATCCTGAGACGAAGTCTCTTTGGGACCTTGCCTCATAGAGCTCACCAATCACAGATCATGCAAAAATGGTGGGCCATCTCCAGGAAAGCCAACTGCTATCTATCCTAGATTGCTCCTGACAAACATCTACAAATCAGACTATTTCCCCTACTTACTTATTGCTTCAGTGTAATCCAAGCTTGAAAGGTGCTGTGAACTCTGCTCAATTTCAACACAAACATATTAAACTAGATCCATACAGAAAAGATTAGAATAACTTTGCTCTGTGTGATGTTCAGTTATAAAAAATTATTTTCTTTGCTTTCTAAAATTCCAGTCTCAAGTTTTATATTTCTTTATCAATAGAAGAATCTTCCTTACAATTCTCTCTGTCCATTAAAATGTGATCTCCTTAAATAGTTTTTTTTGTTCTAACACTAAGTCTTTGTTGCTTTCTGGCTATCTAATTTGTAGATTGATGCAGCTACTCTTTCTGGGACACAGTGACAGTAAAAGGTTACATTTATTCAGTTCTCACAGTATCAGGAACATTATTACTATTATTATTATTATTATTATTATTATTATTATTATTATTATGTCTCAAGTGCCACAGCCCATATGTGGAGGCCACACACAACCTAGGGAACTGACTTTCTTCTCCCACCATTTGGGTCCTAGAGGTCGAGCTCAAGTTATCAGGTTGTCTTCCCAGCAGCAACCCTCTCACAAACTCTTTTAAATGGTCTCTGATTATGAAGTTCAGATCTTACTACAACTCTCATTTCCTTTCTGCCATACAGGAATGAAGATATGAAAACTCTAAGCCTCCCACTGCAGGTCACGATTTAGAGGCAGAGTTTAGCCACTGAATTGTTCAACAGGACCACAGAAATTTAAAGGACTCTCTATTATTCATAGAGATTACAAACAGAGATTGGGGGAGGGGCAGAAGAAGGCAAGGCTATGAGAGCACATGTCAAACTGTGTCATATATAGAAACAGATCATAATTACAAAATTGGAACCTAGACACAGGGGTCCAAGAAGGGCAGGTGCTGGGAAGCGGAAGCAGAAAAACCAGCACTTCCATTCAGGTCAGCTGGGGTTAATGTATCTGCCATGCACTGCATTCTTCTGCTGCACTTGGTTCTGTTTGCAGCAGGATGAAAAATAATGACTTGTTCGCTTCCCAACACTACTGAACATATTTTAACGACCTAGTAAGACTAAATGTGGTTTTCTGGGTTGGGCCATAGAGCAGTAAAAGAGCATTAGTGGACTATTGATGGAGTTTGGCTATGTCTGTAGTTTAATCAGCAGTAAAAGGCCAGTATTAAATTTATTTTTAATTAATTAATTTTTTGAGATAGAATCTCATGTAGTACAGGCTGACATTGAACTCCTGATCTTCCTACCTCCATCTCCCAAGTGTCTGGGTTACAGGCATGCCACATGTTTAGCTAATCAGAAAAAAAAAATTGACAAATGTATGGTGGTTACAGGTGTTAACGTTAGAGAAACCTGGATAAAATGTATATAGCACTGTAATCTGTAAGTTTCCTGTACATCAACTATTACTTTGCAATTGGAAGTTTATGGGCCCGGAGAGATGGTTCTGTGGCTAACAGCAACTATTGCTCTTGCAGAGAGCCTGGGTTTGGTTCCCAGCTTCCACGTGGTGGTTCACAACCATCCATTAACTCTGATGCCCTCTTCTGACCTCCAAGGGCACCAGGCATGCACATGGTGCACACACATTCATCCAGGCAAAACTCTCATACAGATAAAACAGATAAATCTAAAAGAAATAATAAATCTTAAAGACTAAATTATAAATTTAAAAAATATTGCAAGTTTATTTTAAAAAGCTTCAATTATTTTGAGATTTACTAAGCTGTCTCGTTCAGGGTTTCTATTACTGAGAGAAAACACCATGATCAAAATCAACTTGGGTGGGGGGAGGTCTATTTTGCTCAGTTCTACAGTTTAGTATCACTGAGAGAAGTAAGAGAAAGAACTCAAACAGGGAAGAAACCAGGAGGCAGCATTTGATGCAGAGGCCATGGAAGGGTGCTGCTTGCTGCCTGGCTCCCCATGGCTTGCTCTGCTTGCGTTCTTATAGTACCCAAGACCACCTGACCAGAGATGGCACTGCCCATTGGAAGCACAATCAAGAAAATGGGAATAGGGAATAGTTGTATATGCCTTTAATTCCAGAATTTTGGAGGCAAAGGCAGGAGGATCTTTCTGAGTTTGAGACTAGCCTGGTCTACATATCGAGTTCTGGGAGTGCTGCCAGGATTATATACCTCCCCAAAAAGAAAAGAAAATGCACCACAGCTTGTCCTCAGGCCAATCTAGGTTCTTAATGGAGGTTCCTTTTCCAAATGACTTCAGCGAGTGTCACGCTGACATAAAACTAGCCAGAACACAAGCCTACTGAATCAATGTATTAGACAATTATGCAGTTATTTTTTCCAAAATTATTGTGGAATCCACTAAAGGAAAGAAAAAAAACTATTTGTATATAAACAAAAACTCAGGTAGGTTTTGAACTTGATTTTGAAGTATTCAAAACTACTTTTGCCAGTAAGGTGTCAGAAATCTTGTATTGTCACCAAGAAAGGCAAAGTATATTATAGCTACCCAGTGATGTGATTTTTGTCTAAATAGAGCATCCTTCCCGGCCTCTGAACATCCATCTCTAAATCTCAGGGTCACAGTCTGGCAAATGTTTTGTAAGCAGCAATGAGTGAGTGAAACAGTGACAAAGTATTTAGCATCTACACAGATCTACACACTACTTCAGACAGGGCAATGTGGCATTGCGAGTATTCTTTCCATAACTGCCCTCATAAAAGAGATGAGAAGAGGACCGGAGTGATGAGTGACAGCTAAGAGCTCTGACTGCTCCTGCAGGGGACCTAGGTCTGGTTATTAGCACCCATATGGCAGCCCACAGCCAACTGTGACTCCAGTTCAGGGGACCTAATGTTTGACACCCTCGTCTGTCCAGTCTCCAAGGGCCTTTCCTCAGGTTTAAGGAAATGACCACAGTTGTAGACAGCGTCGGCTCACCGTCATCTTGAACAGTCTTCCCAGAGTTTGAACAGTTATGTTTACAATGCAATGCTACTGTTATGGGAGTTTTACACTCTTGTAGACAGCCCTGGCTCTGCCCCCCACTACTGACTCCTTCTCAGGCAGCAGTGCTGCATCCTATGTGACTGAAGGCTCAAGCTTCCGGTGGTTCTGTTCAGATCCTATAAATGAATCCTGACAATGGCCTGATGTGGATCAGATCACACTAAGTGGACTCTATATTTAAAAACCAATGGTTCAGGGCCAATGAAGGGACCCTCTTAAAATCCAAGGATTATAGTCTAGCAGACTTCCTGGGAAGCTCTAATCAGACCTTCCACTGGTGGGGTTTGAACAAGCAGGAGAGAAAGGAGACAAAAAGTAGAAGAGAGGCAATAAAACATACAGCTCACAGGTTAAGAGTCCAGCCCATCTTAATTCCTGAGACTACAATAAGAGACAGAGAACACCACCACCACCACCACCACCACCACCCTGAGAAATGCTTTAATCCCAGCACTTGGGAGGTAGAGGCAGGTGGACATCTGTGAACTCAAGGCCAACCAAGGCTACAGAGTGAGATCCTGTCTCAAAAAAAAAAAAAAAATTAAACAGGTTGAGATTATATCACCCAGGCTGAACAAATTTCAATTCTGGGACTCAAATGATCCTCCTTCCTCAGCCTCCTGAATAGCTGGGACTAAGGCAGCTCTTGGAACCCACCTGTCCCTGGGGTACTACCTGTACTAATAAGTGCATTAAGATTATATTTTAAATGTTCCTTCTGATGTTCATTTCCCCACAAATTAGCATAGACATTGAGAATAGAGCAATTTGGCTCCCTTGAACAAAATAGCTATGTGCTTACTAAGGGATAGGACTAGTCTCCTGCCAGCGCTGGGCATCCAGAACGTTCCATGGACACCTCGAGACAATCATGCCAAGACTGTAGCTGATTGCTCTGCTTCTTAAAGGCACAGTGCCATCCAGGGCTCTTTGAAAAAGTTTATATAAGATTTTTTGCTACCTCAAGGCTCACTCTAGATGGCCCTGGAATCATTCCCACAGTGACCAGACAGAGAGCCTTTTCTTTGGGGATCTAGTGTTAAGAGACAAATCTGTGATTGGCTCAAAGTGTTGAGTTTGATTTATTTAAAACAAACAGTCGTGCTTGTCCGGTGTTGGTGGCTCAGGCTTACTCAGTGTGCGGAGTCAGAGATACTGTGGTGTTAACTCCTCGGATACCGCAGCCTTACGCCCCCATCCAACTGCTTTTAAGTGGTCTTGCCTACTTGTAGTAGTGCAGGATAAGATGGGACACAAAAAAGGAAGCAGCAGAGACAGAAAGCAGTGGTGACAAAATGGGCCCCACAGCAGTAGCAGGTACCCTGTGTGTAAGGTGGCAGAGGTGAGCAGTAGAGAGCCAAGACTAAGGGATAAAACCTTATAACCAGCCAGAGAAAAGCAAGGGCAGGCTCTGTCACCACAAGAATTCCAGAGCGCTGTTAAGCCTTCGGGGCCAAAGGTCTCATCCTGGGCCAAGAGCTGTAAAGGGTTGAGGAACTTGAGTGTTCTTTTTTTTTTTTTGGAAACAGAATTTATTTTCCCCAAAATGAATAGAGTGTGTACTGAGTGTTCTAGACTTACAAACCGCAACACTTGTAGGGTTAAGTTATGAAGGCTGCAACACTAGAGGGTGCCACTTGCTGCTGCTTCTGTCTGGATTCAGCCACCACTCACTTCTGCTTAACAGAATTGAAGGCTGCAATAGGCCAACTCCCCCCCTGCTTCCCCTGCCTACCCACAATTTCTATCCAATTGTATAGTCAAGCAAACCTCAGCCAGCTGACTGGTGACAGGATTAAAGGAACGAACCATGGGGGTACAAATTATTTCAGACCTCTCGGCTCTATAAAGTTGCAAGATGAGCATTATCCCATTCTGTTAGCATCTATCTCATTTTGAAATTACATTGAATATATTTTTGAATATTTTGAATATTCTACTTTGAATATTTTTGTTTGTTTGTTTGAAGCAAAAGCTAAATAATCTATTTGTGGCTTCCAATCCAACAGGCCTCAGCAGAAAAGAACTTTGAAAAAAAAAAAAGGCTTAAAGAGGAAATGCCGAGTTGGATACACGGAAATAAGAGTGAAGGAAGAAGTGGTAGCAAATGTTCACGAGTAGTGGCCAGTTCTGACGGAATACTCCAACGACATTTAGTAAATATAAAGAAGTACCTGGAAGCTGGAACTAGGATGCTCTGGGGCAAAGATCCTCCTTCCTTCGCTGTTGGTGTTGGTCATCTATCTCACCATGCATGAAGACGAGCCACTATCCTAGCCCTCCAAAATATGCAAGGTAACAAGGAAGCCAGAGAAGAGATGTCTAGATTGGTCCCATTCTGGTGAGTGGAGGGAAGTGTTCCCTAAGACAAATCATGAAAGATGAGTTAACTTGACCCCCTCCTCCGCAAAAAAACGCCCGTAATACGGGCCTCGCCAGACGGGGATAGAGGTGGCGAGATGTGTTGCCCTGAGAGACCTGTCAAACCATGACATCAAATGAGTGATCTTTCTCCTATTCTGACTCCAACAACTTTGAAATGTCCGCAGAAATGTTTGGTGAATCATACTTTCAAGTACCCTAAGGCAAGTTCCCCAGACGGCCGTAGTTTTGCAATAACTATTTCTTTAAAGACTCTTAACTCGAGCTTTGAAGTGAGGCTTTGTCTGTGTGCATACTTCATACATCTATCCAAAAGTTCAGAGCACCGTGAAGAAAACGGAGACAGAAGGGCGTCGTGGGGGCGGCTTGTAACAGCCACAAAAGGGCATAGCAACCAGAACGCCGCCGAAGTGGAGGTCCGCGCTGCGCAGGCGCAGGTGTTCCCCGACCCCACACCACCCCCGCGCGCTCACGAAGGCCGGAAGCGAGTCGGGGGCCCTAGGGAACGCGCGTGCGCTGTAGAGAAAGTGATAGGCTTTGGGGAAGGGGGCGCGGCACACACATGGCTTCCAAAGTTTACGGGGTTCGCCAGCAGTTCAGCCGGCTGAGTCAGGTGCGGCCGGGGGAGGAGCCAGCCCTTCCCAGCCCCGTCTCAGCCCTGTCTCAGCTCGCCTTCTCCGTCTCTTCAGAGGGGACTCAACCGTCGCCCGGCCACGCCCCAGAGGCCAGGCCGTCCCGCCTCTCTGGCCCCGCCCTCAGGCCCGCCCCTAGGCCCGCCGGTCCCGCCTTCCGCTCTCGCCGCGGAGTTGCTCCGGTATCGCCGCTCCTTCCTCCGTCCCGCGTCCTGACTGACTCTTTTTTCCCTCATTTCCCTCAGAGGATGTCCGCCTTCCAGATCAACCTCAACCCGCTCAAGGAGCCGCTCGGCTTCATCAAGATCCTCGAGTGGGTGAGTGCAGCCTGCGACGCCGACCTCGCCCGGTCCAGCGCGGGACGCCTTGCGGGGAGGCGGGGACGCGGTAGTGAAGGAGCCCCCGCGCTCGAAGGCCGCGGGGCGGAGATGGCGCCCGGCGTCGTGTCGCCGGTGTGGGCGGCTTCTCCCGGCCGCCCCTAGCCGCCGCGGAGGCGTGGAAGCTCGCTCGCTTTTTTCTCTGGCTCCAGCGCCATCCGCCAAGGAAGACAGGACTTCCTGCTGCGGTCCAACCGATACCGACCGCCTGGAGGCCCGCGCCTTCCGCGGGCGAACCTAGACCTGGGTTGCGTCCTTTGCTGGCGGCTGGTACGGGCTCCTGTTAAAATTAGTGTGTGTCAGAGAAGCGGAGGCAAGGCCCTTTCCCCGACGCATTGAACGGTCGGCCCATTTAATGCCTGGCTGGAGTGGACGTCGAGATTGTTTATAGTTAGTTTTAGCAACATCCTGCTTGGAAAGTCAGCTTTCAGCCCTTTCCTGCCAAACAATCATTAACATCAAAAGAGACTTACTAGTTAGACCTTGTCACGTGCGGCTAGTTTATCAAGCACTGCGATTTTCCTACAAACTTAGCGCCCTACTATAGTTTGGTGCTGATTTTAAGAGTTAAAGTAAGCACTTGACATTTATTTACCTAGTGTGCAGTCAGGCTGTGTTTTCATAGCTGATAACATTTAATTCCTTCACAATTCATTTTGATGGTGAAAAATAAGAACTCCCCAGTTTCGTGCATGTGTTTTAACATAGAACTTCTCCGATGACTGCTCTGATTTTTGTATTTACGCTGTATGCCTCCAATTTTATGAAAACTGAAATGCTGCTGGGGCAACACGTGACTTTCTGTGCAAACCTAAGTTTAGAAGAAGGTTAGTATTTTAATTCCAAAAGTCATAGGGGAGAAATCAAAGAAATGTAAAGGTCAAGAAAAGAACCTTACGTTTAGTCTTATTGAATGTTACTATTCAGTTTAATAATTTAGATTTTAAAGTAGTAATTTTGTTGTATGTTGAAATTATCTTTATGTTTCTTAAGAAAATAATACTTTCAGTTTGAAAAGTTTTTACAGGCAATAATTTTGTAGTAAGACTATAGAGTGTTAATGGTGTAGTGAATATTTACCCAACAAATATTTGAGTAGGTATCATATACCAGCGCCATGCTAAACACCAGCTTACAGATGTGAATCTTTTTGTTTTCTTTTTCTTTTTCTCATGATCATTCAAGGATGTAATGGAGAATATAAAAATGCCATATGGTAAATTCTGTATTAAAGGTACTCGTTAACGTGTAGTAGATTAGACAGGAAGGCATCATTGGGGAAGACTTTATAGATGGAAGAACACTTGAAGAATGAGTACTAACGTGGGTGGTGGATAGGGATTGGCTTTCTAGGCCAAAAAGAGTCCTGTTAGTGAGAGGAAAAGTTGAGGTAGCATAGCCTATGTAAGTAGGTATTTGGTTGGATGAACATATTGGGCAAAAGTATGGTTCCAAATGATTATAACAAGTTCGAAGCTCTTGTTCCTTCTGAGGTTAGTCTTGAAAAACTGGTCCTTTGTGTACAAGTTATAGAATATTAGGTCGTATTTGGGTAGTGTCCAGTTACGCTCAGATTCAAAGTGAATCATTGGATTTGCCTTTTAGAAAATTTTAGTTGTTAACAGTATAAAAATGGCCATACATTGAGAGATACCTGCTGCTTTAGAAATTATTCATACCTAAAATTAATTGTAGTAAGGATGGAGATGACTAGAAATTAAACTGTGTCTAGAAATAGCACTTTTATGATGATGATCATATTTCTGACTTGGGTTGGTGATGGCCTTATTGTGTGTGGTAAAAATCATTAAGAAGAATAGAAAAGTATTTGAATTGTTATTAAGGATATGTTGTTGATGATCCTTTCACATAGTGTGTCAGTCTCCTTTAGGCCCTGGTATATATGAACCTAACAGTTTTAAAATACTAGTATAGACTAGAGATTCAGCCTGCCAGCAAAGAGGAAAGGAATAGTTAGGAAGATGGAAATATCTTGACATCACTGTTAGAATTTCAAGAATAGAATGTTCAATAATGTTAAGTGCCATGGAGAACTTACTTAAAGATCCAAAGCATGCCCCTTTCAGGAGACTGCTGATAGCATTAGCAAGAACAGTCTTAGTAAAATCAGAAACTATTAATATAGGCTGGTTGGGTAGATGTTCAAGGTAACGAACTCAGTGAAGGTTAACCGTCAGAGAAAGTTGGTGGTATTACAAAAAAAAGAAAACTAGTTTCAGTTTACAGCTCATTTGTTTAAATACTTTGTCTAGAGCCAGCCATTATAATTTGATATGCAACAAAAGCCCTTGTGTTTCCCACTCATGTTCAATAAAATAATTTTTACTGCTTCATCAAACCTTTTTTTTTTTTTTTTTTTTTTTTGAGACAGGGTTTCTCTGTGTAGTGCTGGCTATCCTGGAGCTCACTCTGTAAATTAGGCTAGCCTCGAACTCACCTGCCCCTGTCTCTCAAGTGCTGGGTTCAAAGGTGTGCACCATTATTTCCCAGCTGTCAAACATATTCTTAAGTAAATCTTTTAATTTCCAAACTGTTAGTGTGTGTGGTAATGAATATCCTTTGGTAATACTGCTGATTTTTACTAAAGCCCATCAGTTTTAGACTTCAATCAGTGAATGTGTCAATATACTCAAATAAATAATGCCTTAGTGTTTTTACAAAAAAAAAAAAAAAAGAGAGAGAGAGAGTTTTTAACCTTTGTAGGTGCCTGGGAAAGTCTTGGGAACTCTCAGGGATCTGCAGGCTGAGATTAATGTTTTACTATAAGAAAAATGTTGTTGGCAATGAAAAGCAGAATAGAGTAGAAGCCTCAACAAAACCTCTGGGTATATGCCCTAGTTAGATATGAGTACTTCAAATGGCAAACAGAGAGACTGGGGAAATGGCTCAGTGGGTAAAGTGCTTGCTTCAGAAACCCGAGGACCCAAGTTTGGATCCCTAGTGGATACACATCTGTAACCTTAATATTGTCAGATGGAGATAGGTGGATCCCTGGGGCTCCTGGCCAGCCAGTCGAGCAGAAATAATAAGCTTCAGGTTCAGTCAGAAACCCTGCCTCAGAAAATAAGGTAGAGAGCAATACAGCAAGATAACTCACATTGGTTGGCCTCTGGCTCCATTATGGGTGTGCACAGATTAGTGCAATTGTGTGTGTGTGTGTGTGTGGGTGCGCGCGCGTGTGCACGCGCCACCTAACAAGGAAGACCTGGACTAGTCTTCCTTCTGGGAAGAAACAAATTGAATCTTCATTAAATACCCTGAAACATATGGAGAAAATCAAATTTTTTTTTATTTAAAAACACAAATTTTATCAGTGGCAACAATTTTTTATTTTTTTTTTTTTGGTTTTTCGAGACAGGGTTTCTCTGTATAGCCCTGGCTGTCCTGGAACTCTGTAGACCAGGCTGGCCTCGAACTCAGAAATCCGCCTGCCTCTGCCTCCCAAGTGCTAGGATTAAAGGCGTGCGCCACCACCGCCTGGCAAGTGGCAACAATTTTACTAGTACTCCATACTATAACTTATTCATGTCAAGCCAGCCAAATCAGCAACGATGGTGCTTATTTACTCTAAAGATCATGAAAATAATGGAAAAGTCTGAATTTTTTTCATTATTATTATTTATCACTGTGGTCAGAGGATAACTTGCTGGGGTTGGTTCTCCTTCTACCATGTGGGATCTAGTGATCCAGTTTATGTCATGAGACTTAGTGGCCAGCAGCTGAGCCACTGGCCCTGAATATGATTTTAAGGTAAATATATTTATATTTCTTGGAATATATAGCTCTGTACTCAACCAAACATGTTTTAAGAATAACGATGACAAACGCTTTCAGCATAATGATCTCTTCTTAATCATTCTTAATCAGAAAAGACTTCTCGATATTTCAGCTATGTCTCAGGAATCTAAATCCTGAAGGGTTATGGGACGGTTAGCAGAACTTTGTGTGGTTGTACTGTAGAGTGCAGAGAGTTTAAATAAGCATTTGGAGTGTGATATCAACACTCATTTCATGAGAGTAACTTGGAGTGTCAGTGTTCTCAGTGTTTAACTTAGTAAAAACAATAAATGTAGTTTTTATATTTTCAGGTCTGTTTCTAAATATTTTGATTGCTTACTTTCAAAGTGAAATATTAAACATAAAGAAATTTATATAGATAACTTTGCTTTAATGATGACATGAATAACCGTGAAGATTATACAACTAGAAGTGCTTTGTTTCGGCACTCATAAATTAGGTTAATTCCAGTATTTTCCAGTAGAATTCTGAGGAGTAAGGTGTATAAATAGGAAATAGTACTGTGACTCTGTCTATAGGATAGATAATTTACTAAAAACACTGGGTATCCCCAATTTTTCTCTGCATGAACTTTCATCCATGTAAAAATTTTGCACAAAGCTCCTCTGCATCTATAATTTGGGTGTACATTTTAATGTTGCTACCTTAAGACATATTGTACATTTAGAACAAATTTACATTATTTATTTTGTTTTCTTTAGCTTGGTTTTTAAGATATAAGGTCTCATATAGCCCAAGCTAGCCTCAGTCTGAAGCTGACCTTGAATTCCTGATCTTCCTGCTTCTAACTCCTGAGAACTGGAATTACACACATGTGCCACACACGCAGCTTATATTTTTAGTCTGCATTTAAATGGTATTGCAATAATGTCTTTCCCCCCTAACTTCTAATTTGATTAAGTAGAATTTGTTTCTATCTTACAATGTGGCCTCCAGTTCTCTTTCGTACATGTATGCATTATCAGTCTATACATCTTAGCAGACATTTTCAAACCACATTATGTAAACATTAGTTTGGTTATAGCTATTTTATTCCATAAACTTGTCTAGACAGGGACACTCACATTGGAATATATGAACACTAAAAATGAGAAAATAAGTGAAGTTATTGTTTTGTTCTTCCAAGTATGGGATTCAGAATAGCTAGTTTACTACATTCACATGTGACCAGCAGTAAGGTTTTAGTTTGTCTAAAACTATATAAATAGAAGTTTAAATGTTTACGCTGATGCTCAGCTGAAGATTGAATTCCATGTCTGTGGTGTCATTATTCTTGGGTAACTGAGGATGGGGAAAATAAATTACAGAAAGGGCAAGGAACGAACTGGTGTCACTTATTTATTAATATAGTGTTAAAAGTATAGATTAACAGGCTTATAGGGCTAACCAGATAAAAAAGTGTGATTACCAGCTTCAAAAAGCATTCTGCAATAGAGAGGGAGCTAATCTGGAAAGTCCCTGCCCCATTTTTAATGTTACTTCTGTCCATCTGATTGCTTCTCTTTGAGAATGTGAGTCTGATGTTGCATGATCAGGAAACCTAGCTTTTATGTGAGGTGCCCTTGGTTTAATGATAAATTTACATTTTAAAAATAAATGCTGAAGATTTATACAAATCTTAGATATAGGTCAGGTTTTACTGATGGGCATCCAGTATATAAGTTACTGTTTTGGTAGGGGAGATTGTCTTGTTTTTTTGTGGTTAGTTGAAGCAGAGACTCATTACATAGCCCCAGTTGGTCTGGAACTTGATATGCAGATCAGAGTGGTCTCAGACTCAGAAATCTGCCTGCTTTTGTATCCCAAGTGCTAGAATTAAAGGTAAATGCCAACACTTCCAGCTAGTATATGACTTCTAATCTTGACCAAGCATTCTGTAGAATAAGAAAAAGAGAAAGAGAGATGGCTATATAGTTACTCTAAAAATGACTTTGGGTGTTTCTGTTATTATAAATGTGTGCTTTGTGCCTTTTTTCCGGGTAAGGTGAATACAAGAATTGCTAGTGTGAACACAGCACTTGATGCGACAGTACAATGCTGTCTAATTCCTACATTAAGAAACTAAGGTGGCTTTTTGGGGTTTTTGTTTGTTTGTTTTATATATAACAAGATACTAAAAAAAATACTACTGGTAGAGTTAATACAGAATGGGTTAATGTTTGTAACAATTTACGAGAATTATCAGTTTTATCACAGTGAATTAGGTACTTTAAAAAAATGAGGAATGGGGCATTCTCAGAGGAATATGTGTACAACTAAGACATAAATATTGGTGTGTTTCAGAAGCAGTGCAATGTGCAGTAATAACAGTACCTGACAGAGAACATAATTCAGCCAAATCTAGAAAAGAAAAGTTAGCCATGCCATTTATGCTATATTTGGAAAGTATTTGTTTGTTTCTTAAATATAGACCTGAAAAGTATTGGAGGAGTCCCTTTAAACTAGGGTTACATGATCAGATTGCTATTTCAGACTAGTGTGATATCATTCTAAAATAACTCTGTTCAAAAAAAATAAAAACAAAGCAAACAAAAATATACAAGTCACAGAGTAATTTAATGTTGTGTTAACAAAGATTCCTGTGTACCCAAGGCTGACCTTGACCTTGTGACCCCCCTTCACCTCCAGAATGCTAGAATTGCAGGCATGTGCCACTACTTCCAGTTTGTGCGGGACCAGGGAATAAACACAGGACTTAGTACACGCTGAGCAAGCTCCCTTGATAACTGACCACATCCCCAGCCCCAGATTGTGTGTTTTTATTTTAAATCTTTTTAAATCCATGGCATAGTTTACACTAACAGCATGTCGCAGTTTAGTTGACAGCACTCACTGTTCAGCAGCCATCAGTAGCTGATGGCTATTTTATTGGATTCAGTTCTGTAGAGCCCATACAATACAAGATGTGTGATGATTGAAATGAGATTAGAAACAGGAAAAGTTTGTTTAGCAACTCCCAGTGAAATCTGGTTAAGTGCCAAAACAAAGAGTGGTGGATGTGATACAAGCAGCTTTGAAAAAATGGCTCTAGACTAGGTATGCTGGTGCGGTCCAAAACATAGAAGTGGAGATAGCAAGTTATACAGTTATGTGAGTTGAAGCCTAGTCTCATCTACAAAGTGAGGCTTTATCTTCAAAACAAAACCTTTTTAAAAGTTTTCATATTCTGTATAGTTTTATGCAACATGATTTTTTTTAACTCAGCATTAGGTTTCTGCAACTCATCTATATTAATGTGACAAGCTATAGTTCCCATATCTTTTTTGTCTTTCTCTTCTTCCTCCTCTTCCTCTTCCTCCTCTTCTTCCTCCCTCTCTTCTTCCTTTTCTTCCTCCTTTTCTAAGAATGAGGGGCTGGAGAGATGGCTTAGATATTAAGATCACTTGTTCTTGCAAAGGACCTGGGTTTTATTCCCAACACCCATGTGGCAGCTCACAACCATCCATAATTCTAGTTCCTGGTGCTCTGTTGTCCTCTTCAACCCTTTAAGGGCACCAGGCACTCAGGTGGATCACAGACATATGCAAGGAAAACTTTGACTAATGCACATACATCTTTTTTAGAAGATGGTTTGAGTACAGTGCAAGAAGGCAGGGAGCCAGGGTAGTAACTAGACTGCACCTGTATCTTTTTTGATCTATAACTCTGAGTTGTAAGAATATACCACCACAATCTATTTTCCTATTGTGTTTCCCTCCCTCCTCCTTTGATATAAACAGTGTTACTGTAAACATTTATATGTAAGTCTCAGTACTTGAGAAAGGGTGAGTCCTTTGTGACATTTTTCTTACAAGTATTCCACCTACTTTGTAACTTGCTTTATAATTAAAAGTTGATTTTTTATTTTATCTGTAGTTGAAATTAACTATCTTTTATCGTAGTGCTTTTTTAAAAGAATCTTAAATTCCTCTACATGGTCGCAGATTTTCTTTTTGTAAAGCTTTCTCATTTAAGTTCACAACTCACTTGAACCATTATTGAATAGCCCTTTACTAGTTATCTACTACTGTGTAATAAATTGCTCCAGCTTAGAACTTAAAACAACAGATATTTATTGTCTCATAGGTTCTATGTGGAAGGGATCTGAGAGTTTGGGTTCAGGGCTTCTCCCTATTGGCCAGGGCTGTACTAATCTCCTAGCCTCAAGCTCAGTCATGTGGTTATAGGCAGTCCTTGGTTTCATGCCCTTAGAGCCTCTAAAATTTGCCTGAGGGGGTTGAGGGTATAGGGGTAGAACACTTGGCGTAGCATGGTTCAGTCCCTAGCATGTGGCATGGGGCACAGGGGAGACCTACATGCTGGATATGGTGGCTCATGCCTGTGCTGCTAGCGTATCACCATGAGCTCCAGGATAACTTGGGCTAGAGTAGTGAGACCCTTTCTCAAAAACAAAACCCACAAATGCCTGAATAGTCTGAATCTCCTCCCAACATGGCAGTGAGCTTCGTGAAGTAATGAGAAAGTTCAAGAGAATACAAGAGACGTAAATCAGCTGTGGGAGGGCAGTTTGTTTGTTTTAGGCCGTCATATGTATCTCTGCTGGCAAAGACCTCACTGTAGCCCAAGGTACCCTTGAATTTATGGTCCTCTTTGCCTCCACCTACTAATTATAGGCATCACAGATATGCTTGTTTTATTCAGTGTTGGGATCAATCCCAGGGTTTCCTGCATGGTAGGCAAACAAGCTACCAATTGAGCTATAGTCAAAGGCCAGAAATAGCAGTCTTATTATAATGTAATATTAGAAGGAACCTGTTTCTTCTGCCATATTCAGTACTCTATATAGGTAAAACTTAAGGGAAATTAAGCTTTTCCTCTTGATGGATTGTGGCAAAGGCTCTAGACATACCTTATGGTCAACACAGTCCTTGCTCAGTGATGTGCATTGGCAAACTGTTAGGTAAAAATGTTCAAGGTTCCAATCTGTTTCTGGCTTCTTTAATTTGATCTGTTGGTTCAATTTGTTCACATTATTTTTATTTTTAATAACCTTAATGTGAGTTTATTCCCAAGACTCAGTTATTGCTTTTCTCTGACTCTATATATTCATGTATATTTATTTTTAGAGAATATCCATATCTACCGGTACATATGAAATCTTAATAGAGTATATCAAACTGTATGTAGACATTACCTTAGGCTCTTCATATGTATTACCAAATTCTTTTTTTATGTATTTCTTTTTTGGAGGAACCTTTGATTATTATTACAATACTGATTGTAATATTTAATACCCTGTAATATTTAATACCCTGGAATAATTCACAAGAAACCATATCTAGCTTCCCATTATTGTAACAAAATACTTGAGGGTAACCTACCTAGAAGGAGACCAGGTTTTAGATTCACAGTTCTATCATTGGCAGGCTCAGTCACTTTGGGCCTGTGCTAAGTAGTGCTTGGTTTAGCAGCTCTACTTCAGGACAACCCAGAAGCAGAAAGAGACAGATAGGGTCAGGCTTCCGATATTTCTTTGAAAAGAATGACCTTTCTTTTAGTAAAGCTCCACCTCCTGAAGGTTTACCACTCCCTCATCATGCCGTCGGCTGGCAGTATGTACTGGCATCTAGGGAACACTCATCCAAACTACAGCATCATATAGTTAGCACTATAGGCTTTGATAGGAATTATACATAAAAATGTTTCTAGTGTTTGATGTGTGTAACTTTTAGCAAAGAGACCCCAAAGTTCTTTAGTTTTCTATTCTGGGTAGGACAAACAGTAAGTATAGTACATAGGCAATCTTAAACGTGATGAAGAAGAAATAGAATATTAGAGAAGGGTGGTAGGGGAGAACCCTCTCTGCTAAGATTACATTGGCATGGTGAGCTGAAGAAGTGAGCATGTTTTACAGTTAGAGGGAATAGCCAATGAAGATCCTGAAGGAGTTGCTTAGTGACTTAGCTTGCAGATATGTAATATATGAAATAATAATAAAAAGGAAAAATAATGTAGTGTGTGAGTTAAAGATACTAAGGAACTGAAAGACATTTAAGAACTCAGGAACTGTTTGAGGACTTTTAGAAGAGGGTGCCTATTCTGCCTTATATGTGTGTTTAAACTGCACAGGCTGTTTTATTAGTAGTGCACTGACATTGTGGCAAAGAGGGAGTCAGGAACACTACCATTAAGGCTATTAGTGCCACCTCTTAGTCCAGCCAAGAGGTTGATACGCTAGCCATTTAGATTAGAAAGTGGTGATAGATAGATTCCATGTGTATTTTGAAAACAACAACCATTGATATTTACTGAAGTATTGAAATTTCAGATACTATAGCAGCCAAAACAAAGTATTTTAGTTGTGGAAAACAATTTATAAGACAAAAAAAGTTAAATCTTGTATCTTGTGTTGCACTGAGAAATAACCAGTATTAAAAATTTCATGTATAATTCTTCTGGATTTTACCCTCTTTATATGTAGGTATGGATATACATGTAGTATATTGTATGAACAAATTCTCTATGTAATGAGAATGTTTCATTAATCATCAATATTGTAGTAATTAAAAGCTTATTCTGTTGCATAAATGAATTCTTGTTTATGCTACTTTCTAGCAATACTTAGGATACCTCTGGGTTTTCCTGTTACAGGTAGAATTTAAGGAAGCTTTGTAATATTTTTAAACATATACGTAATCAAGAAAGTGGTTTCCAACTACTTTTTCAAACCCTGAAATATGTGAAAGTGATGATTTACAAGTTCATGAAGTGGCATCTCTTTCTCTACAACCTCCTGTTTCCAACAGGTCACGAGTACTTGCACTCAAACAAAAACCAAAACATCTTCAATTTACTTGGATTTAAAATTTTGATAGGGAAAAATGGGTCTTATTTTAATTTTGCTGTTTTTGTTTTGTTTTTGTTTGCTTGTTTTGAGACAGGGTCTCTCTTACTTCTTGCTGACTTAGAACTCTGACTCTGTGTACACCAAGCTGGCGTTGAATTCAAAAGTAATCCACCTGCCTCTGCCACTATGCCCAGCAAGTCTTCTCTGAATTTCATATTGTATGGGCTAGTATATTATACTTGGGAAAATAAAATCTATCTGTTGACATTTGCACATTTTTATAAAGTTTTTAGTATGTGGTTAGTAGTTTCTAGAATACCTACGAACTTGTTTTTAATGATCACGTACTGATGTTTTAATGACCTTTGTTTTGGTTGTAGTAATGTTTTGTTTTGTTTTGTTTGTCTTTTTTGGTCTCATTTTATGTAGTTTGCTTCCATCTTTGCTTTTGCCACCTGCGGTGGGTTTAAGGGCAAAACAGAAATTCAAGTGAGCTGTCCTTCTAAAACTGGTAACAACAAGACGGTTACAGCTACTTTTGGTTATCCATTCAGGTGAGTTATCTTTTACTTTCTAACAGCTGTTCTAACTTCATACTTAGTCATTAGGATCTTTAACAATTCTGGATTCAGGCAGAGACCTGTAATCTCATCAGTCTCAGCTCTTGGGAAGCTAAGATAGGAGGAGAGTTCCAAGACCCTGCCTCAGCCGCAGCATGGACTTAGGAATGCTTTCCGACTTTTATTTCCTGAAGGTGGTATAATGTTTTAGATTTGCATGTTTATTTGTGGTCTTTATTCAGATGGTGATACCGACCAGTCAGTACCTGTCTGCACATTTTTCCTGGTCTATACAAAGGGGAGTATGTTCATTACTTTCTAGTTGCTGAGACCAAATACCTAACAGAAGAAGGAAGAATTGTTTTGGCGCACAGTTTCAGAGGCTATACCATACTAAGTTGGCTTCATGCACGTGGGCACTAAATCATGGTAGTGAGAATGTGTGGTAAAGGCGATTCTTCATCTCACGGTAAAGCAAGCATGCCCCTAATGTCCTGTTTCCTCTAGGAAAGCCCCTTGCTGAAGTTCCAGAACCTTCCATAATAGTGCCACTAGAAAAACATTCCTTACATGAACCTGTGTGAGAAATTTTGTATAGGCCTACCATGATGGCACATGCCTTTAATCCCAGCACCCAGGAAGCAGAAACAGGGGGATCTCAGTGAGTTTCTTCTACATAAGAAGTTCTAGTTCCAGGACACCAAGGGCTACATAGAGAGACCCTGTCTCCAAAAACAAACAATCATAACACAGTAGATCAGAGATGGGAAAAATGGGGACTCCTCTGTTAGTTAACCAACACTCATAGTTTATGAAGATACACATTTCTCGTGTTCCTGCAGTTACCAAACTAATAGTGTTTTATGTCATTTTAAGACACACTTGGGAGGCAGAGGCAGATGAATTTCTGAGTTCGAGGCCAGTCTGGTCTACAGAGTGAGTTCCAGGACATCCAAGGCTACACAGAGAAACCCTGTCTTGAAAAACAAACAAATAAACAAAAAGACATACATAAACAATACATGTTTCTCAAGAATAAAACCATGTTTATTTTACTTTTAAAGGAAAATAAACAGTAACAAGTATCTCTGTGACTTCAGTATTTCACTGAAAAGTTTATTGTAAATATTGTATCTAGGATATGAATCTTCTGCTTAACTTGCTTTACTTGAGCTCTCAAAGATTCAATTTTCTGTCCAATAAATTGGAACTATAATGTTTTAAGAATGTTTTAAGAGTTAAGTAAAGTTTCAGGATTTCACTATGTAGCCCTAGTTGGTCAGTAACTTGCTCTGTAGATCAGCTGACCCAGGAATTCATAGAGATCTGCCTTCCTCTGCTTCTTGAGTGCTAGGCCTAAAGGCCTGTACTCCTGCACTCTCTGCAAATAAAATATTACATTAGAGATCTGTATATACTGAGAGCTTACTAATCACCAAAAGTTTTCCATCTCTTATCCATTCATTTTGTTGCAGTAACCATCTTTAATGATATTGGTTTTGAAATTTATAAATGGGGAAAATGTAAGGCAGTGTGAATTTTCATTTAGCTAGTTAATCAAGGGTTAAAATATGAACCATGGCGCTGGAGAGATGGCTCAGCAGTTAAGGGCACTCTTTTGGAGGACCTAGGTTTCCGTTATCAGCACCCACATATGGCTCACAATTGTCTGAATTACAGTTCCAGGGAATCTGATGCACTCCTCTGACCTTTGCAGCCATGCGGCACACAGGTGGTATACAGACATATATGCAGGCAAAACATCCACACTCATAAAGTAAAAAATAAAACTGAGTCTCCAGGTTGGTTGAAAATATCTTTTTAAAAAAGAATTGGTCTCCTAGAATTAGTGACACAGACCTCTGTCTCTTAGAATAGAAATGTAAGTTGTAAAGTATTTTTTATAATTCCTTCTAATATGATAAATTTTTATTATAAGAAGATAGTATCTAAATGTTAAAATGTTTAATTTCATTTATATTCAATCTGTCATAAACCTGTTACTGAATAAATTTTTGGGTATATGTAGTATGAGATTTTGGTTTAGTTAAATATTTAAATCTTTCTTTTTCAAAAAGAAAATGTTTTTAGTGTACTTGGAGATTATATTTTGAAGTGTCAATATTCTGCTTAAGTATTCCAGTGTTAGGAGAGTCCAGTCATTCATGTATTTATTTATTTGAGTCTTTTTTTTTTTAATAGGTTGAATCAGGCATCATTTCATGCCCCTCCAAGTGTCAATGTGTGTGCCGTGAACTGGGAAAAGCAAGTTCTCATAGGTGATTACTCCTCTTCTGCACAGTTCTACGTTACGTTTGCAGTCTTTGTGTTCCTGTACTGCATTGCTGCCCTTCTGCTCTATGTTGGTTACACAAACCTCTACCGGGATAGTCGCAAGCTGCCCATGATTGTAAGTAATCTATACAAAGATAGTGTGCACAAGTATAAGTAAGTTACAGTGCAAGGTAACTACAGGTGTTTTTTCTAATAGAAATACAAATTATTGACATATGTGTTTGACATGAGGAAAGCTTTAGTTATTAAGTTTAATTCAATTTTCAGTCTGTTTATATATACTTCAGGGATTTTTTTTTTAAGCCTAGAAAACCATCAAATATTTGATAACTTGTTAAGTTTTAACTAGCAAACATTTAAGAACTTCGTGTCTTTAATTTGACAACTTGCAGGACACGAGTCCCATTTCTACTTCTCATCCTTTTCTCCAAACTCCCTATATTGCCACTTCTGTTCCTCAGGGAGCTTCATAGTCTTTATCAGTGAATCTTTCATTCATCCATTCATTTGGGGGATTTTTTGTTGTTTTTTGTTTGTTTGTTTGTTTGTTTTGTTTTTTTGCATTTTGTTACTATACCAACAAATTCCTTTTTTACTAACAAAAGTTCACATCTGACATTTTAAAATAGAATATTCTTTAGAACATGGCTCTACCTGACCCTTTATGTTCTACATTGTGTATGACTGCTTTTGTGCTAAACACTGGCCCAGATTATTCTTATTTTCATTATCACTGGTATCAGTAAGTTACATTTGAACCTTTGAATGTCAGCAAAGGATTTGGATTTGAAGTCCTGTTAACTTTCTGAGGGCTTCAGAGTCTACTGAGCTAGAAATAAAAATAATCTTTGGTATTAAGGGAATAGACTGTCCTGGATTATCAATGGCAACTCTAGCGATCAGCCATGGTTTATGTTAGATCTCCACTATAAAGGAATGGCTTAAAGGTCAGTGGTAGTGTGGAGGTTTTTGTGATACTAGGCATTTGTATCTATGAAAAAAAGTACTGGTCTTTAAAGAAGTTGTGAATTGACCTTAAATAGAAGGCTGTTTTAATATGTAGGAATTATTAAGATAAGTTGTATTTACCAACTTATTTTTAATTTTTGCTGCTTGGATCATAAGAATGTAAATGGTAAGTAAAGAAGAAAAACATTTTTTATCATGCAGATTTTCTATTTATGTCTGGATAAGTATAAGAAAACCAGATGGTTTCATTAAAATACTTCTTGGCTATTAATTACCTTTTAAAAATGTTTATTCATTACAAACTAGGAATCTAGCTTTGAACATTTTAGACTTTGCCTTAAAAAGTGACTAGATTGATCACAGATAATTTTTTTAATTCTATATTATTAAAAGATTTTTTTTTTGCATTTAGTCACTATACCAACAAATTCCTTTTTTACAAAAAAAAATTAACCCTCTCTTTCATTTTAGCTAATAATTTTTAAAATATTATACTTAAGTCAATATTAAGAAGTAGTTTGTAAAAAGCTTTCTATATGATTAAAACAATCTAGTTGTATGTGATTCAAGGAGTCAGAAGTAAGCTTCTATATTAGAGTGACATTATTGATCATACAGATACTCCAGAGTTGGTCTCATCAATGGTTTTTGCTATTTTAGTATTTAGTATTTAGTTTTAGTATTTTAGTATTTTAGTTTCAGATTTTTTAATCTAGGTTTTCTTTTTTAATATAGGACTTTTTTGTATTAAGTAGCAGATGGCATAAGTGGTGCACCAAGTCAGGAATATCAAAAATGAAACATGGCAAAAGGGATTTTCACATTCTAAAATCTTGTACAAATTATGTTTTAACTTGTTGCTAGGTGCTGCATGGCAGGGCTCTAGGTAGAACCATTCACTTAGACTGCTGTGTGACTAGAGTCTAGGAGGACATAATATTTAGGGACCACAGTAATCCCTCACTTTTCATCCATCAGAGGGTTATTTTTTGCGTTGTGTTCAGAAATGCACAAACGTGTTAGTGTAATTATCAGCAAATTAGAGTTAAAGAGCAAAACCAGTGGACTGGGATGATGCCACAGTTGGTAAAGTTCTTGCTCTGCAAGCATTGCAGATATGAGTTCACAAGAAAGACAAATTATAACCCCAGCACTGCAGAGGGTGTGGAGACAGGTGGGTCCCTGTCGCTTACTGACAGGCAACTTAGCCAAATCCATGAGCTCCAGGCTCAGTGAGAAAGAAACCCTGTCTCAAAAAGTAGAGACCAGCTGTGGAAGACACCTGACATTTGATTCCGGCCTCCACACACAAGGTTATACACCAGGTTTATAAACACATACACAAAAATAAGCATGACCAGGAAAAAAAACATGTTTTAGTCAAGAATTCAAAAAGAAGTAAATACCTGAAAATTAAGAAGCTTGACATATTTTGGTCAAAGCTATAAATTTAGCATTGGGGAATTTTTCTTACTATGATATTTTATTGGATTTCCAAAAGAAAAGAAGTACTTAGAAAATGTCTGTTTGAAATGAAAGGGAACACAATATAGGAGTACAGGAGGTAATGTTCCCATAATTCAGAGAATGCTTATTTTCTGTGATCTATGCATTTTAAAAAGACCAGAGTTAATGAAAGCTTAAGTGCAAATATCCGTGTTTGTCTAATTTTAGCCCTTGGTTTTGTCCTCTAAGCACAAATATTTATTCACTGTGTGACTAAAAGGTGGCTGATAAGATAATTCAAATCTTTAATTTTTTTAACATTTATTTCAGTGTGTGTGCACGTGTGCATGAATGCACATGCAGTGGTGCACATGTGGAGGTCAGAGGACAACTTGCAGGAGTTTGTTCTCTCCTTCCACCTTGTGGGTTTCTGGGATCTAGCTCAGGTGACAAGTGCCTTTATCTGTTAAGGCATTTCACTGGTCCAAGAGAATTAAAATTTAATTGTACTGATTTTTTTTTTTTTAAAGAAGTCTTTGGTGATAAGCCCTAGAACTCATTTCTGGATTTGAATTAACTGGTTTTGAGTTAACTTTGCTGTTAACAAATAGGAGCTCATACTTTGATGTGCCCCATATACTTAGAGGAATATCAAAGCTATAAACTTAAGATCATTTCCATTAATTCACAGGACATTCAAACAGGGTGGGCTTCAACTTCATGGTACAGAGCCCTACTCCAAATAGTTAGGTCTTTGTAACCAGTCTAGTGAACAATATTTCAGTTACCCAGCAGAAAAGATTGGATAAGGAGAAGTTGGTTGCTTTGTTAGGTTTTTCTTTATCTTGTTATTCTATAAAAAGTATCCAGTATTAAATATTAAAACCTTCATTTATATTTTTGGGAATGTAATAAATAACAGGATTCAGAAGAAAGCAATTGAAATCCAAAAGAAACTATTTCATCTTTTTGTTAGTATAATGAGCATTCTTTTTAAATTTTTATAGTAATTTTGTATTTTTTGAAATTATAACTACATCATTTCACCTCTTCCCTTTTCTACTGCCAACCTCTCCCATGTATCCCCCCTTTCTCTCTCTCAAATTCATGGCGTCCTTTTCTTTGATTTTTATTGTATATTTTTTCCTAATTATATAAATAGAACCTACATAGTTCTTATATTGTTGCTTGTATGTAGATGATTTCGGCCGACCACTTGGTATTGGATAACCAGTCAGGGCCTCTTCAATGGGGAAGACTATTTCTCCTCCTCTGGCCATTCCTATTTGCCTGTTGTTCTCTGTCTAGGGCTGAGACCAGACCACCTGAGCTTTTCCTCCTTCCATACCAGCATGTCCATTAGTGTCATCCTTGTTCAAATCTCTAGGCAGCCATGTTGATAGATTTCATAAGTGTAGTTTCTCTGACAGTTCTAGAAGACACAATCTCACAGCAAACTTCCTGTTCCTCTGTCTCTTACAGTCTTTCTGCCTCCTTCTCTTCTCTTGTTCTCTACATTTTGATTGGTAGTGGTTTTCTGTAATGGTCTCTGCCTATTGCAAAGAGAGGTTTCTTTGATGAGAAGTGAGAACTACACTTGTCTGGGTATAGAGGTAGATATTTAGAATGTAGTTAAGGATTATGCTGGTTTATTTAGTAAAGTGACAGTTAATAGGTTTTCCTCCAAGATCCATGATTTCTCTACCTCTGGGTAGTTGGCTGGGTTTCCAGTCAGACTTGATTTCCTCCTTGAGGAGACCTTACATTCAATTACATAACTGTTGGTTTTGACCAAGGTATACATGCCATGTTAGTCATTGTGATTCATAGGTATTATAGCTGAAAAGGACTATGGGTTGCTTCTCACCCTTAGAATTTTTGCAAGGTACCCTCTGGTATTATGAAAGCTAAGTCCTCAAGTAGGAGGCTTTCAGGTCAGATCCAGCTTAGGTCACCCTCTGGGTTCTGTATCAGAAATGCATAGTGTCTTCAGTAATAGGAACTTAGCTTGCATCTCTAGGGGGGCAACCAAAGGCAATAGCAATGTCTATAATGTCTGGGAAGTCTTTTGGACAACCCTGATCACAGATCTTATGCCTGGTACTGGAGTTTCTGTTAGCAAGTGTGTTATGACCCTTAAGGGGAACATTGTTGGCCTGAATGGGGAGACTGTCATTTAAACTGTCATTTATACAGACTTATGTAACTTTAGGCAGTTATATAATAATGTGATTCCTATGACTTCAGACATCCTTTATTTTTAACCTGCTTCTTCTATAGTTAGCTTCCTCTTCCTCCCTAATTAAAACCCCATAATTTTTAAAAATTTTATATGTATAGATGTTTTGCCCACATGTATGTCTGTGCACCACCTGCCTGCTGGGCCCACAAGTCCAAAAGAGGGTGTCAAATCCCCAGAAACTGGAATTAAAGACAGTTATGAACCACCATATGGGTTCTGGGAATTGAAGTTGAGTCCTCTGGAAGTATAGGCATTGCATTAAACTATTTGAGTCATTTTTCTAGCTCCTAGTACAATGAACATTCTTAAAATTCATAGTCATGAAACTTAAAAGACTTGGTTGTATTTTTGTTAACTACTTCATTAATTAATTTCTTAGAGAATTATTTTTAGAAAGACTTAGAATTTTATCTGAATATAGGAGAATAAGAGAGTTTATTTGTGTATGCAAGGGGTTGTAACAGACTATAATTAAAAGACGAAATGATGTGAGTAAAGTTGAGTGATAGTTAAAAAAGAAAACTGGTAGTGTTGGTTTATAGGTCTTAGCAGGGTCAGTAACTTGCAATAATGATTATCAACAAAGATTATGGCATGAAGAAACGCCTGGCCTGGTGGTGCACGCCTTTAATTCCCTGGAAGCAGAGGCAGGTGAATTTCTGTGAGCTTGAGGCCAGTCTAGCCTATATATTCAGTTCCAGGCCAGCCAATGCTACATTGTAAGACTATGTCTCAAAAAAGCAAAACCAAAAAAGATATAGAGAAATGCACTTAATTGTTGACAGTAGAATAAAGTGTGACTCTAGGAGTAGATGACCAAAATTATGATGACAACTTACAAAACTTTGCCTTTTTACATACAAAAGTGGACCTAAGGGCTAGAAAGATGGTTCAGTGGATAAAGAACACTTGTGAAAGCAAGAGGACCTGAGTTTAAGTCTCCGGCACCCATGCCATGTGGGCCTCCAGTTTCAGTGTGGAGTGCAGAGATGGGTGGGTCCTGGGGATTTGCTGTCTAGACAACCTAATTTAAATGAGGAATGTCAGATCAGGAGGAGGCCCTGTCTCAAACAGATAAGACACTGACTTACTCCTGTTCTCCATGTGTATACATGTAGGTATGCACACTCACCAAAATTAGAAATAAAAATAGAAAATAAAAAGTAAAGGAATACCCAACCATTCTTGCAAGGAGGCGAGAAGATTGCTCTGAGTTCAGGGCTAACAAAACCCTGCCTAAAATATAAAGTTTAAGTTATGGACTTCTAAGGAAATGACTAAATCTTATTGTGTTTCTAGCATGGTGCTAGAGATAGTAAATAGCAATGGGAATTAGACTGAATGTGACCTTTTATACAAAGTAAATCATGAAGACCAACTATTTCTTGGTACCATGGAATTAAACAGAATCCTGATTTCTTTATTGCTGATATGAAATGTGCTACTTTTAAATTGATTGTGCACTAACTGCTTATTTCTCTCTAGGACTTTATTGTTACTCTTGTTGCTACTTTTTTGTGGTTGGTGAGTTCCTCAGCCTGGGCTAAGGCTCTTACAGATATTAAAATAGCTACTGGAAACAAAATTGTTGAGGAACTTGATCCCTGCAAGTCAGCAGTGTCGTGTCACTTTGTCTCTGTGACCAGTATGGGATCCCTGAATGTATCTGTGGTAAGTGTCTGATACTTGCATGGCTTGTTTCAATTGCTAGAACAGCATTTAAGAAAGCAGTAATTTTCAATAATCTGAATAAATTGATTCTTACTCAGCTATTTGGGTTCTAAAATGATGTGCCACCCATTGTAGTATAGTATCTTAAGTTACTCAGCCATTCTGAGAGGAATATGAAACGCAGTATTGTTAGCTTCATTGTACAGCTGAGAAAATGTATGTAGATCATGCATTATATTCCTCTTAGGAGACACAACTCTTGAACCAGATCTCTTAAGTCTGGTTTACTAAGAATACATAAAACTCTAATAGTTTTAAAGTTTCTTAAATCCATAAAATTTAATATATGTAATTCATTAAATATTTTTCTATTCATCAAACTGAAGTTTATTATCAGTAATGTTGAGCATATTTTGGAAGATTTTTTCAAGAATATACTTTTATATAAGTTGAAGCCAGTACTGCCTTATAAAGCAATTTAACCACATTTGTGTTTATAACTTTGTAATGTAAAAGTCACGACTTGGAGCTTATATTAACAGTGCTTTGAGTACAACAAGTTCAGAAGAATTTTGTGTGCACCTACACAAAGACATGTAAAGCATTTGCTCTTTAGTTACATAGTATGGCAAGCTTCTTACCCTACTCTTACTTCATAAATCACGTCACGGAGTGATGGAAGGACTTTGTTAAATAACATAGGTTCATTTTGTTCCCCTCTGAAATTTCATTTAGTCCTATGAGTATATGGAAAGAAAATTCTTGTATGTTGATCAGTGCAGGATATAAAGTAAAATTCTGGCTCCAGCTGTTGGAATAGAAGTGAACAGAGAGGGAAGGAAATAAGAGATTCAATGGAAGAAAGGTAAAAACTTAAAAGATGCAAACTCGGCTTCCCATTGACCCTCTTTACCCTGGATACCAAAGTCTAAATTCAAAGTAATAAAGGGAAGATCTCACTTTTCTCAGATGTAATCAGAAGTTCTACATGTAGAAATAAAAAGTTTTCATTTTTGTTGTTTTATGTTAGATATAGAGGTTTAGCATGTGTATGAGTCATTATACATTCATAATTTGTACAGTGGACTTATGTAGTCTTCATTTTTATTCTACTTTGTATGTATTTTAAAGCAAACATTAGATTTTTATATGTGTTTTCCTTTTTCATAGATCTTTGGCTTTCTGAATATGATACTTTGGGGAGGAAATGCTTGGTTTGTGTACAAGGAGACCAGTTTACATAGTCCATCAAATACATCAGCTTCCCACAACCAAGGAGGTGTCCCACCCACTTCTGGAATGTAATTAAAGGGAGAAATACACTGTATGAAACGTGTGCTATACTATGCTTTGTTGCCAACATCTTGAGAAGCATTATTGTTTCTAATAAAAAGTAATGGCTTTTTCAGTAAATTGGTGGGTTTAAAAATTTGCTGCTTTTCTACATAAAACGTGCCTTTTCTAGAAATTTAAGATGTAAATGTATTTTTACATGTAAGTTTGAAAATTCAGGAACCTATTATGAGATGATGTTACTTTTAACTGAACAATAATTTAGCTAAGTTGCTTCTAAAGTGTTTACACCTTAAACTTTAACAGAAATCTTCATTCAGAAAACAGTTATGTCGTATCATAATATAGGAAGAATGTGTTTGGAATATACACTACTATTAGTTTGTATACGTCATATCCTTAAGGCTTGGCTTGTTTAAGAAAACCGTGATTGCATAAATCATATTTAGAAAACAATTAGTGCAATTTTATATTTGATTATTGTTCATGTTTAAAAAAAATTTGAATTACAAAGACTGGGTATATATTTTATTTCTGTTTTTTTTTTAAATGACCTGCTGTACTTATTAGGTGTGTACAAAAATTGTCTTAGAAGCAAGAGTTTGAAAATTGTAACAAATGTGTAGAGTTAACTTCACACTTGTGTTGCATGGATATATTCATTATTTCCGGTGGTTTCTTAGGCTTGCAAAGAGCATGGCTCCCAAAATGGTTTATAATGAAGTTCTCAATAATGCTTGTTTACTATCCTTTGTTCATACCAAGAGAAAAAAAGTCTACTTTTTTTTCCAGACCGTGTTTAGAAGGTTACTAAAAATTAAGGTTGCCTTTGACTTTTGAAACATTTAGCATTTAGTCAATGAAGTTGCTTCTCCTGAGTTTAACATTGATATTGTGAAAATAAATGCAGTTCAGATTTCTTATTTCTTAAGATTCATTCTTCACAAAAGGCTGATTAAGGAATTATGCTCGTAAAGGAACCTAAGTAAGCTGCATTGTGTGTGTGCTGTCTTTACACACACACATTTTGTGTATGATCAGAATACAATGCTTTTTGTTCCTGGCTTTTTTTGTTGTACAGGGATTCAGACTTCCTATTCTTACAAGATGATGTTTGTATGTAAAGCACATCTTACGATATTGCCTTATTTTTGTTGCTTTACTCATGGTAAAGTGTCAGTTTGAGAATGTATGTTTAATAAGCAAACAATAAAGAAGTTAAAATAAAGAATGCCCAGTTGTTATATTACAATAAACTCTTCATCCTGAAGGTGTAATCATTACAAAATGGAGCCTCTTTTCAAAGCAGGACATAGAATTACAATAGTGTTTTTAAGTGCCAATAGACCAGACTAAAATGCTTCAGACATTTCATTCTTATTTGAAAAGTATTTATAACTCTTAGGTTGTTTTCCTGGTAAATATTTTCTAATTGGTCACTCAAATAGGAAAGATTACTGACTGAGAAGATACAGCTTCTGGGCCTGTTTCCATAGTTCAGTTGGTAGGCTGCTTGTCTAGCTAGCATGCACAAGGCCCTGGTTTCACTCCTCTGCACTACTGCATAAAAGCCAGCTATGGCAGCTCGAGCCTCAAATCTCAGCACTCCAAGTTTAAGGTCATTCTTGCCTACTTGGGGAGTTTGAGGCTAGCCTGGGATAAAGCAGTCAGGTATACTCTCTTCCTACTCTCTTCCTCTTTCCTTACACCATCTTTTCCTCCCTCCTTCCTCCTCTTCCTTTTTCTTCCCCACCTCCCCATTCTGGAGCTAAACTCCTGGGATTTGAACCTGTCCTTGGCCAGCTCACAAACTAACAAGGTGAAGCCTACATTTGTATCTGAAAACATGGAAATAAGAATACTGACTTTGGGCTAGAAAGATGGCTCAGGGGTTAGGAGCATGGGCTGCTCCTCCAGAGGACCCACATGACAGCTAATAACCACCTCTAACTCCAAGGAAGATCCAGTGTCCTCTTTTGGCTTCAAAAGATACTATATACACTCACAGTATGCATGCAGGTAAAATGCTCACATAAATCCTTTTTTCTTAAACTGATTTCAAAAAAAATATGAAAAGCAAATGGGTATAGAGGTTATGAAATGTATTCAACACACAGGTTCTCCATTAAAGTTAGCTATGTCTTAGACTGTTAGCCTGGAGTCCAAGGAGCTAGAGGACACAGACTGAGAAGCGAGAAGAGCTTCAAGCATCTAAATTTCTCCATTTGTAGTGTTTACAATTTGGTTTTCTTAAACCAGTCCTAAGTGTTTGGGTGTGTTTCTTTTTCTGTTGGTGCGGATGTTGGTAAGGCTAATGAAATAAAAAGGTAGTAGTCTATTAAAGTAAGAGTAAACTCAGAAAGGGCTTCTGTTAACCTCCCTTCCACACTGCTTTTTAGGGAGCATTAGAGACAATTTCTAGGACAAAAGTGATAAAAGCTTTAACTTCGCAGAAGATAGGCTGCAGAAAGCTATTTAGAGACAGACTCATTACTAATTTTTTAAAAATGTTCACCTAGATAAAGATTTAGATTAAAAAAAATCTGTAAAAGGGAGGGGTGGCATTACATGATACTTTGTGTTTAGGGCATAATTATAATTTTTATGTAATATTTCCAGAAATAGGTGAATGTATAAAATCATACAGAAGAACTTTTTAAGTACCAGATTTTTTTAAGAGAAATAAAATATTGCTAGAACAACTTTTTCCCCACAGAGATAGAGTTGGTACAGATAGCTCAGAAATGAATATTCTCATCAATACTGGATGCTGCCGGGCTATTCACTGCTCTGAGTTTGAGGCGTCATCTTTGTTTTATAACCTGCTTGTGATTGTTGTTGAGGCTGGCCTCCCTTTCCTGTAGTTACTCGCTCCTCTGCTTCTCCTGCATTCCCTTCTCAAATGCTTAGCTGAGTTGTCTTCTGTGAGACTTTTCCTGTGGATGTAAGCAGGTTCCCTGCATCACCTTGGTAGTAACCCCTTGGTATTTGCATGGCTGCAGTGTTCTCCCCATCTATAGCTTGTGTTTTCACTGGATTTTGTCATATGAATTTGTTCATTTCAATGGTATGTAACTATCTTCCTCATGAGTTTTAGTTTTCTGTGATGGTTTTAGCTATGGCGAAGTCACACATTCTTGTATACATTTTAAAATCCTCTTATCAAGTTCCTAAAGACCCTTTGTGAGGGTTCATTTGTGAAGAATTGCACTGAATTTATACATCAATTAATTTGTAAGGAATTGTCAAAATTTATAATGCCACAGTTTTGTATTTATAAACATGGTATATTTCTGCATTTATATTTTATGCTTTCCAATAAAGTTTTATAATTTTCTACATAAAGATTTAAAATTATACTTAGCCTCAAGAGTTTTCATACTGTTTACACAGTTATATTAGATTATATTTTGAATTGAGTTGTAATTGTTTATTGCTGTTATATATAAACAGCATGTCTAGATTTTTACCTACTGATAATTATAGAAGTTGGCAGTTTTCAAACCTTGAATTTTTAGTATGTAAATTATGTGGTATTTAATGTATCTACAAATGTTGATAGTTTTATCATGTTTGGAAATTACACTAAACTTTCTAATTATCATTCTCTAATTATAAAGTAATCATCAAGAAAACCTATTTTAAAAGTAGAAAGAATATCTTTACCTGACATACTGACTGATAACTGCTTCAGCACGTCACTTGTAACCACAGATTTGCACTGTTGTATATTGGTAGTTGCAGTAACATAAACTGGTCAGATCAGTTGTTTCTTGTAGAGTTGATTCCTCAGTGGGAAATACTAGTTGAATTAAACAAATCACAGTAAGAATGGTCATATGAATCTTTTGTGTTGCAATTTGTTTGACTTTGCTTGGATAAGAATGGCATTTAGAGCTGAGTAGTGGTGGGGTTTTATTTTTTTAAGCTGAAAAAAAAATTGTTTCCCTTTAGAACTGGAAAAGCTTGCTGATAAGGGGAAGAAAGGACAGATGATTACAGGGCCAGAGACAGGAGGAAAGGCAAGGATCCAGTACCAGAGGGAAAGACTGTCTTGGTGAAAGCACACACAATCCAATGCTATAGAAGAGAACTGTGTGTCTCTGCATATGTGTGTGCTGGTGTGTATGTGTGTAAGTGCGTATGTGTGAATGTCTTCAGAGGCCAGATATTTGATGCCTCCTGTGTCTTCCTCAGTCACCACACTGAAACTGAATGTCTTGGGGTTTTAATGCTGTGAACAGACACCATGACCAAGGCAACATATATTTAGGGCTGGCATACAGGTTCAGAGGTTCAGTCCATTATCATCAAGGCGGGGGCATGACAACATGCACTAGGCAGGCATGGGTGCAGGCAGAGCTGAGAGTTCTACATCTTCATCTGAAGACTACTAGGTGGAAGATTGGCTCCCAGGCAGCTAGGACAAGGGCATTAAAGGCCACACCTACTCCAGCAAGGCCACACCTCCCAACAGTGCCTCTTCCTGACCCAAGTGTATACAAACCATCCCACTGAAGTTCACTGATTCTTTTAGGCAGACAGTGAGCTCCAAAGACCCAGCTCTGCTTCCTCATGCTGGCATGGCAACTGTACTCCACTGCACCCAGTTTTTACATGCATATTGGAGATTGAACCAAGATCCTCATGCCCAGTGAGCCATCTCCCGGCCCTGCCTAAAACAAGTTTTAAAGAAGTTGCTTAGATTTAGTGAGCAAAGAACATTCTCTTTAATTACATCTGTGTTCTGAAAATAAGCAAAATCATCACCTAAGAATGTATAGGAAGGTAATGTACAGTCTTGGTGAGCAAGAGGGCAAGAGAAGCAGAATATTTGCATTAGAAAGCATTGCTAGGCATGGTGGGCACTTGTAATTCCTACATGTGGGAAGTGAAGGAGAGACAATCTGAAGTCCATAGCCAGTAGGCTACAGAGATGTCCCATTTCAAAACAACTATGACTAGACCTTGCTTAGATCCACAGTACTGAAAATGTTTTAAGAAGATTGTACTAGGGATTGTGGCCAATGCAAAAGGACAAGAAAAAAATACTATCCAAAAGGAGGAACTAAGCTATTACTGTTAGTAGATAATAAGTGTCCAGGTCCAGGAGACCCAAGATGAGCTTCAGGCACCAGAAGTAGCTTAGATAGCTAGTTGGGTAGAAGATAAATATGCCAAAACTTCACAAACAACTATTATAAGAGACTCTTAAGGTTGTGGACTAGAAGCTCCCACTGTGTTAGTGAAGAAATCAGAATGAGAAAAAAAAAAAAATCAAGTACCCCAAGGGGAGAAAGAAAGGAAACACTTTAGAAATTGAAAGTCGCTAATAGAAGAGCTGAGGTGTAGAACTATACTTGACACTAAAAAGTAAGCCAAGCTAGCCCAGCCCAACCGTGCAGCTCCCTGGCAGGGGAGAGGAAGCAAAGCCTCCAGAAGTTGCAGGTTTTGGTGAGATTGTAATTCCGTCAGCCAGGAGAGAAGGATCCCATGTTAACCCTCCACATAACTCAGAGAACAGTGACCAAGCACCATTTTAAAAGTGAAGCCTGTGTAAAAGTGAGCTACTCTGGGGACCAGATATTAGGAACAATCACAAGTCAGGGAAGCTGAACTTAATGTGCTAGAGCCCCAGGCTGAGAGGCATGGAGCAGCTGTGCGGAGTGGGGTGGGGGTGGGGGGTTGCAGATGCTGAGAAGCTGAAAAAATGTAGGCAGTTGGAAGCTCTGTCTAGGCAATGATGTGCACAGGGAAAGGTAGCAGATTCCTCCGCAGGGAATAACTGGAGTCTGACAGCACTGAGCCTGAGCTCAGTGGGTGGAATGAATGGACTATCAATTCACTGCTATGGAGTCTAAGCTCCGAGGCTCCAGTGGAATGACTGTCAGAACTACATCTCTATAGCAAGGGTTCAACACTCAGGAAGCTTTGGAAATTACAGAGGCAGGTCTTCCACCTACACAGATTCTAGTTCTGTGGTTGCTTCCCTATGTGGTGTCCTGTATACTAGGAAGACTCTTCCCTCAATATGGCAAATTAGCCACAAATATATGATCTGGGGAGTCTCAGGTGAGTGTGTTAATCACTGCTCAGTTGCTGTGAAGAGACACCACGACCTTGGCAACTCTTATAAAAGAAAGCATTTAATTGGCTTGCTTGCAGTTTCAGAAGTTTGGCCTATTATTGTCATAGTAGGGAGCATGGTGGCATGCAGGCAGACATAGTGCTGGAGAAGTAGCTGAGAGCTATACCCTGACCCACAGGCAACAGAAAGAGAGAACCACTGGGCCTGACTTGGGTTTATGAAATCTCAAAGCTCACCCTGAATGACATACTTCCTCCAAAGAGATTACACCTACTTCAACAAGGCCACACCTCCTAATCTTCCTCAAGTAGTGCCACTCCCTGATAACTAACATTCAAAAATGGGAGGCTGTGTGGGTTATTCTGACTCAAAGCACCACAGCAGGATAACCTGCTTAACCCACAGACCACAGACCACAAAACTAGGTGTGGCCAGGGGATACTCTGATACACAAAGAGAAGCAGCTACTACAGACAGTTCTGACAGACATTGAGCACCTGTCCCATATAGCCCCAACCCCAGGAAAGACACTTAGCAGGTGTGCTATAACAATCTTTCAGGAAAATGTAACAATAGTGATACTATTATATACACTAGTGATGCAATATGTACACTAAATGTTGGGTCTCATTTCATAAAGCAAGCATTAACTTCATAAAAGATCATGTGGGTCTTGATACAATGGTAGTAGATGATTTGAGTACCCAATGATAAACCTCAAAGTCTCAAACACAAAAGCAAGCAGCAGCATTCAGAGCAGAGAGGCTGGAGAGATGGCTCAGTGGTTAAGAGTACTAGTTGCTCTTCCAGAGGACCCAAGTGTGAGTCCTAGCACCCACACAGTAGTCTAATTCTGATCCCAAGGAAGCCAATGTCCTAGTCTCTGCAGGCATCAGGCACACACTTGGTGCACAGATACAGATTTAGGCAAAACATCCGTATACATAAAATAATAAAACATTTTACAAAATTTAAAACAGGGCAGAAAATTATTAAATGGATATTAAGAGAATAACATAGAATCAATTAAAAAGCCATTTGAAAAAAGAAATAAGCCCAACAAACTCCTAAAGAAAAGAACGAGAAGTCCAAACTAATAAAATTGCATAAGAAACAAAAGATTATAACAGACTTCAATAAAATCCAGAGGATCACTAGGGAATATTTTGAAAACATATTTCAAAAACATAGAAAATTTAGAAGAAATAGATAAATATCTAGATACATATAATCTACAAAAATCAAATCAGGACATTTACAGCTTCAGTGGGTCCTTTAACAAGCAACAAGATTAAAACAGGAACAAAAAGTCAACAAAGAATAACCCAGGACTGTATAGATCACTTGTCAAATGCTATTAAACCTTTAAAATAAGCTCCACAGACTGTTAAAGTAGAAAGAGAAGGACATAACCACTTAACTGTACAAAGTCAGCATTCCCTTGCTGTAAAACCTGAGGACACAACAGATAAAACTTATTAATCAATTTCCTTGATAAACACAGGTACAAAAATTCTTGATAAGACTCTTGAAAACTGAATTCAAGAAGGTATCAAGAAAATCATGCCATAGCCAAGTAGTTTTCATTCCAGAGAAGCACAGATGGTTCAGAATATGTAAATCAATAAGTGTAATACAGCACAGAAATAGACTCAAGGACAGAAATCACATGATCATCTCAGTAGTCTTACTGACATTTAAGAAAAGCCTGGACAAACCAGGAAGGAATAGAAAGATTATATTTCAAAATTATAAGCATGTATAGGCAAAGCTATAGCTGACATTATTCTAAATAGAAACTGAAAGCATTTCCTCTGTTCAGGAATGAGGCACACTTATTCAGTGTAGTATTTGAAGTATTATCTAGAGTCATAAGAGAAAAATAAAAGGGATATAAATAAGAAAAGAAGAAATCAAGTCTTCCCTATTTGCAGACAACATAATCCTATACTTTAAAGACCCTAAGGGCTCTATAAGAAAACTCTTACACATGCTAAACACCTTCAAGAAAGTAGCAAGACATAAAAATCAATGTACAAAAATCAGTAGCTTTTCTATGTATGAACTTACTGAGAAATAGATTAAGAAAAAAATCATTCACACTAGCTTCGTTAAAAAAATCTAATACAAGGAAGTAAAACACTTCTACAATGAAAATGTTAAGACACTGAAGAATCTTAAAACAGTAGATGATGAAATAACCTTCCGTGTTCATGTTCAGGCAGACTTAGTCCTGTGAAAATGGCTATATTATCTAATGCAATCTGCAGATTTAATGCAATTCCCCCTGAAAATTCCAATGAATTGCTTCACAAAAATGGGGAGGGACCCCACAATTTGTATGGGAACACAAAAGATTCTAAAAAGACAAAGAAATCCTGTAATCATCACAATACCTGATCTTAAATTATACTGCAGAGCTGTAGTAACAAAGCAGTATGGCACTGGCATAAAAACAGACATGTACACCAATGGAGCCAAATGGAGGACCCAGACACATGTACACCAATGGAGCCAAATGGAGGACCCAGACACATGTACACCAATGGAGCCAAATGGAGGACCCAGACACATGTACACCAATGGAGCCAAATGGAGGACCCAGACACATGTACACCAATGGAGCCAAATGGAGGACCCAGACACATGTACACCAATGGAGCCAAATGGAGGACCCAGACACATGTACACCAATGGAGCCAAATGGAGGACCCAGACACATGTACACCAATGGAGCCAAATGGAGGACCCAGACACATGTACACCAATGGAGCCAAATGGAGGACCCAGACACATGTACACCAATGGAGCCAAATGGAGGACCCAGACAAAACCACACAGACATCAACAACTACCAAATACTTTACAAACATGTAAACTATGTAAAAACATAATTTGGAGAAAGGCCTCTAACAGATTGTGTTAGGAAAACTGGGTGGAACTAAATCCATATCTTCTACCTTGCACAGAAATCAGTTTCAAATGGATCATTGATCTTAGTATAAGACTAAAAATGCTGAAACTGCCAGAAGAAAACACAGGTAAAGCAATTCAAGATCTATGCAGAGGGAAGGACATTTTACAGAGAAACAGCAGCAGCATAGGAAATAATCCCCAGAGCTAACAAACGAGATTGTATGAAGTTAAGACCTGCAGGGTACTGGAAACAATCAGAAGGGCAATGACACAGTTTACAGAGAGGAAGAACATCTGTGCCAACCAAACATCTGGTGAGATTAATTTCTACATCTTATAAAACTCAAATAAATAAATAATAAATAAATACTGCCCACAAAGCTAATCATCCAATCTGAATGAGCTAATAAGCTGAACAGATCTCAAAGGAAGAAATACAAAAAGCCAATAAATATTTGGGAGAAAAAAGGCATCTTTAGCCATCATTGAAATGCAAATTTAAGTCATCTCTCTTTTTTTGTTGTTTTTTGTTTTTTGTTTTTTTTTTCTCAAGACAGGATTTCTCTGTGTAGCCCTGGCTGTCCTGGAGCTCACTCTGTAGCTGGTGGCTGGCCTCGAACTCAGAAATCTGCCTGCCTCTGCCTCCCAAGTGCTGGGATTAAAGGCGTGCGCCACCACTGCCCGGCTTGAAATGCAAATTTAAAACTGCTTTGACAGTACACCTTACTCTAGTCAGAACCGATGTGGTTAATAAGACAACCGATGACAACAGATATTGGTGAGGAAGTAAAGAGAAGGACCCTCGTATACTTCCAATGGGACCATTCACAGGCGCAGGCACTATGGAAGTCAGTGTGGATGCTCTGGGGGAAAATAGGTCTTAGGTCCCCAGACACAGGAACTAATGTTCCTCCATGAAGCCCTAGATGGCCAATTAAAAAGCCTGGTGCTAGGTATGGTACACCTATACTTGACTCATTGGCCAGAGGTATCCTGGAGACCCCAAAACAATGCAGACTATTTTCATTGCTCTTGGTTGCTCACCAGAACCTGATGGTAAACCCCTGTTGCTGAAGATACCACATACTTTGGTTATAGAATATGGAGAAATCAAGTTGGTGCTAATCTGGAAGCTTCCTCCCTGCTAACAAAATTTCATAGTAGCAAACAGCGTTATGTAAGCTGCTGTGAGGGAAATGTCACCAACAGTCTTACCCAGCTGTGAGTCCTGTGAGCTACAGTGACAGGCATGACCATATATGCCCATGGGTGCAATGGTGCTAAAAAACTGTTTTTTGACTGGATTTAAGGACCAGTCCACAGGAGGAAACTCATGCCTTCAAGGGTGCAGGGTTGGGGAGTTCAAAGACCCCCCCAGAGTGAACCTAATACTCTTATTCTTACTAAACATAACATCAATATTTTCCTCTAAATTTGTATCTCTCTACCCATAGATTAGTTTAACTCTCAGGCCTCATCACAGAAGTTTCTTTGTGTGGTGGACAATGGATAATGCAGACGCTCATAACTGATCAAAGCACAGAGAATACATGTGAGAACAGTGCTCAGCCACAGATGGGATGTCTGTGTCCCCTCTCCCAGAGCTCAGGGACCATCTCTGAAGAAGGGTGGAAAGATGTGAAGAGCCAGAAGTCAGGGAGGACCAGAAACAGTGTCTTCTGAACATGACAGAAGCCACCTCCATCATGAACTCGTAGTCACTGCATATGATGCTGTGCACAGGTGCCTGCACAAGACCCACAGAAAAGGTTGAGCATCCTTTATCCAAAATGTCTGGAACCAAGTGGTTTGGAGTTCAAATATTTTGGTTAGGTGGTCATTGAAAAGGTGAACACTTGAAGAGAAAACCAGGGTGTTTGGTCAGGCATTTATAAAAGGGGACCATCTTGGCAGAGGGAAATGCAAGGCAAAGGCGCAGAGGTGAGAGTGTGTGCATCAAAGATCATTCAGGGGGAAGTGACATATGACTGTTATGGAATATGGCATTTATTTAGAAGATTAGATCTGAAACCATGGTGGGTGTAGTGGCTTGAATATGCTTGTCCCATGGGAAGTGACACTATCAGGAGGGGTTGCCTTAGTGGAGGTGTAGCCTTGTTTGAGGAAGTGTCACTGTGGAGGCATGAGTTTGAGGGCCCATATATATGCTCAGGTATGACCAGTGTGATCCAGACCATCTTCCTGGATGCCTGTGTAAGACAGTCTCCTTCTGGTTGCCTTTGGATCAACGTGTAGAACACACAGCTCCTTTGCCAGCACTACATCTGCCTGCAAGCTGCCATGCTTCCTACTATGGTGATAATGGACTGAACCTCTGAAACTGTAAGACAGCCCCGGTTAAGTGTTTGCTTTTATAAGAGTTGCCTTGGTCATGGTGTCTCTTCACAACAATGAAACCCTAACTAAGACAGTGGGAAACAGATCCAAGGTCCTGGTAGACCAGCAGGCCCAGCAGTCTGGGAGCAAAGCTAAACATATAGCAGGGAAACTAAAAAGTAGAGAAAAGACAGGACTCTGTGAGGTCAAGTTGGAGTCGGTGAGAACCTAGATGGACGTCTTAGAACCAGCTCAGTCTCTGTGCTTCCCCTCAATCACATCGGAGAACTGCAGGTGTCCTTCCTTGCAGAGCCCCACATCCCATGCTCAGGATGCAGGGAAGGTAAAGGCAATCTGGCAGCAGCTGTCCACATAAACAGAGAAACTAGCAGATCAGCAGCCACTCACGTGAGCTGCTGCAGAGCCTGGCTTCCTACAGCGGCCTGCACAGCCCCCTAACAACTGTTTCATTGCTGCATTCCGACTCTCCCTACCCTATTCTCTAAAGAGAACCGAGATCGAGAGCCATCAGGAATTCTGGGAGGTGTAATTCAGCTTAACTAAACTGATACATCTTAAAATAAGGAACAGCAAAGATGTCATTGTGGCCAGACAGGGGTGAGTTTGGGGCTAAGTGGTAAGGGATGACTACAGAGTATGTTCTGAATAAACCAAACCTGAATAATCCATCTGAATAAAAACATGACTTCCTCTAACTGTGCCTAAAAACAACTCACTAAATGTAGTGCTGTAGTTTTCCAGGCTGAAGAAACGCCATCAAGAAATATGGATAGAGGGGTAACGAACAACACTGGTAATGACAATTTTAACAAATGCTAGAATTTCCCTTTGGAAACTTGGGTATCTGAGAAGAAGTGACCCATGATTTGGTCCTAAGTAATGGAGGTGGGTGGGGGTGGCCTGGAATAGGAAATAGGACTAATCTATGAGTTAAGGAAGTTGCTTTGCCCCGCTTTTTATAATGTTGCTTGCTTTTTGTAATTTCATGGGTGTGCTTAAGACTTGTAGATACCCATTTAAGACTCACCTCATGGCCTAGCTTGGTGTCAGAACATCAGCATGATATGGTGGAGCTCAATGGCCACTGTGTACTTCCCGGATTCACTTGCAGTTATGCGTAGCTTTGTGGCTAAGCAGTGGCCTCCTTGGTGCTGGGATTGTAACTGGATGTCACCAGGGTGGCTTTTTAATGTAGGTTCAAGGAATTGAAGTAAGATTCTCTTACTGGCTTAGGCAAACGCTTTGCAAAGAAGTCTTCTCATCCCCAGTTGTCTTAGCGTTCTATTGCTGTGAAGAGATGCCATGACCACAGCAACTTGTGTAAGGAAACATTTAACGAGCTGACCTACAGTTCAGAGATTTAGTCCATTAACATCACTTCAGGAAGCATGGCAGCACATGGGCAGATATGGCACTGGAGCTGAGACTTCTATATCCAGAGAGGCAGGCAGCAGAGAGTGACACACTGGGCCTGGCTTGAGCATATGAGACCTAGCTCAAACACCTGTGATACACTTCCTCCAACAAAGTCACACCTACTCCAACAAGTTCACAGCTCCTAATAATGCCACTCTCTATGGGACTATGGGAGCCATTTTTATTCAGACCATCACACCAATGAGTTCATTTTTTAATGTTAAAGTCTGTTTTGTTTATTTGAGATAACCCTACCAATCCCAGAACTTGTGTCCTTCTTATCTCAGCCTCCTCAGTATTGGGATTCTAAGCATGTGCCATCTATCCAGCTTGTAAATTCATTTTTGAAAAGCAGTGAATATTAAGCAACAATGTAGGAGGAGAAAGGATGTGATTGACAGGTTAGGACCAAGTAGAGGCTATTGCTTCTTCCAGCAGAGATAGTAGGAGGGGATGGGGAGATTAGAGGGGGTGGGGAGAGTAGGAGGGATGGGTCCAGCCATCAGGATTGGGTGTCAGCCTCATTGTGTTCATCACTGTATAAGAGTGACACAAAGGCAAAAGGCCAACTGTACACTAGTAACAGTGGACCGTCCATCAAGAGTGGACCGTCCATCAAGAATGTTTATCAATGCTTCAACACACTTCAGTGAATTTTTTTTAAAAAGCATATGGCCATGAGAACTAAAAGAATTTCCCCTCAATCCCACTACCCAAAGGCAGCAAACAGCTCTTTAAATGTTCAGCTAATGACCTGGAACAAGCTTTCAAATGAAGTGTGAAGCGTTGAAGCAGAGCCCTGTGACACTCTCTGCAGTTAAGGACAGGGGATAGAAAACCTTGGTTCTGAACTTTAGGATGGAAACAACCACAAAGTGTCCTTTAAGCCTCTCTAGGGACAGGTTTCCATTTGTTTATTTTAAAACCCAGCTCCAAAATGGTCATCTAAATTCTAGGACTAGAAAGTATTGCAGGGTAAGTGTTCATCTAAGTGCTAACATTTGTCTTAGATCAGGTTAATACTGTTATATGCTTTATAATTTTCTTCTGTGTGATAACTTATCAACATTTTTATAATATTATACATTCTTTATTTTCCATACTGCAACATAGAAAACAGTTTTAATTCAGAAAGAGTAAAATAAATAAATAAATAAATAAGGGGTTTCATTTTGCTTGTTTTTGTTTTGTTTTTGCTTTTTTTTTTTTAACCTATTCAAGATCCTCCTGTCTCAGACTCTTGAGTGTGACACCACGGTTCATGGAGTTGCTTTAAAAGCAACATTCTTAGACATGCTCACACACAGTGCTTACCACATCATGGGTAGAGCCTCATAGGTAGTCACGGGATAGTGTGTTAAAGTAAGTGACCACACGTAAAATTCCAAAGAAAACTCATTACTCTAAGTTTCTCCTATGCTTCCAACTATCTGAGCTTGGGACTGAGACCCTCCTTTCACCCTCAGGGTTAGTATAAGGGTCTGTAGGCTGCCAGCATGCCAAGGTCACAGGTAGCAGTAGGAGGCCACCAGATGTACACAGTAAGTCTACCTCCACTCGTAGCCTGGTACATACAGTGCACACAGTAAGTCTACCTCCACTCTCTTGCTAGCTCTTGGAACATGGTCTCACTGTAAAGCGCACAGGGTTCTGACGGAAAACATCCAATCAAATCTGATGTGTTTAATGTCGACTCCCTGATCAGGAATGCAGCTCCAGATGTGAAAAACTTGTTCTCAGGATTGAAAGAACAAACAAAATCTATCCAGTTTTAGGGTGATTTGCTTTGTGTGTGGGTGTTAAGAACAAGAGTCCTCTCACTCAGCTTACTGAGCCTCTTAAGGCAACAAGGAAGGGGTCACACCTCACAGGAGACTGCCCTGATGCACTCACCCAGACAGTGAGGTTCTCTTCAGAAAGGGAAAGATCCGCTCTAAGCAGCCCTTGGCCTGCTATTTATTACAAAATTTACTGGAAATTTTTCGTGGTAATGACTGAGGATGGCCGGTCACTGAAATTTTAATTACCTAGTCAGTGAAGAACTGTGGATGTGTCTGAAATGGCTGATGACCTGGTGTTTGTCACAATCCCTTCACATTGTCATTCCAAAGGCTCTTCATACTTATTTCTGGTTGATCACCCTCTCAGGCTGCCACTCCCCAAATGTCTTCTTGAAATCTTTCTGCCCTAGAGCTGCTCTGAAGAGTTAAATTAATGACGTGTGGGGGGAAAAAAAAAACCAAAAAACAAACAAACAAAAAAAAAAAACCTTAAATGCCTCAGGAACCCAATTAGAATTCTGAACTGCAAACAGCACTTGTGAATGAACTGGCTGGATGAGCCCCTGAAATCCAGTACCAGCTCTCCTTGTGGTCCTCTGGGTGTCTCTCATGATGAAGGGAAGAAGTGTCTCTGGAAATCTTATCTTGCAATTTTTTCAGAACTAGGAGAAAGATCTGAAATAGGCCTGGCAGCTTGATCAAGGCTGGCTGCCTCTGCCAGCAATATGTAAAATGTGTTTTTCAAGGATAAAAATTTTGAGTCCTAGGCCATAAGAAGATACATGATCTCTGTGCTCTCAACCCCCACAGTGTTTACCTTTGTGCTTAAACAGGAATCATTGCCTTCCCCCGACCTAGGGCTGCTTAGAACCAATCTCCTTTCAACAGAACCCCATCTGGGTAAGTGTTGGTCTCCAGTGAGGTGCAACTCCACACTGACTTCCATTTCTGGCAGTTAAGCTTTCCTCATTACCTCAGAGGCTCAGGAAGGTGAGTGCAAACACTCTTGTTTTTAACACCTACACAGGCAGTTTCCAGAGAGATCAGAAGAATTGTGGCTGCTAAAGCATCTTTGGGCGAGGGCTCTGTGATAGAACACTGTGTTTATTTGTTATGCAAAGCTCGCTGAACTGCTCAGAAGGTCCTCCCAGGGATGTGTGATGCACCGTGCTTCCTGTCTTCTGTAGAATTAGCACAGCGTACTCAGAGCATTGAGGCATGAAAGCAGGCAGTCCTGGTGGCAGGGCTAGTGGCTGTACCTCTCATCTACCCTCATCTCTCTTCCTCTGTCTCCTAGGAAACTGACATTCTCAGGGAACTATACCTGGGATCCTAAATCATTCCTCAACAGTGTAAGGCAAATGCTCAGGAGAAGCTAGGATGACCCTCTGCTTGTCCCCAAGACACATGAAGGCCTGGCTTAGAGACAGAGAGGAATAAGTTGCACCTAATCCAGCTTCTCAAAGTGGGGTACATGTGTTTTGGAGGACAGCCAGGGTGGGGTGAGCCTGAGAAGAGGAGCTACAGAAGAAAAACAGCATAACCCTTTTAGTTTCTCCAGAGTTAAATGAAATGCTTCGTTTTTAACTTTAAGTGTAAGTTAAGAAGTCCTGTTGTCACTAAGACAAGCCTGCCTTTTCTGAAGTGGGTCTGGCTATGCCCACACTGGACACTTTGATACCTGGTTCCACCCATGTGGGTAGAGCTCCTGCCATGTGGCAGATGAGAACAATGTGGCTCCCTCCTGGGGATCTCACTGTCCAACTAGGAGGAACAAGTCATCCTTTGGTGTGACAGGCTCATCAGGGGCCGATGGAGGACCAGTGAGAAAAGATCCCTGAGCTGGTTGGGGAAACTAGCGAGAGGTTTAGTGCAGTGAACTAGGTAAGGATGGTACTCATTCTCTGAGCCCTTGTGTGACCTGGCCACATTCCCACCTACCCAGCTTCCCCGTCAGATACAAGATTTAGAGAGACGGCGCCAAGCCAGTGCACCGTGTCTGGGTCTGTGGTCACTATTTCCTTCTGGAACCTGGTGGCTTACAAGTCAGAGCTCAGCCTTGGGGCATGCCCTGTGGTGGAATGGAGTAATGTCATGCTCATCTTGACTCCAGGAACTCCAGACAGATACCACTGGCCACTGGGCTGCAGAAATTGCTTTGTGAGCCAGGAGAGCCGAGTATGATCAGTTGGCAGCCTCCGATCTGGAATCCTGCCTACTGGGTGTGGTGAGCAGGCCAGGTGGAATTCCAGGCATGTTTTCCTCAGAGACCCAGAATGGATTCTGGCTGTTGCTTCTTGATGTTTTCCTGGGATGGCGGACTCTCTGCCCAGCCTCATCTCAGGAAGTGTCCCCCAGTATCCCACCCTGAGGCTCTATAGAATGTACCCTCCTCCCAAAGCTCACTGGGCTCCTCAGTAGTGACATCACTTCTTCCTCTCCCGTCCGATAAGACATTGTTGTATGAAGTTCTAATCTTAAGAGGCTTCACCCCTCCTATTTCTTTGTCCTTCACCATATGTTGTATTCGTTCCAAAATCAATATTTGTCTTTTGATGAAAACTTGAAGCTCACTGGCCTCCTCCTCCCTGGGCTCCCACAGCCTTTTGCCCTCTGCCACAGCTTAAGAATTCAGCCATGCAATCTACCTGTGGACTTCCCCGTCTCCCCAGCAGGCCCTGAGCAGATTCTATAGAGTAGAGCTTGCCTTTGCTGATATGAAGGTCTCAGCCAACACTGACTGTAAATGTCATGTGGACTTTCTTCTTAACCATCTTTAATCTGTGTGGTCTTAAGCTTCCTGTCTATACTCTATCTAATCTATCTATCTATCTAATCAATCAATCTATCTATCTATCTATCTATCTATCTATCTATCTATCTATCTATCTATCTATGTGTATATCTATCTATCATTTGTTGTTTTTGGAGACAGGTCTTACATTGTAATCCTGGGTGGACTAGATTTAGATATATAGACTCAACTGCCCTCAAAATCACAGAGATATGCCTGCTGCTGTCTCGGGAGTGCTTGGATTAAAGGTGTGCGGCCTCAAACATCTTATTTAGATTTCGCCTGTCTTCTTGAATTGTAGTGTTGTGTAAACCTGGGCTCAGAAAACAGTATTAAACTGCTATTACTCCAGGTGCTATGATTTCTTCTCACTTAGAATTCTCTGTCTCCTGGAAACATCCATAAGACAACTCACTGACTTACAGCCTGCAGTCAGGTAAACTCAGACCCTTCCCAGGATGACATGGTACACCGCAGGCAGAGAAAGCAGAATGCAATGTTCCAGAGACTTGGCTCCTGCTCCAAAATTGCCAGGAGGGCTGAATGGCTGTAGCACATACTTGGTCTGGGATGTAGTACGCAATCTTATACTCATTAGATTGGTCTCCCTTAACCATCCCATGGAACACAGCATCCATATGCCGCTTTTGTGTTTTCCACTGATAGCACGTGAGGTCACATGTTTGTGTCCTATGTCTGTATTTCCCCACATAGTGGCTAATTCTATCAGAGACTGATGCAGTTCTCTACATAGAACAGAAGCCAACACAGCAGAGCAGACCATCAGGACAGACAGGTGTGTTTGTGCCATGCATCAGCGTGTCAGCCCTGGTTCGTTCTTGGGCCACTCCTGGAAAGTATGGGGGTCCTCTTGGGCCTTGACATGTCAGCCATGTTAAAGTGAGTGAGTGGACCATGACAGTGTGGCATTCGGGTAGGTAGTTGGGGATGTCAGGAAAAAGTACTCTGCATAGGTCATTAGAGCAGAAGTGAACTCACATTAAAGCTATTAAGAATATTAGGTGAGGAATGGCAAGATGGCTCCTCTGATAAGTGGGCTTAGTGCCAAACCTGAAAATTTGAGTTCATTCCCTGGAAATCCATAGTTTAAAGAGGAGAACTGATTTCCACGAGTGGATCTGACATCCACACATACACATAAAATATATACATAAATATATACTAGCTGTAAAAACATATAAGTACATTCTATATACTTATATATTATAACATATATATAGATAATATGTAAGTATTATACATTATATACCTAAAAGACTGGATGTAGCAGTGTAGGGGAATACCAGGACAGAGATGTGGGAGGGGGTTGACTGGGGAACAGGGGGAGGGAAGAGGGCTTATGGGACTTTCGAGGAGGGGGGAGCCGGGAAAGGGGAAATCATTGGGAATGTAAATAAAAAATATAGAAAATAAAAAAAAATAAAAAACTAAGTACATATAAGTATATTTTTAAGTATATGTGTAAATATGTATGTTATATAAAAGGTTACTTCTTGATAATTGATGTGGTACAGAACACACTGAAAGGGGTCACAGACAGCTGTTTGGTTGACCAGCAGAAAATGGGGATATGATTGGAAGCAGGGTGCTTAAATAGGCTCAGTACTACATATAAAAGCATGGAGGTCATTCTCTTACAAGCACTGCTTGACACAAATCCAAGGAAAAGTGATCTGCTGCTGGTGCCAGGCCCGCGTGTGCATCGCCAGACGTGTGTAGCTCACAGAACCCCAAAGAGACAGTGAAGGGGCTCTGGCTGGCATTCCTGTGGCCAGCTGCCCGTCGGAGAGGCTCCAACTCACTCCACCTTTTTACATTTCCCTTTTAAAATATTTTTCTTCTTCTTTTTTTTCTCCTGTTGGTTTATGTAGTCCTGGCTGGTCTCAAACTCACAGAGATCTGTCTGCCTCTGCATCCTGAGTGCTGGGGTTAAAGGCGTGCTCTATCACACACAGCCTCCTTTTAAAATATTTTTACATTTTAAACTTCTGGGCAGAAGAAGTATATCTTGGAGCACGTCTCTGTGAATGTTTATGCAGACAGTCACATAAACACTGTCCAAATCGAGATACTGAGCATCCATCCCAGAAGGTTCTATGCCCCTTACAAATTCTCATCCAAGGTGACTACTACTGAGTATCTTCAACTAGTTCATTCCTTTTGAGCTTCACGTAAATAGGACCACACACATGGTTGTTTGTTGTTTGCATGCTTTTGTTTTTGTATGCTTTTCCCGTCTCTCAGCATGATTACTGTGATGTTCACACTTCTGTGAGTCTCAGGGATTTGTTCTCTGTAATAACTGTAATTTTCCTTTGAATAAACATACCAAGATTTGTCTACCATTTCCTGTTGATGGGTATGGGGGTTGTTTGGTCTAAAATTGCACTCAACTTTCTTGTATAAGTCTTTTTGTGTCTACTCACTTTGCATGCGTGTATTTGTGGTGTGCATGCATGTGTGGTGTGTGTGTTGGGGGTGTGTGTGTGCATGCATATAGTGTGTGAGTGTGTGGATCCACACACTCACACATGCATGTGCAGTTTTACGTGTGTGTGTGTGTGTGTGTGTGTGTGTGTGTGTGTGTGTGTGTGTGTGCATGTGAGGCCAGAGGAGAAGAGGACAACCTCAGGTGTTGTTCCTTCTAAGGTGCTGTCTCCTTCTTTCTTGATACTGGATCTCTCCTAGGATCCAGGGCTTGCCTATTAGGCTAGACCGTCTTGATCCACCTGTCCCCACCTACTTCCCATTGCTATTATAGGAGCACACCACCCACTGGCTTTTTACACAGATGCTGAGAGTCAAACTTCACCAAGTGAGCTGTTTCTCTAGTTCCTGGTGCTCACTTTTGACCATTGCATTGGAGGCTGCATTTTTTTTGGTCATTTTTAAATTTTATTTTAAAATTTATCATCATCATTATGTGTGTGTGTGTGTTTGTAGTATGTGTCACAGAGGATATGTATAGGTTAGAGGGTGACTTTGTAGAGTCAACTCTCTACTTCCAACTTTATATGGGTTCCAGGGTTTGAACTTAGGTCCCCAGGCTTACAGGACATGCACCCTCACTCCCTGAATCATCTTACTGGCCCATATAAAAGTTACTGACAAAGCCCTAGTACAGTAGCTGGTCTTGGCCTGTGGTAACCTTGAGAAACACTGTACAGGAACTCAGTTGCCACTGCTCCAGACGATGTAATTTTACTCTAACACTTATGTTTTATTGGAAAAAAAGAGGATTTGAGAGAAAAGAAATAAGAGATTTTAAATGATCATTTTGTTTTTTCTCCCCGCCCCTGTTTCTGCCTCTGCCTCTGAAGTAGTTGGTGCCACCCACCTTAAGCATGTAGGTGTTATTAGACCCAAGGGCCTCTTCCAGCCTTTTCAAGGGGAGTGTTAAGCCTCTCTGTTTTCATTCATCACTTTTCCCCCTTTGAGACAGAGTCTCACACTGTACCCTAGGCTGGTCTCAAACTCATAGAAATCGTCTTACCTCAGCCTCGAGTGCTGGGATGACGGATGGATGCCCCCATGCACAGCTTCAGGGTATCATTTTTACGTGCTTACAAAGGAGTTTGCATTCTTTGGAGAGACAGTTATCTCTCCACATAGCCCAGGCTGTCCTGGAACTCACTAGGTAGACCAAATTGGCCTCTGACCCCACTGCTCAGGAGTTTGGATTCTTTTTTTCTTTTTTATTGAATATATTCTTCATTTACATTTCAAATATTATACTCCGACTGGATTTCCCCCCTCCCCGAAAACCCCCAACCCATCCTCCCACCCCCTGCCTCCAACAATATGCTCCTCCACCCAACCCACTCCCATGACCCCCACTAGATTTCGCCACACTGGGGCCTCTATTAAGCCTTCACAGGACCAAGGACCTCTCCTCCCACTGATGCCCGACGAGGCATTCCTCTGCCAATCTTTTGGCTGGAACCACGTGTACCTATTGGTTGATGGCTTAGTCCCTGGAAGCCCTTGGTTGTCTGATTGGCCGACATTGTCGTTCTTCCCATGGGGCTGCAAACCCCCCACCCCCAGCTCCTCCAGTCTGCCCTCCAACTCCTCTATTGTGAACCCCGTGCTCAGTCCAATGGTTGGCTGCCAGTATTCACCTCTGTATCTGTAAGGCTCTGGCAGGGGCCCTCCAAAAGACAACCATAATAGGCTCCTTTCAGTATGCACTTCTCATCATCCATAGTAGTTTCGGGGTTTGGTGACTGTTTATAGGATGAATCCCTAGGTAGGAGAGTCTCTGGGTGGCCTTTCCTTCAGTCTCTGCTCCACACTTTGTCTCCATAGTTATTCCTGTGATTATTTTGTTCACTTTCTCAGAGGAACCAAATCATCCCCACTTTGGTCTACCTTCTTCTTGAGCTTCCTGTGATCTGTGAATTGTAACATGTTTATTTTGAGCTTTTGGGCTAATATCCACTTATCAGTGAGTACATACCATGTGTGATATTTTGTGATTGGGTTACTTCACTCAGGATGATACTTTCTAGTTCCATCCATTTGCCTAAGAATTTCATGAATTCATTATTTTTAATAGCTGAATAGTACTCCATCGTGTATATATACCACAATTTCTGTATCCATTCCTCTGTTGAAGGACATCTGGGTTCTTTCCAGCTTCTAGATATTATAAATAAGGCTGCTATGAACATAGTGGAGCATATGTCCTTATTGCATGTTGAAGCATCTTCTGAATATATATGCCCAGGAGTGGTATAGCTGGATCCTCAGGTAGTATTGTGTCCAATTTTCTGAGGAACCGCCATACTGATTTCCAGAGCAGTTTTACCAGCTTGCAATCCCACCAGCAGTGGAGGAGTGTTCCTCTTTCCTCACATCCTCTCCAGCATCTGCTGTCCCCTGAATTTTTCATCTTAGCCATTCTGACTGGTGTGAGGTGGAATCTCAGGGTTGTTTTGACTTGCATTTCCCTGATAACTAAGGATGCTGAACATTTCTTTAGGTGCTTCAGAGCCATTCAAGTTTCCTCAGCTGATAATTCCCTGTTTAGCTCTGTACCCCATTTTTTTAATAGGGTTATTTGACACTCTGGAGTCTAACTTCTTGAGTTATTCGTATATATTGTATATTAACCCTCTATTGGCTGTAGGATTGGTAAAGATCTTTTCCCAATCTGTTGGTTGCCGTTTTGTCCTATTGTCAGTGTCCTTTGCCTTACAAAATCTTTGCAGTTTTATGAGGTCCCATTTGATTCTTGTTCTTAGAGCATAAGCCATTGGTGTACTATTCAGGAATTTTTCCCCTGTGCCCATGTGTCTAAGGTTCTTCCCCACTTTCTCCTCTATAAAGAGTTTGTATTCTTAACCAGGAGCAGGAAATGATGAGCTAGGATGTGAATTTAGGAACCCAACAATGTGCTTGAGAAATGGCACTGAGCCACCTATAGCACGTGGTCCCAAGTGAAGGAAGCAGCCTTCCTACATCATACGTGGAGGACAAGGACGTTCTCACCTCCATGAGATCATCACTCACCCTGTAAAGCATCACTTCCCAGAGCTGAGATGAAAGAGAGACTCTCCCTAATTTCTGCAGAGAACTTCTATTCTGTGTTTCCCAAGTGATTCTCATCTCCATGGCAACACCACTAGTAAATACCCAGTTTCCTAATACTAGCCTCCTCAGGCATCACAGGATTCAGACGATCAGATGGTCACTGATTAAGAAATTGCTATGTGTGGCTACCACATGAGGCAGCTTATACTAATTTTAACTTAACCTGTACACAGAGACACAGCTTTTATTGTTTCTCTTTAACAAAGAAATAGAAGCGCAGAGAGGTGGATAACTCAGTCAAGGACACACAGCAGAGCCAGGATATGATCTCATATTCTTCTGGCCCTTTGACCTAGCACTAAATCTGACCCACTGCTTATGAGGAGGGCTAAGGAGCATAGCCCTAGCTTGGCCAGAGAAGGACGGTTTGGAGACAGCAACCACATCCTTCTCCTCCTGCAAGCTCTATTGAGTCTACACCCCTCCTCTTCAAGCAGATACATACCTGGCCCCTGATGGCAGAGCCAACATGATTTCATATGTTATAACTTCAGAGGACCGCTGATCAGTCTCCCTGTAATAAGAGCTCATTTAGACTGTTTCCAAAGAAACAGTCACAGAGCACCATTCAGGAAAACAAGCAGCTTAGCCAGGAATGGAAGCCACGCCAAGAGTCCCAGCATTCGAGCAGCTGAAGCAGGAGGAACCTGAGTTTGAGACCCGCCTGGGCTATGCAGAGAGTCCTTCTCTCCAAGAAAGAAAAAGAAAACAGTGAGGGTATAAATAAATATTTTCTGTATTACATGGAACAATCTGTAGTCAGCATGGGGCAGTAGGCAGATGGGAGAAGCAGTTCAGGAGAATGAACAGACATTCTACAGATCATTCCAGAAAGAAATGCCACTCATCCTGAACACAGGATTTCAAGTATTAACAGGTAGCTTTGGAGGCAACGAAAGAGTCAGGAAACAAAGGTAAAAGACGATGTTTCTCCCCTAGTGTCAAACTGAGCATTTAGACATACCTCAGGGCACCCAAGGTGAAGCCATGTTTCAGACATTGTTGGGGCGCTCTCATTTTGTCTTTAAGTGAGTTCAAGACACTACGGCCAGTGGACTCCTTTTCTGGAACTCTAACGTTAGTCTCTGAATCCTTGGAGCTGTTAGCTGTGATACCATCTAAGGTGCAGGAACCCTATTTGCTTTCTCCACCAATTAAAGAATTAAAAGACAGGAAAGAGTTTGAAAGTCAAACAAAGCCAAAGTCCATCCGAAGTGAAGTAGCAAGTACAGAAGTCAACCCTTGCGAAAGGAGGGGATGGAGTCCAAAGGAGTCCTTCTGCGGTGCCAGCTGATACCTGGATATCAGAATCCCCTTGGGGGTTCTCAGTCTCATGATCAGGCTCAAATCTCTAGGACAATGCCAATAGTGTTTAAAAGTAAACTCCCAGAGCACGCAGGCAGTGAATGTGGGTGGCTACTCAGAGGAGGAGAATGGAGAAGAGAAGGAAAAGGCCATACTGTTTCAGTTACACTGGCATGGAGGTCAGACACAGTGGACACACAGTCACATGTCAGGTAGGAAGGCTGTAGAATAAGAAGCCCAAAGTACCAGAAAAGGCCTACATTAAAAACAAGCGAGCAAATAAAAATCAAGAGACAAAGTAAAGAAAAAGAACAGGTTGCTAGAAAGGTGGACAGATCCAGTCAAACCTCATGGCTACCCAGTGGGGACTGTACTCATGGGAGGGAATTCTGGGACAGAGAGTGCAGCATCTCATTAACTACTCCACCTATGAATTTAGCATGACTGAAAGTGGCCCTTGGCCAGATGATTGACCTAACTGACTGAATTCGCTTTTTTTCTGTCTTGAGTAGCTTGTCTTTACCCAGGTTAGAGATTTCATCCTCTTGAGTAGAAGGAACGAGTTTTCCCTTAATGTTCTGTCAGACAGACAGGAGGTTGCTCAGGGTTCTAGGAGACAGCAACTTCAGGGAAGGAGTCAGGAGAGTCAGATGGGGAGGCTCAGCATGGCTGACCAGTGTCAGGGGCCCCAGGAGGAAATGCCTTCTAGTCCTGTGAACAGTGGGGACATGTCTAATAAGATGCTAGCTCCAGGAGCCCTGGGCAATGTTCTCTTTCCCAGAAAGAGAAAGGCCTCCGAGTACTAGTCTGCTGCATAGAGTGGAAGTTTCAGGGAGAGTGGAAGCAGCCGCTGGCTGGGTCAGTGGGCTTAGCATGGGTGGGCCACAGATGCTGGAGGAAGAGGGGCGGCCCAGGCTCTGTGCCCTGAGGTGTGTCCCTTAGCTGGCCAGATCCTCCAGCTCCACCCTTCAAGGCTGAACTCATGCCTGATGGGAGAGGTAGATGCTTGACTGAGTGAGGAGTCAAGGCTTGACTGAGCTAAACGGCCTCTTCAACATGAGTGTGAGTCATTGACGTGGGACCCTCTGAGCACCAAGGAGTTGAGATGCGGTGACTCACACGGCCCTTCTGGTTCAGCTAACCTGATGTTTTCAGTCAGAGTGGCTGCCAGGCCATCAAAATGCTCATGGCTCTTAGTCCAGGCTCCCCACTGGCCTTAGAGTGCGATGGGAGAATGAAGCTGTAGGCTTTCCCGGTCTTAATACTCTCTGAACCCACACGCCCAGGGCCTAGCCTCCTGAGCGCCTCACTCTCTCATTCCTCCACATTGTCGGGTCGCGATGCTACTTAGGCTGTATTCATGGCAAGCTTAGCAATCAGCCTTGTCAGAGACTATGATTTGGGCTTCAACAAATACGAGTTCCAGTGTAAGCTGTGCCGCTGCCTGCTGCCTTCTGTGAGGCTGAGATAGATGCTGAGTCTCTCTAAGGCTCAGCTTTCTTGTATATAAAGTATGGCTAATTTTTCATGGAGCTGACGGGAGGATTAAACGCAGAAGCATATGGCAAGCAGGAGGGGGCCCAACAAGCGAGAGTTTCCTTTATCTAAGCAACTGAACTGCCTGATCACTCCTCCAGAGGAGGAAGGGAAACCAGCGGAACCTGTCAGGGGAGGGACCCTGTTGGTTTTTAGGGTCACATCTGTCACTGTGGAGGGTGAATGACACATCTGCTGGGTCCCACGTTTATCCTAGGGAGAGGCTTATCCTGCAGCTGTTGCCACAGCGACCCACGGGGTGATGTTTGCAGTGTGACTCCGTTTCAGCACAGCATGGCATGATCCCTGGATCTGTGGCCCAGTCCTGTTTTCTCCACATGACTTTCCAGCTCCTCTGGATCCACAGCCTCTCAGTTAGAGGAGGGAGGGAAGGACTCAGCGGCATAGTCACTACAGAAACCTTTAAGGGAGACACATCAATCTTTAAAAGTTATTTGAATATGATTACTGTGCATGTGTGCACATTGTTGGGGGCTGGTATGCATGCCTGGTGTGTGTGTGTGTGTGTGTGTGTGTGTAGATGACAGAACAGTGCTGCAGAGTCAGATCTCTACTGTCACTTCTATGGATTCTAGAGAGTTCACTCAGATCCCTGAGTTTGTACAGCTGACACCTTTGCCCATGAAGCCATCTTACAAGCCTTATGTTAATCTTAAGAGTGTTTCTGTAGCAAAGCAGAAAGACTCTTACTGGCCTTGACTTGTTCTGATGAGTTGCAGTTTTAGCCTCAGCTTGCTCTCACCCAGACAAGCTCTACGGTGTTCTACTCTGATGCAAGTATTTGATCTTTGCAAAGTACAACACATCTTGGAGTCTCTATAGGGCTTACGGGACATGTTTAGGAACATTACTTCTTGGGATGCCTACTAAAATCCCAGAGGCAGGAAAGTTCTTAGCTTGATTTTTAGGCAAAGACATCAAGTCTGAGAGAAGTTGGGCAACTTGCTGGAGGTCACACAGTTTACTGGTATCTTGCTATTCTTCCACCAATGAATCAGGAAAAAGAAAACGCTATGGTTTGTCTTGTAGAACTTTAGAAATGCATTTTGCATACATGTAAGCAATCTGCTTCTCCCTTGGCTTTAGCCTCCTGTCACTCTTGGAACAGAAGGCATGTGGAAATACTACCCTTGGACCATGCTGTAGACTTTGCTTTGGAGAAGCAGTATACAAGGGTTGCTGGGGTGGCTGGCCTTCCGTATTCTAAGACATTTAGTCTGTCCTAGTACATCCCACTGCATCAGCAAACTCATCGAGTTTGCCTTGAGTCCTGCACCAGAAGCCTCCAGATGCCCCTCTGACCCTGTGCTCTATGTCAGGCTTGGCAGTAGTCTGTCCAAAGCAGACCTGTGTCCCTGTGAACCTCACACATAACAGAGGCACAACAAGGTCTAAAAGGCCACTACCAGGCAGCTCTTGACAGGTCAGATGTATCTCGAACAGACAAAGCCTGTGCAGAGAAGGAGGATAGTGGCTACTTGAGACTCACCAAAAAAACCACTGCATCACTTGTATGGAAGAGTCATATTACCTCTTGTCTTGGTCACTGTTCTATTGCTGTGAAGAGACACTATGACCATGGCAACTCTCATAAAAGAAAGCATTTGATCGGATTCCCTTATAGTTTCAGGGTTTAGTTCCTTGTCATCATGGCAGGGAGCATGGTGGCCTGCAAGTGACGTAGTGCTGGAGAAGTAGCTGGACTTCTACATTGGGATCCACAGGCAGCAAGAAGAGACAGGGACTCTGGGCTTGGCATGAGCTTTTACCTTGCTCAGGATGACACTTTCTAGTTCCATCCATTTGCCTAAGAATTTCATGAATTCATTGTTTTTAATAGCTAAATAAATACTCCATTAAAACCTCAAATTCCACCTCCTCCAACAAGACACATCTCCTAATCCTTTTAATCCATTCAAATAGTGTTACTCCTTGATGACTAAGCATTCAGATATATGAGCCGATGGGGGTCATACTCTAAAATAGTGATTAAGCTTTAGTATGAGTTTTGGTAAGGACATTCAAACCACAGCACAGGAGACTAAGCATGAAGACTCCAGAGTCTCCTGGTTTTGCATTCAATCCAATTCCATTTCTTAGGATATGGGTGATGATAGGCTGGAGAGATGGCTCAGAGGTTAAGACTGCTCTTCCAGAGGTCCTGAGTTCAATTCCCAGCAACCACAGGGTGGCTCACAGCCATCTGTAATGGAATCTGATGCCCTCTGGTGTGTCTGAAGATAGCTACAATGACAGGTGTGTACTCATATACAATCAATCAATCAATCAATCAATCAATCAATCAATCAGTCAATAGGCTATAGGTGATGATGGGAAGTCCCTGTATCTCTCTGTAACCTCATAACAACAGCCCAGTACCATCTGAGTGACTTACTACATGGTTGCTCCATCAGTGTCCGTGATTAGTAAATGGTCAGTAAACAGTGCTATTTTCACAGATGTGGCCACTTAGGAGTTCTTCTCAAGACTGTATTGCTGTTAATATGCAGTAAATGTCATTCCTTGCTTCAACTGCAATTCAATCCCCAAGTCCCCAAGGGCAGGGCTGTAAGGCTGCCTGGTGCCTAGTAAGAGCTTGGTTTGCAGGGAGAAACCAAAGGGACAAGCACTAAGAACCGAAGAGGTAAAATCTCTGTGCAGTTGACTGGAGTTGCGTGGAGACCTGTCCAGCCAGCTGCTTATGTAAAGGTCATGGAAAATGATAGCAGCCTCGGCTGTAGAACAGGTTGGGACATGAGGTAGAGAGAAGAAACTCAAAGCAGGAAGGCACTGCACTAAGGACAGTGGCTAGGTGGCCCACTGGGAAGCAAAGGGTTCATGGCTTCCATGTCAGGAAGTGGCTCCCAAGCCCTGCTTTTATTCAGCACTCATTCTCTCTTGGACATAGACCGGCACAGAAGTTTCTGGTTATTCCAGAATGGCTTTCCTGATTTCAGGATATGCTTTCTACTGTCTGTGGAGGTGCTCCGAGGCAAATCAAGATAGGCATCTCAACCTTGTATGCTTGAAAGGAAAAGCACCCACTGCCACTGAGAACACCCCTGTCTGTGCTGTGCCTTGTTGTGTGGGGGCTGCCCACAGGGGAAGGGTAGCTTTGTCGGCTTAGGGAAGCCACTTCTTACCTGACTTTGACATAAAAGATGCTGATTGCCAGTCGTGTTTTCCCCGCCCAAGGTCCCCATGGGGCTCAGTCTTGAGCAGTGAGGGGAAGGAGAATTTTATATTTGAAATGCAATCCTTATAGCTCAACTGACTGGCTGGGACTGGAAGAACAGCAAAGAAATTCTCTCTCTCTCTCTCTCTCTCTCTCTCTCTCTCTCTCTCTCTCTCTCTCTGTGTGTGTGTGTGTGTGTGTGTGTGTGTGTGTGTGTGTATTTTGCTTAAGAAATTCCAATGGCTGGAGACATTTCTCTTGGTCTTGCAGAGGACCCCGGTTCAGTTCTCAGTATTCACTTCAGTCCATAATCACCCGAGACACTCCAGTTTTAGGGAATCTGATGATTCTAAACTCCAAGGGCACTCAACTCACACACACACACACACACACACACACACACACACACACACATACACACACACACACACACACACACACACACACATATATATATATTATTTATATGTATATAATATATATCCACCAACACAAAAGCATAATTAAAAATAAAATAATCTTTAAAAAAAAGAAAGAAACTTAGGACCCAGAGGAGGCGGAATGAATAAGAGCTGGAGGCTGGGGAACAGCACTCTGGGATCCGATTTATCAGGCATGACTGATGCACTCATGAAGCTCATGCTCACCTGAATGAACTCTGGGAGACTCACCCATCAATATTCTTGCCTGGACTCAGGAGGACTGCATGTGGTCTCCTGAGGAGCAAAGACATTTTCCTCAGTGGTGTTATTGCTGGTTAGTTGTCTACCCTTTGTTAAAGACCCCCTCATTAAATTCAGTGGGTCTCTGTCTCTCTGTGGGTGTCTTTGTCTCTCTCTGTCTCTTTCTCTCTTTCTCTGTCTGTCAGTCTCTCTGTGTCTCTGTCTCTCTCTATCTGTCTCTGTCTCTCTCTCTCTCTCTCTCATCTGTCTCTCTCTCTCACACACACATAAGAAGCAGGAAGAAAGTAATGGGGGTGCTGAATATGACAAAAATGTGTTATTATATCTGTGAAAATTGTTAATTAATTAAAGTTACATGAAGAGGGAAGAAACTTCCAACCCCACAAGCAAAGAAGCACTTGATTTCATTTTCTCTGGATGAATGTCCCACCCACAGGGCTGCTGCCAATGGTTAGTGTTCTAAGACAGGGATGGGCAGATCCTAAACATACCATGTTGTTGCCCCTGGTGCTAGGAGGACCGTGGGGACCCTGTTCCTATAAACTGGAATAAGTTTCCACTACAGTCTAGCGTCCAGGCACAGCTCTTAGCAACCACTATGAACAACCCCAACTTGGGCTCTGCACACAAGGTGCCAATGACTGGAAGGCCAGAAGCATCCATGGGGAGGTGGCGGCAGCCCATCTTGGAGAAATCTCAAAGCCCAGCTGCTGCATCAGATGGAACGTCCTCTGAATACAGTGGCTGTCACACAGCTGTTCACCACATGCCAGGCTCTGCCAGGGACCAGTCTCCTAGCTCATGACAAATCCTCCTGTCAAGACCACAAAGCAAGGCATTGTAACGCTGTGTTAGCCTGCGTCTTCCCAGGGTCGATCTCCAGACCGAGATCATCCCAGAACATTGTGGACAAAGGGAGCCATAGTTGGAGCTGGGCTTGAGAGGGAAGCAACGTAGAACGGAAGCCCCGCCCTTCAGCCAACAGGTCCGCGCCCACCTCCCAGCGAGGGAGGGGCCAGAACAGGGCAGCAGTGTAAACTTAGGCAGCTCTGAGCTAGCAAAGCCAGGCCTGCTCCCTGGCAACTTGCAGACACCTGCCTTGGCCTGATTTCCCTGTTCTGCCTGTCAAGGCTCCAGGAAGACACTTGACAAATAACGCCAGCTCTCTGGCCTTTGAGTCAGGTCTGGGAGCCGTTCTTAAGCATTGAACGGAAGAGAAGTCAGGAGGCCTTCAAAGAAAACCTGTACTTGTGTCTCTATCCTCTGCCAGTCTGGTATTTAAGGAGCCTGAGAGGAAGGGGTGGAGGGTGGACCACTTGAGGTGTGAACACCTGAGCTGCGCACTGGGAGGTGCTTAGGTTCTAAATCCAGGTCTCCGGTAAGAAATCCGGTAAGAAGGTGTGTGTGGCAAGAGCAGGGGTGGGGCTGGGGAAGCTGCCAGGGAATGGGAGATTGAAAGGGGTTTATTGGCAAATGTTACATTTGATGAGTATTTTCAAACACCAATAGCAAGAAGGGCTGTTGGGGGATGGGCTTTTTTTTTTTTTTCATTTAGAAGATACTGAAGTATAAATTTGCATCGTCCCTCATCAAAGGAGTCAGCCTTGCTCTCTATCTGGGTTCCACTTGGCCGGCCTCACACTCTCACTTCTGCCTTCCTGTGTGCGTCATGGCCCACCTCAGCTTCCTGCATCTCTCCCTCCCCTAGAGACCCCCAAATTGCTCACACTGTTCTCTGCCTCTCTCTCCTCCCACAGTGGGTGATTCTGGCCATGTTAAATGTAAACCTTCCCACTTAGGTCAAAATATTTAACAGACCCCAACCCACCCATGCTGTTAGACTCACTACACACTCTAAGATGTATTGGATGTACAGTGAACTAATTACACAGCAGAGTTTTATAGACAACCCAGCAGGTAGAAACTTGCCAGTGAGGAAAGTAACCGTGAGTTTGGGAACCATATTAAACGCAGCTGTGTCGTACATGGGTGCAGCTAGATGCCTTTGGAAGCCACTAGATCACAGACGCCAAAAGCATGGATAGCATCTGTAGGCTGGAGACAGTGGAGAGAGTGTGTGGGTGTGTGCTGGCTGCCCCAAAGCACTCTCTTCTTGAAGACTATGGTAGTCGCCTCGGGCCCAGCAGTGTGCTGCTTTCTCTGGGGTTTCCCACAGAGCCAACTCGGGGCTTCTGGCTCTAGAACCCTGTTGTACTGCTAAGGATGTGGCCCAGACTGCCTGCTACTGTGGAAAGTCAAGACCCATCAGAATGGGAACACTGGTTGGAGCCAGAAGGTTCTTCACCATTTGTAGGTGAAGGAAACAAACCCCTAGAGAAAGCTAGGAGGCTCCCCTGATAGGTGCGTTTTACAAATGTAGGGAGTTCCCGAGTCATGGAAGTGAGACACAGGCACTATGACCCCACAAGGCCACGCCATAGATGAAGACATTTCCAAAGTTCTCCTAGTTCTGACTCTTAGGATTTGCTTCAGATCTGCTGGGCTGATTTCCTGGCAGAGACACTACAGAAGTGAGAAAATGTGTCCTCACCTCCAACATGTGTGGGCATAAGGCCCATGAAGGGTGTCATGGTGCCACCTTCTGCCTCAATCCTGAAATTGCACATTCATGGGGCTCATGCCCATGGGCCCATTCCCTGCTGTGACTTCCCAACCCCAATCAGTCCTCATGGTCAGGGAGGTTGCTTGGGCTGTTCTTTTCTTGGAGGTCTAGTTTCAAAGCTATTTGTAGAAGTGTGTTTTGTATAACCGTATTGTGAGTCAATAAAAATATTTTTTATTTTAATTAGTTAATTAATAACTTTACGTCCTGACATCAGTTTTCGCTCCTTCCTCTCTTCTCAATCTTCCCCATCCCCTGTCTTCTCCTCCATTTCTCTTCAGATAATGGATATTAATTAGATTTGGCATATCTAGTGTCAGTGAGACTAGGTACCTCTTCTATTGAGGATAGATAAGGCAGCCCAGTAGGAGGAAAGGGTCCCAAAGACAGGCAACACAGTCAGAGATAGCCCCTGCTTCTGCTGAATCTCACATGAAAACCAACGTACACAACTGTTACATATGTGAACACATTCTAGTTCAGTCCCATGCATGCTCTCTGGTTGGTGGTTCAGTCTCTGAGCCCCTATGGGCCCAGGTTGGTTGATTCTGTAGATTTTCTTGTGATGTCCTTGACCCCTCTGACTTCTTCAATCCTTCCTCCCCATCTTCCTTAGGATTCCCCCAAGCTCTGCCTACTGTTTGGTTGTGGGTCTCTACATCTGTTTCCATCACCTACTGAACTATGCTAGGCCCCTGTCTGCAAGTATAGCAGAATATCAGGGGTGGGCTCCCTCTCATGGCATGGGTCTCAAGCTGGACTAGTCATTGGTTGGCCCTTACCTCATTTTCTGTTTCATCTTTACCCCAGCACAGCTTATAAGAAGAATAATTGTAGGTCAAAGGTTTTGTTACTGCATAGGTGTCCCAATCCCTCCATTTGAAAATCTTGGCTGGTTACAGGAGATGGACATTTCAGGCTCCATATCTTGCACTGCTAGGAACCTTAGCTAGGATCACCTTCATCGATTTCTGGGAGTTTCCATTGCCCTAGGTTTCTAGCTTGTCCCAGAGATGACCTCCCAGTACTCTCTCCCTCTATCCTTCTCCTACCTGATTCCCATCCCTTTACCTGATACCTCCCCCTCCTGTTCCCATCCCCATCCCCCAGTCCAGACCCCATCCTATCCCTAACCCTCATCCACCTGCAATATTTATTCTATTTCCCCTTCTCAGGGAGTTTCACAAATCCACCCTTGGGTCCTCCTTGCTATTTAGCTTCCTTGGGTCTGTGGATTGTAGCATGGTTATCCTTTTATGGCTAATATCCACTTATAAGTGGGTACATACCTTATTTGTCTTTCTGCGTCTAGGTTACCTTACTCAGGATGATCATTTCTAGTTCCATCCATTTGCCTTCAAATTTCATAATGTCATTGTTTTTAATGGCTGAGTAATATTCTGTTGTGTAAATTTTCTTCATCCATTCTTCAGGTGAGGGGCATCTAAGCTGTTTCTAGTTTCTAGCTATTACGGATAAAGCTGCTATGATCATAGTTGAGCAAGTGACCTTTTGGTATAATGGCATATCCTTTGGGTATATGCCAAGGATCTGTGTCTTGAGGTAGGTCTATTCTCAATTTTCTGATCAACTGCCAAATTGATTTCCAAAGTGAATGAACAAGTTTGCACTCCCACAAGCAATGGAGGAGCGTACCCCTTGCCCCACATTCTCACTAGCATGTCCTGCCACTTCATTTTTTTTTATCTTAGCCATTCTGATGGTGTAAATGGAATTTCAGAGTCATTTGATTTGCAGTTTCCTGTTGACTAGGGATGCTGAACATTTCTGTAAGTGCTTCTTGGCCATTGAGATTCCTCTGTTGAGAATTCTCTGTTTAGATCTGTACCCAATTTTAAAATTGGGTTATTTATTTGTTGATGTCTAGTTTCTTGCGTTCTTTATATATTTTGAATATCAGCCCTCTGTTGGATGTAGGGTTGGTAAAGATCTTTTCCCATTTTGTAGACTGCTGCTTTGTTTTTTGATGGTGTCCTTTGCCTTACAGAAGCTTTTCAGTTTCATGAGGTCCCATTTGTTAATTGTTGATCTTAGTGCCTGAACTGTTGGTGTTCTGTTCAGGAAGCTCTCTCCTGTGCCAATGCATTCAAGGCTATTTTCCATTTTTTCCTCTATCCAATTTAGTGTACCTGGTTGAGATCTTTGATTCACTTGGACTTGAGTTCTGTGCATGATAGATATGGATCTATTTGCATTCTTCTACATGCAGACCTCCAGTTAGACCAGCACCATTTGTTCCAGATGCTCTTTTACCCCCAGTGTATAATTTTGGCTTCTTCATCAAAACTTAAATGTTTATGTGTGTGGCTTTACTTCTAGGTCTTTGATTCGTTGATGAACCTGTCTGTTTTTATGTCAGTACCATGTAGTTTTTGTTACTATTGCTGTCTACTCTCTGTTTGCTTTTTTGTGTTCTAGAGCTTTCAGGTGTGCTGTTGAGTTGCTAGGATGAGATCTCACTAACTTCTTTATGAAGGCACTTAGAGCTATGAACTTTCCTCTTAGAATGCCTTCATAGTATCCCATAAGTTTGGGTATGTTGTGCATTCATTTTCATTGTATTCTATAAAGTCTTTAATTTCGTTATTTCTTCCTTGACCAGTGGTCATTGAGTAGAGAGAGCCGTTCAGTTTCCATGAGTTTATAGGCTTTCTGTTGTTTCTGTTGTTGAAATCCAGCTTTAATCCATGGTGGTCAGATAAAATACAGGGAGTTAATTCGATTTTCTTGTATCTATTGGGATTTACCTTGTGACTGAGAATGATCAGTTTTAGAGAAGAGTATTTAGTTAATTTTAGAGAAGGTTCTATGAGGTCCCTAAGAAGAAGCTGTATTCTTTTGTGTTTGGGTGAAATGTTCTATAGATATCTATTAGGTCCATTTGGATCATAACATCTTTTAGTTCCATTATTTCTCTGTTTAATTTCTGCCTGGATGACCTGTCCATTGATGAGAGTGGGGTGTTGAAGTCTCCTACTATTAATGTGTAGTTTGATGTGTGGTTTAAGCTTTAGTAATGTTTCTTTTACAAATGTGGGTGCCCTTGCCATTTAGGGCACAGGTGTTCAGAACTGTGATGCTGTCTTTGTGGATTTTTCCTTCAATGAGTATTTGTCATGGGATATCGTTTTCTCCATCTGTGATCATTGAAAGTTTTGCTGGATATAGTAGTCTGGGCTGACATCTGTGGCTTCCTAGGGTCTGCAAGACAATCTTCTAGGATCTCTGGCTTTTAGTTTCTGTGTTCAAGTATCAGGTGTAACTCTGACAGGTCTGCCTTTATAGGTTACTTGGCCTTTTCCTCTTGCAGCTTTTAATATTCTTTCTTTGTTCTTTCTTTGTTCTGTACATTTAGTGTTTGATTTTTATGTGGCAAGAGGACTTTCTTTTCTGGTCCCAACTATTTGGTGTTCTGTAGGCTTCTTGTGCTTTTATTGGCATCTCTTTCTTTAGGTTAGGGACATTTTCTTTTATTATTTTGTTGAAAATATTGTCTGCCACAAGATGAGGCAGGAGGGCTTCAGAGCTCATGAGAAGACTTCAGTTGATGGCAAAAAGAAGAATGGGAATCAGGACAGAAAAAGCAGGAGCCTGAGTCCTGCAGGAGGGTGTGGCTGGCTACCTGTTCACCTGGACCCATTCACACCAAGTTGACTCTTCTTTGCCAGCTTCTCACCAGAGCCTCTTTTCTCATGGGACAGGGACAGCCCAGCTGAGAAACACAGGTGAGTCCTTCCCTTCCTTGAAAGATCTCTTAGCCCCCAAGAAACAAGTTTCAAAGTTGATTGAGAAAGGGAAGGGTGGGATTCAATATGGAAAAAAATAAAGAGGGGACAGATGGTGCTTGCTAAACCGACCAGATTCCCCTCCACCTTAGTTAATCTGGGAATGACCTGATTTACATAGTATTTGCATGAATTTCCATTTCAAATGAAAGCTGCCTAACTTCAAACATATAGGAGAAAATAAATGAGATCAAGCAATCTACTGTAATTGAGCAGAAAGGATGAATGGCAGATGGATCTAGCCTTTAAGCCCTAGCTAAGAAAGGGAAGGAGCTGGCCCTTATCCCCTAGTAAGAGGGAAGCTTTCCGCAGATTTCCGCTACCTCCTGAGGGTCTGTGGCCAGTGATCTGGAAAGCCTAAGGAAAGGCCACTTAGTCTCTCTCCCAGCCCTCCTTCCCTCAGGCAGTCTTCTTAGGAAGAAGCTGAGCTGGGAATAATGCAGAACAGGCGGGAAGGAACTCTCAGAACTGGCACATCCGTGTGAGGGCAAACAGGAAGCCAGCATCAAGTACAGCCTCTTCCTCGAGCACAAGGAGAGCGAGACCCAAGTGCCTGGGATACTCCGCACAGACTCTTGTGATGGGGATCATTTCTGCTCCACCCCAACTTCCACTTCTGCCTTCTGCCTGCCACTTAGCTTCCCATCCCCTAATTCTCATCCTCCATAGAATCCCCGATCTATCACACAGCCTCAAACATAAGTGAGCTCCCAGGAACATGCTTGCTGGGCATGGCCCCCAGTCTGGCAATCTAGTGATGTTACTCTAGGACATGCCACTCACCATGTTTACGGAGCATCAATGCTTTCCCTAGTTTCTGGTCTGATTCAGATCTGAGGAGACGGCAAGGTCAGCCCAGATGGGCACAGAGCCAAGGCTGGAAGCTAAGGTGTACCTTGTCCTGTAGGAAGTCACCCAGGCAAGTGCTGGCTGTGGGTCTGTCACCAGAGATGAGCTAGGTTGAGTGAAGGATATGGCTTTGAGCATGCTGCTTATTGGCTTACAGACAATTCTGCTAGGTTCATCCCAACAGCGACCTAACAAGACCTAGCAATAACTTTCATCATCACCTGTTATGTGCCAGATGCTGGTGACCTGGTAGCATATAAGAGGACTGTTCACTACCACAGCCCCCTCTTCTCTCTCTCTTCTCTCTGTCTCTGTCTCTCTGTCTCTCTGTCTCTCTCTCTCTCACACACACATACACACACATACACTTGTCTTTCTGTCTTTCTCTCTCTGTCTCTGTCTCTCTCTCTCTCTCTCTCTCTCTCTCTCTCTCTCTCTCTCTCTCTCTGCCCCCCCTCCCTCCCTCCTCTCTTACTCTTTCCCACTTTCCTTCTCCCATGTGTTTCTGGCCAGCCTCTCTCTTTCTGTCCTTCTCCGTCCCTCCCTTTCTCTGCCTCTACATTTTTTCTAGGTCCCCGCTCCCCTCCATTTCCCCACATTAGACTTTCCTTATATTAGGTCTGTCATATGGCATGATTTCTCAGGGGGACACCTCAGCATGGGCCTGTCGGGTACCTCCTTACCTCCCACCACTGCCTCATTATATTTCATAACCTTGTTTGTATGTCCATCACAGAATGTCTTCCCCAAGAACCATCTCCTGCTGTGACTCAAATCCCTCCCATGTGATTCTCTCACCTTTAGCATCCAGCCTCCACCCCCACCCACTTCCTTCACAGAGATGCAGTTCAGTGAAGCCTTGTGCTGTGCATTCATGTTCTCTGGATGCAGTTTCTGTTGAAAGTCCTCAGGGCATCTATTTCTCCCTGTACCTGAAGCTAAAGTCAGAAGGAGTCTCTCCTCCTGACTCCCACTCCCTTGCTCCCTGAAATAAAAGCCAGAACAGTCTACCTACTTCCTTGGGGTATAAGGGAATTTGAGAAGACATGAGAGAAGAAAAAGAAAAGATTGGAAGGAGTCTGTTAATTAATATTTCAAACATGTGCTTGCCCTTAAACTTTGCTAGAAAATAATGACCTATCTTCTATAAACCAACAAAACCCATGACAATGGTAGGGAGGAGATGAGGAAAAAGATGGTAGCAAGACAAAAAAAGAAGAAAAGACTGATTGAATGGTCAGTGCTGGTCAAATTCTTTGTGTGTGTGTGTGTGTGTGTGTGTGTATTGGTGTGTGTATTGGTGTGTGTATGGGTGTGTATGTATGAGTGTGTGTGTATATGGGTGTGTGTATGAGTGTGTGTGTATGTATGTGTGTATGTGTGTGTATGAGTGTGTGTGTGTATGGGTATTTTGCCTGTATATATGTCTATGCAGCAAGCATGTACTTGGTGCCCAAAGAGGCTAAGAGAAAGAGTCAGGTACCCTGGAACTGGAGTTACAGACAATTGTAAGCCACCACGTAGATGTTGGAAATTGAACTTGGGTCCTCAGGAAGAGCAGAGAGTGCTCTTAACTGCTGAGCAATCTCTCCAGCCCTGGTGCTGGTGAGTTTTTCCAAGACTATTCCCCTGAGCTCTCCCCTACTAGCACCCCTGGGTCAGGACAATGGTGCTTTATTGCCGGGCAGGGGTCTTTGGGCAGCTGTTGGAGATCAGCTTTGCCATGCCTGAGATGGCCGGAATTCACTGGACCTCAGTGGATGCTCCTGCAGGCCAAACAGAAGGCTCTGAGTTTTCTCATTCCACCCAACCTTTAAATAAGGTCAGTTCCCAGCCATCCCACTTCTTTTCAGGGCATCTCAGCCCAACACAGGAGATACACAGACTTAAGCTTTGTGGACCACACTATTCACATGCAATGAGTCAGTTCAGCCGGGGGAGGGGGCTGATAGCAGCTGCAGTATGCAAATGAGTCAGTATGAGGAGACCCAGAATGTGCGTTCGGTCTCACTTCCATTCACTGTAAAATTATTCATCTTTAGATGGTTTTCATTTAAAATCATTCTTAGTTCCCAGGCGACAAAACAAACCAGAACAGCAAACCCGTCTCGGCTTTAAGTCAATTCTAAAGCAGAGGATGGATCGTCTTAAAGGTAGGTTGGAGCAGATGAGCTTAGGACAGCGTTGGCTCTGGAGGTGTGAACTGAGGCTCTTTGAATGCAGCCAAAGCTATCGGCTTTCTAAAAAGCAACACTTACCAACAGAAACAGACCTCAGGCGTGTGTGTGTGTGTGTGTGTGTGTGTGTGTGTGTGTGTGTGTGTGTTTCCCCAAGGAGCATCACTGTGACACGTAGATTCAGACATGGGGAGAGCTCTCAGACTTTGTGGCTAGAGAGTGGTGCATGAGGTCCTGTTCTTTTCTGAGCAGGGGAGAAATCAAGTAGACCACGCCAGCTGCATGACAGAGTAACTGGGCGTTTCTCCACCAACACCATCTAGACTTGAGATGGGTTTTGCTTTCTCTTGTGTTCACGAGCCTATGTCATCAAGTAAATAACGTTAATTATTAGTTTAGAAACAGACGTGGGTAGAGGCACGATCCTTGAGAAGAACACACAGGAGGCCCATTTCTGTTCAGTGCCGAACTTTAGAAAGTCTGTAGCTTTACCTCTAGGACATAGTTGGGTGTGTTTTTCAAATTTTTAATTTTGTGTTTATGGGTGTTTTCCTCACATGCTTGCCTATTACCCTTGGGGGTCAAAAGAGACTCCAGATTCCCTGGAGTTACAGACAGTTGTGAACTGCCATGTAGATGCTGGGAATTGAACCTAGGTCCTCTGAAAGAACGGCCAGTGATCTTAACCACTGAGATACCTCCCTAGGTGGGCATAGTTTATGTTGAAGCAACGGGTGCTATTTATAGATTTCAGAAGCAATGTCTTGTTATTAAAAGAAAAATTCCTTTTTCCCTTTCAAACTACTTGAAATATTATTTTCTTTTTAAAATACATATCTTTTTACTGAAAATAGTTTTTTCTCCTCTACCCGTGTCTTATTGTCTACCCAGCATCTTGTAATGAGGTCTCTGATATATAGCTGATGCTCAAAAATATATGTGATGAATGAGTGAAAGAATTCCAGATGTTAAGGTTGCAGGTACAAAGGCCCTGCAATGTAAGGAAGCAGACCACAGCTGTGGGACTGGGGGATGCTCAGGAAGAGGCCTGTGAGAGTCGCTCCCTGACCATATCAGCCAGCTTAATCTTACAGATTTATGCAATGAGGACCTGGGAAGACCTCAGGAGACATATTCTCCTGTCCACTTGGTCAGGTGACAAACAGGCTTATTTTCGCAAGAATATAAACTGCACACACACACACACACAGAAGCATTCACTTGGTGTGAACAGAGGCACGTTTACAGTGGACCATGAAAATGTCAGCTATTCTCCATAGTCACCAGCTTCTGGGAGACACAAACATGCTTTAGGGAAAAGCAACATGGAGATCGACTTCTAATTGAAGTGGGTAGTGGTGGCATGTGTGCTGAGGTCACATGGGGTCGCCTGTGCTGGGGGTAGTTTGAAGGGACAAATGAGGACTGAGCAGGGATATGGACAGAAGCAGATCTCTAGCCTGGTTCCTTGCAAAATCCTCTTCCAAGGAATGCCCCAGAACTCTTTCAAGATGCCCATGCTTCCCTTGGCCTTGTGTCTCTGACCGAATGATGTAGTGACTGTCGTGTCAGGAGGTCTCCTGGCTCAGAAAGGGAGGTTTCAGGACAATTTCTGATCTGGGGGCGGTGGTGCAGGCATGTTTCAAGTAGGGTCATCTCGAATTTCCTCCTAGATGTGGAACATTCTATAATATTATATAACAAATGGGTTAAGGATTGGGCTTTGGTCGGGTGGGATGGAAATGTGTGGCAAATCACAAGACTAAAGGAGAGTAAGAAACAAAGCAGATGTGTGCCTCCCGTTCTATGTCCATTCCCAGGATGAGCTGGGCTCACGGTGTGTAGCAGGACACTTCTCCTGCTACATGGGGAACAGGTGAGATACTTGGCTGCAAGCCGAGGGGCTATACAAGCTCTCGGTACTGGGATGTCTGGGTGAAGAAGACCTGCAGTCCTAGAAGCTGAGGCTGTAACAGCCTTTTCTGCCAGAAGCAACCTGAACCCTGGTGGCCCACCATCCAAGCACTGCGGACAGCTCCCAGGAGCTCTGAAATGCCTGTTCTTTGCTGGGTAGTCCCAGGAGGGCCATCTATCTCCCAACACTGCCTATGACCTAGCTTTGGACGCAGCAAGCTAAGCTCCAGAGACCCTCTGGGTGTGAGGTTCCCAAGTCAGTCAAGGTCCATGTTGTATATACACTAATTGCCTTGGTCAATGCTGACTTACAGGAACTCCACGCTTATCTAGCTACTTCTGCCAAGCCTGAGTAACTTCCCAAGTAGAGGTCCAGAAAGAAATGAAATATTCCAGTGTCCCTCAGTGCTCTCCGTGATAGAATTTTGGATTTAGCATTTTGTCTCATCACTTTGTCTTACTTATTTTATGTAGGGGAGACAAACATCTGGTACCCAGATCTCTGCGCATTTTTCATGCCTTGCTAGCCCCTTGAGGTGTTTTAACCCCTCCTCTCTTCCATCCTGTAATTTGAGTATGAGCTTCACAGAGGCTAAGTAAGTCAGCAAGAAGCTTTTGTAGTTGGCTGAACAGATATGTTTCTGAGAAATGAGTGTGTGTGAGCAATGTCTTCTTAAACATAACTCTTGGCAGCGCCACCTAGAGGAACCTCAAGAGAAAGCCCTAGACACAGGAAGCTGGCATAGTGTCTAGGGGTGAGCACAGGACAGCCATTCTTTCAGCGAGATCTCCTGCTTCCCTTTAGAGCCTGCTCCTTCATAAAGTATCCCCCTCCTTTCTTAGGGACACTGGCCCAGCATTGGGCTAAAGACAAGGAACAGTCACCCTGCACATCATGTGGCACAAGGAACACTCCAATGCTGAAACACGCTCCGCTCAGCCATTCTAGTAGATCAAAGCCAGAAGCTTTGAAGTTCCATCCCAGTCATGACTCAGCACGTTGGCATCCCGGGGCACATGGGATAAGCCAAGGAACACTCAGCTGAGTGGAGCCTATGTAGACATCCCAAGGACTGAAGAGTTTCCATCCAAATCCAGAGAGTCTCGAATCTAGTCTTGCAGAGACTCCAAGAAATTCCTTAGGGCAACTGAAAGCTAGAAAAGTCACCCAGCCTGACTTTGTCCCTTTTCAAGAACAAATACTATTCCTGAAGCTTGGCCCTAGAACTGTGGATAATTAGAGGGGTGATAGGGTCTTCTCTAATTTTCCTTGTCTATAAAACAAGGAGTGAGGCCAATGACCTCAAATTCCATAATAGGTTGAGCATTCCAGGGAGAGCTTTCTCTAAGTTCTGCTCAAACTACAGGGTTAGGTGGGCTCTGTGCAGTCTGGCAGCCTGCAAGGCACGTTCACACCAACATTCACAGTGAAGTTCCCAAGCCCTGGACCTGCTAGGCTGTCACCTTCCAGATTCTGATCTTAGCACATTTGCCAGCCTCTTAGATCACCAGGCTAACCAAAGACTGACTGATTTGTGGATTAGGTCTCCTAGAGCCTGGATGCCCAGCCTGTTTTGATGAGTCACTTTTCTCAGAGCAATGTAACCAGGCTGAGGTGGGGGTGGGAGCTCTCCATGCCATTCCATGAATTGGGAGTATGGTGACTTCAAGTCAACATGCTTACAGTAGGCCAGTGACATCAAGCAGAAAAGCTTGCCACTTCGGCCAGTCCATGCTTAATGCAGTTTGTACTCAGTTAATGGCCCATGCTCAGGTTGTATACCTGAGCCAGCTGTTTCTTTGGCTGCTTTCTTTGGAACAAGTTGATGCTTGACCTGAATTGTCTATTGGCAGAAAAATGGAGCTGGAGGATGAGTCCAAGGTGCCCAGACGTGGTCTTTCTACCATCCTCTGCAGGAAGGGTTCCAGAGTACAGGCAGCCCCACGGGTCTCCAAGAAGGTCAGAAGCTTCCCTGGCAAATACCCTCAGCCAGAGGAAAATGAGGGCTAATTCCTAAGTACATATCATGCATAGAATCTCATGGAATATATGCACTACTATTGTGTTATTATCCTTATCTCCCTATGACTAGGGAAGAAACAAACCCTACCCTACCCATGGCAGAGTTGGCTTTTTAATCAAGGCATCAGGCAATAGCAGAGTGCACTCCTTTAATCAGCCATGTCTTCTCCAGTGTAGAGACAGGTCACCTTGGAGTTGGTTAACCAGACTAAATGTTTTTTGGGCTAGGGAGATGTCAATAAACTGCTTGCCTTGCAAACACTAGGGACTGAGTGAATTCCCCAAACCCATGTAAAAGGCCAGATGTGGTGATGTGTGCACTGAGGGATGGAAACTGGTGGATGCCTGGGCTTTCTGGGCAGACAGACCAGCTTACTCAGCAATTTTCAGTCTTTAAAGAGACTTTGTCTCAAAAAACTAGGTGATTGGTAAGTGAGGAACAACACCCAAATGTGTTCTCTGGTGTTCACATGCACTTGCATACAAACATGCACACACAACCACACACACATAGTCACATGAAAACATGCCCACATGCATACATTATGCATATACACATATACACATTGTATTGGCTGGCTTTGTGTATCAACTTGATACAGGCTGGAGTTATCAAAGAGAAAGGAGCTTCATTTGAGGAAATGCCTTCATGAGATCCAGCTATGAGGCATTTTCTCAATTAGTGATCAAGGGGGTAGGGCCCCTTGTGGGTGGTGCCATCCCTGGGCTGGTAGTCTTGGGTTCTATAACAGAGCAAGCTGAGCAAGCCAGGGGAAGCAAGCCAGTAAGTAACATCCCTCCATGGCCTCTGCATCAGCTCCTGCTTCCTGACCTGCTTGAGTTCCAGTCCTGACTTCCTTTGGTGATGAACAGCAATGTGGACGTGTAAGCTGAATAAACCCTTTCCTCCCTAACTGGCTTCTTGGTCATGATGTTTTGTGCAGGAATAGAAACCCTGACTAACACATGCACACCACACACACACACACACACAGAGAGAGAGAGAGAGAGAGAGAGAGAGAGAGAGAGAGAGAGAGAGAGAGAGAGAGAGAGAGAGAGAGAGAGAGCCTCTTTTGTGACGCTTCTTTAAAGATTTATTTTATTTAGTTATATGTTTGTGAATGTGTTGCCTGTGTGTGTGTGTGTGTGTGTGTGTGTGTGTGTGTGTGTGTGTGTGTGCCTGTGGAGGACAGAAGAGGGCATCAGGAACTGAAGTTACAGGCTGTTGGCTATGTGGGTGCTAGGAACCAAACCCTGGTCCTTTGCAAGAATAACAGGTGCTTTTAACCTCTGGATTGTCTCTTTAGCCCCTGTGATACTCCTTTAATGGGGGAAGCAATCAACTCCAAATTAAGACACAGCTTTGCTGAGATGAGCCACAGGTTTGTCGGGCTATAACTCTGGCTGTATAGGGTTCTTTAGGCTCAGAAGGAGTTAACTTCCATGATTAACATTCCCCCAGGAGATGAAGTTACTGGCAGCCTTAATACTCTGTCCATTTAGGGACATGGCATGCAAAGGAGACTTTTGGTATAGCCGACCCTCCAGGCAGATTCCCTCCTATGCCAACCCTGGTGGTTAAGGGTTTTATTTTTTATCAGAAAAGGGGGATTAGCATGTCTTCAAGTTCATTAAAAGCTCACACACTAAATCTTTTTTTTAAAAAAAAAAATTTATGTATATGAGTATACTATATCTGCCTTCAGACACACCACAAGAGGGCATCAGATCCCTTTACAGATGGTTGTGAGCCACCAAGTGGTTGCTGGGAGTTGAACTCGGGACCTCTGGAAGGGCAGCCAGTGCTTTTAACTACTGAGCCATCTCTCCAGCCTGCTTACACACTAAGTTAACAGCAGCACTTTCTACACCTCCATAGAGATGGACCCAGGCAAGTTTTCCAAATGGAGCCTCCTGGGAACTTTAAAGGACTTTGACTTGAAGCTGGAGGTCTTGACAGTACAACACTACAGAATTTACTCAGGTCAAGACTAAAGGCAGCAGGTAGTTATCCACAGCCCTGCCCCCAGTCACAGAGGATGATTTCAGGGCAACTATTCCCTTACCCAGACCTCCAAAAGGAGTGGAGACTGCTCAAACCTCACTGCCACACCCCATCTAGTGACCACTAGCCCCACAGTGAGGACCATACGTAATGCATGCTCTGTGTCTCAAAGGAATATTAGGGTCCACATATGTCTAACGTTCCTTGCCCCTCAACGTCACTCCAGAAACCCACAGCACAAAAGTCACCAGAAGATCACAAGTCAACTTCTGAGACAATAAAATCTGATACCATTCAGAGAGCCAATAAGCTTGATGCAAGAAGAGACATGCTGCAGGGGGTAGCCAGCCTTTCACACCCATCTTCTCTATCAGCATCAGCATCACCATCTTCCATTATTAATACACCAGGGAGTGTTCCAGACCTATCAGTCATGGAAGATGACACATTGATACTCTCACCTCCCACCTGAGGAAAACTGTCATTGTCCCCAAGGAGGGAACTGTCCACAGACTTTCCTCATCCAGTTTGCAGTGTTCTCACCAGGTGAGTCTGTGCAGAAACCGCCTGGTATTGTCTGATGTGTCCCTACTCAGTCAATTCCGCTCAAAATGAGAGACTTCACGGATAGATAATTCACGAAACTGATTTTAAGAACAAAAGGAAAACGAGTCACCTGGAAGCAGAGAGGAGCCATGAATACATGCAGAAGAGCTCAATGAAAAATACAGACACTCAGGCAGCAGTTCCAAACCCTGCGTGCAGGGGCTGGCAGCCTGCCTATCACAGGTGGGTACCGCTCTGTGCTTAAGGGAAAACATGGACAGACCTGCTGCTGCCTCGGAGGTATATATTGTTACAACAGTGTTTGTCAGAGAGAGTGTTGAGAGGAGTCGCTTCATGGAGAATGGCAGCCTTATACATTGGCAAACATTTACATTGCAGGAAGGAGGCAGATTCCCAGGGATAGGTGTATGCCAACACAACCATGTTTCCCAGAAGAGAGCACAGCTAGGGCCTGACTCCGTCCGTTTGCTGCTGTTGTAACAGGATATTGAGGTTTGGGCCATTGCTGATGGGAAGGAATGTATGTAGTTCAGAGCTCTAGAGGCAAGAAAATATAAGATAAGGTACAGGCTGGCATCTGCTTGGCTTCTGGCGAGGGCCTCAAGTTTCTTCACTTCAGAGCAGAAAGCAGAGGGGCAAGTGTGTACATGCAGTTGACAGAAAGCAAGGACCAAACTCCCTCAGTAACTAAAGCACCAATCTCTATTCATGAGGTGTCTGCTCTCTACCGACAAACCCCTTCCTGGAAGCTCCACCTCCCAACATGCCCCAGTGACAATCAATTCCCAACATGTTTCAAAGGGGACAAACCCTATTCAACCTGGAGCAGGTTCACATCAGTTATTTTCCAATGAAGGCACAGGCCGGAAGAGTAGCCAAGTGACTATTACAGTAAGTAGGGTAATCCGATCCCTTTAAAGGATTGCCAAGAAAATCTAGTATTTGAGCATGGGCCATCATTTTCATCAGAACCCTATGGTTTAAAGTAGCGGAATCCAACTCGATGAGCTGATAAAGGCAATTGTTGATTTCCACCACAGGAAAGTGATCTAAAGCCAGGACCAACCTCGGTAATGCTGGACACATGTGCTGCACACCACTCAGGAAACTGCATTCATCACAGCTCCCTTCCAGCTGCAGCCATCCTCTGGCTGGCTGGCCCTTTCCAGATGGGCAGCAACTACAGCACTAGTCTCGTGGGTCCACCTTGAGAGATGTATGCATGACTGAACAGTCAGTCATAGAGCCTGGGAGCGGCAGTCATCTGAATGGCCTGGTGTAGATCACACGCTTAGTTGTAGATACAGCAAATTTTTGGGAGCCCCGGCAGAACACACAGCCTGACATAGAAAATGGTTGTTGACTGAGAGATGCTGAGCAGGTGACATTCATAACTCCCACCTCTAGCGGGTAGTTGAGCAAAGACCCTCAAATTGTCTTTAACCTCTTTAACCACCAAATGATTTTTAATTTAGTGTGTGTGTGTGTGTGTGTGTGTGTGTGTATGCACACATGTGTCTATGTGCACATGTGTGCACACAGTGCTGGGATTCAAAGCTAGAGCTTTCTGCATGACAAGCATGGCTCCCTCATCTCAGTCATTATAATTTCCTGGTGAATTTATCAGTTGAGGTTCTTACAGACATGGAAGTATCACTATGATTGATCTAAATAGAAGTCATATTTATGAAAGCACCTAATGGCTCACAGACTATCCACATGGCTCAGGGTTAAAAAAAAAAAAGCAACTTGTGCTCTGAGTCAGTGAACAGTACCCGGCTTCCCATCTGTTTAGCGCCAGGCCTTAGTTACATGCTGCTGTGAGCATCTCTGTCCCTCTGCCTACCCCCATCACCAAAGCAATCCCATCTTGAAGCAGTCCCTGGCTTCCAACTCTTCCAGACTCGTGATGCCTCTCTGATGGTCACAGCTTAGATCATATGCCTGAGGCCCAGCTCAGAAGAGTCTATAACAGAGCTCTGGCATCTGCCTTAGTGAGGCACCATCTGGAACGTGGCTATTTGGCAGCTTCCTGTTACTATAGGAAAGCACCTGAAGCAGTTACCTTATACAGATAAAATGCTTCCTTTGGCTTACAGTCCTAAGAGGTCCAGTCCAAGACTGGGAAGATCTATTTCTCTGGGCTTCTGGTGGGGATTCAAGATAGTAAAGGCAGAGAGTGCATGGCAGAGAAAAGTATTTACTCCTCGGGGCGGGGAATAGAAAGAGACCGTCCAAAATTCCCCTCAAGGACAAATCTCCAACAACCTAAACCCCTCCTACCAGGTCCCACTTCCTAATGGTTCCACTGCCTCCCAACTGTACCACCCTGGAGCAGGGGCATGCCCTTACCACAGACCTTTGGGTGAGGCATTTCCATGGCAGTGCCATATTTCCCAGGCTCGGGAAAGCTATCTAAAGACTGAGCTGGCATCCCTAAGATCATGCCCACTATACTATCCCTGAAAGGTCAGGCTGTTTATCTCTTCCTGGCTCTGGAGAAACTGAGAGATTGAGCCAAGTCTCTTGGTTTCCACATGGGTCCTCCCAATTAGCCCGTGAACCTATGTCTATTGTAACAAAGGGAGCCTAGTTAGCACTATGTGGCTTGAAGTTATTTCTTCTCAGTGAGACCGGCTGACTGGAAGCTCACAGTTTCCTTATAAAGAAGCTACCTAAGTGGGTCTCTAGTGAGGGGTCATCAGAGCATGGCTGTGCTTCTAATCACCTTAGAAGCCCTTCAAGTAGCTAATCAGCCTGTCATGGCCTTGTACAAATGCTTCTCTGAGCTTCTACAACCAACAGAACATCTCCCCGGCCATGAATGAGAACCTGGCAAGGTTCTCCTGGTTGGACAAATTTTGCCGGAGTCTAGGTTGTCCCCACTGATAAACTCAACTTTCTGCTTATGTCTGTGAACTGCTTTATTAAGGAGCCAAAGTCCCTCATCGAAAATTTTTTTTTGAGTAACAACAATGCTCCAGACACTGAGCTAACAGTGAACATATTCTGCCCCTGTGAAAACCTCAGATTAGCCGGAGCATAAGTGAGGTGAGGGCGGAGAGGCAGGGAACAGACTCGTGGATTATATGCTATTACTTTGAAAGATGTACAGCTTTCCCTTTTAAGCAGAGGTCTCCGACCTAACACAGGAGCATAGTCATTCTACCTTCTGAACACATAACCCAACCATAAAACATCTCCTGGTGGAAAACGTTGGTGTCACCACCATCACATAGTTACATTTAATAAATGAAAAGAATAAGGCCGGAGAAAATGATGACCACTGCAGAACATCTCAAGCGTGCTAGGCACGCACAGCTCCTGGGAAGCGCCGGAAAGGACAGCATTGGAGCCAACGCTCCCCCACCCCACCCCCACCTCCAGAGAGTGATATGTTCCACTACACTGGGAATGTGTACAGAATCTGCACCTTGACAGGACATCTTTCTCCCTCCGGCTTCACCATTTCGGAGGTGGCAGCTGCCCAAGGAGACCACTAGGTGTCGCTGTGAACCTGTGAGAGCCAGGCCTTCCACTGAGAAGGGCACGGCTAGGTCTGTTTTCAATCAACACGTTGTCAGTTTTTCTCCCCGAGGCCCCAGGGGTGTGCTAGAAATTTTTATTTCTTGAGAAACCCTGTGATTCAGCTGCCCTTTGCCGGTCCTGCTTGAGAGAACAGAGGTTGTCCTTGCTCCTGGCAGCCGCTCTCCAGGCAGGGGGCTTCCCAGCAGGAGAGTCACCAGTTACAACCGCTGCCTGCCTCAGGTTTCTCTTCTTGTTCCCACCTTCCTTCCTCTTTCTTCCCCTTTTATTTCTATCTTCTGTCAGTGACACCATGACCTATTCCCTAGCAAAGTCCCCATCCCGGGAGGCCTCCTTTAACTCTTAGGACGTTCAGGATATCCAGAGCAGAGTGTACTGAAGTTTTCTTTCTCTTTCCTTCTGACTCAACCTCAAGGCTGACCCTTGAGATTCTCTGCCGTGGTACCAGCTGTGAAGTCTTTGGCAGCTCTCTAGCTCAGTGGTTCTCAACCAACCTAACACTGCGATCCTGTAATGTGGCGACTCCCAGCCAGGTTAAGAACCATTGCTTGTCCTTTCTGAGCTTCAGTTCTCTATTAGATAGTGCCTTCAGGTGCACACGCTAAGCAAAATAATCACTCCGAAAGCCCCCAGGTATCTCAGCATGTAGCAGACATGGGTGGAAAGGGACACTCATATAAACATGGTGACATGCACAGCCAGACAGAATTCAGGACCTTCATTCTCCTGAATCCATGGAATGATAGTATTAAAAGAATAGAATCTGTACGTGTCCTTAGAGATAGATGCCCACACTGTGGCTTACTACAACCTCCATACTGTGTCAGTACTGATTAATTTGTGAAAAGACCAGCGCGGTGCTGCCTTGGTCAATAGCCACATTTTGCTTGGCAAAGGGCCACGATAACTGTCCTGGAGCCTTCCTGCAAAAGGCCACTTGTGGGTAAGCTGGCTGCTGTCTCCCCTCCAGGTTTGGGAGGCATTTCCTGGTTTCCAATAACCACATTGCTGCCGCGGTTTGCGGGAGGTGGCAACAAGCCAGATCCTGACCTTGGGTGCCTGAGACTGCGCTCTCTGCAAGTGTTGAGACCACAGGCACCGGAACCTCCTGAGCAAAAGTGGAGAGTGATCAATCCGGAAGGACTTTCCCCGGAAGCACATCTGGATCAAACTGGTGAAGCAAACGGGGCAAAAGAGGAGCAGCGCCTCTGCTGGCAGACGTAAGTAACTGCTTCCCTTCAGCCAAGGGAAGAAACCGTCTCCAGGTTCTCCACCTTGGGAGGCACCTGAGTCAAGAAGAGCCTGCTTTTGCTGAACTGCATATATACCATGTGGTCCTCTCATCTTGGGCGCCACTGTGATGTGTAAGTGCGTGGTGGAGCTAAAGAGAGCAGAATGATTTGTGCACTATGAAGACAAGCGAAACTGGAGACACTCGAAGATTTGCGGAACTGGCTGATATGAGAGGCTTGCTCTCCCATCTGTGGCCATGGTGATGTCCAGGCCAGTGCCGCCGCTGAGCCCCAAGTCTGAGTCTGTGGACTTGCAGCAGCAGAGGTCTGAGTCGATGTTTATGGCACATGTTACCATCAAAAACCAGGCAGAAGTCCCTGGTCTGGGCTGCTGCCTGGGGCCATGTTGATGTCCAAGGGCTGCCCAGAGCTGGCCCTGCCCCTCACCTGCTCTGGCATTCTGGGAGAGCATGCTGCACCTCTCCAGGGCAGCACAGAAGAACTGGATCTGGCGTGAATTCAGGAGAGCCAGCTCTAAGGCAGGGAGAGCAGGAGAGCTGGCCCCACCCCAGCTCTTGCAGACACTTCTTTTTACACCATCCAATGCACAGTCCTGGGTTGGGCAGGGTTGTGGGAGACTTCTTCAGTCAAAAGATCCATTAGGGTCTGGTCATCTTCAGAGCACAAATCAAAGGCCTTCACAGTTGAGCCTTCCCCATATAGGCTCAGCTGGTTTCCTGGCACTGTGAGTCCTGAGCATATCCTCCAATCTTCACTCATCTGTTCCAAGGAGATGAAACTCAGACCCCACTCAGGGAAAGCTGTGAGGGTCAGCAGTGAGGAGGTGGGAGGTGAGAGGCCTCACGTCTTAGCCCATGGCAGCCCAGGGGCTTGTCCAGGCCAGCCTTCAGTCTGTTATGACTGGGGGTGTCTGCTGGTCTGAGCGGTACTCCAGACCAAGCCTGGCCCCTCCAGTCAACATGATGGGATCTTGGAAGGGACAAATGTCATGCTCTGTAGCTGGGCAGACAAATTCTCACCTATCTATTCCAGATCCTTGTGAGACCCTCAAGCCCTGCTGGGCGGAACATGCGACGGAGCAGCTACTGTGGGATGCCATCTGGCAGCATCTCATAAAAGCTGTTACAATATGACCTGCTAATTCCATTCTGAGACGCATGCCCCAGATAAATAAGAACCGTGTCCACGCAAAAGTCCGTAGGACAGTGTTCATTGCGGCAACATTCACTGTATCAAAAAGAAGGAAGCAACCAAAATAAATACCCACTAATGAACAAGTAAATAGGAGGCACATGTGTGCAATGAACTATGAATTATGTAGCTAGGAAACAAATGATGTACTGATACACCTACGATGTGCCTGGATCCCAGAAATGTTATGCTAAGTATATAGGAAAGAAACGGATGAATAGGGAAGGGTCCCATTGATATGAAATACCTTAACAGGCAAATCCATAGGACAGAAAGATGCTTAACAGGAGCCAGTGCCCGGGGATGGGAGATGACTGTTCATGAACATAAAACATTTGGGGATTAAACTGTGGTGCTAGCTGCATCACTTCATGTATACAGTCAACCGCACTGAATCCTATGGTATGTGAATTAAATCACAGTAAAACGGTTACTTTTAAAAAGCCCTTTGGCGTGCCAGCTGGAGTGCGTGCGCTCTGACTGGATGAACAGATGAGACGGGCAGTGCAGGCATGGGGCTCTTGTGAGCTTTGCCTATAAATCAGATTAACCAGCGGAACCTCTGTCAGCTGTGCCAGCTCCAAGGCAGCCACAGCCGCCACAGGCTGCTTTGTGGAAACGTCCACGTTTCTGAGCGTGCTGAGGTCTAGGACTTGGACTTGCTCCATGTTTGGGCCTGCTGCTCCTCGAGACACTATGCAGAAAGACGACAAAGCTTCGAAACATGCCTTGCCTCCTGTGGTCTGGAGACTTCTAGAATTGAATTCTGGGTTTTCCAGACCCAAGACCTGGAGCGACCATTCTGATCTGTACCCATGGAAACAGAAGGATGCACCATGTCAAGCCCTGAGTGCTAGCTTCCAAAGAACTGATGTGGAGTCATGCGCAAAAGTGAGCATGTCTCCTTGCCGCTCAGGTCCCCAGTGGGAAGCAGGCAAGCAGAACTGTACTTGTCTACACTGAGCTGATCCAACATATTGCTTATTTGGGCTGAGCGAGTGCCTTTAGCCTTTCTTGGAGTCATGGGAAGAATTCTGACTAAGAAGCCCTGTCCAAGCTTGTCTCTTTGCTTCTTGGTAACGTTGCTTAGAATCTTGGCAGGAAATTCAGTGTTGCGGAAACACAGAGGGGCCTTCTACTCTGCCAGTACAACTCTGAGAGCAACAGGTACAGCGGGCTAGATACCAGGTACTGCCCTTAGGGCAAGCAGTTGTGTAATCTAAAGTAAGCTGGGGAGATTCCACAAAGGACCTTTGACCTGATACAGGAACATGTCCTGAGAGAACCCAGCACTTACTTCTTATCTGAGACCCTACTTCGAAAACAGAGCTGCAGGATTTACATTGTCTCCAGCTCTGCTCCCTGGCCCAAGCCACCACTATCTCCTGTCTGGATTAATCCAATAACTGCTTGTTGGTCTTCTCCTTCTACATGGGTCCTCGTTCTCTTTACATCTGGTCTCACATCAGCAATCAGTGGTGCTTTCAGCCCCTCAGAGGCTGCAATGGCTCCTCATAGCATTTGGAGGAAAAGCTAAAGCCATGACAACAATCCACAACCCTCAGGATATACCTATGACATCATGTCCCCAACACCCCACACAGACAGACATGCCCATGTCTGTGTGCACCCCGCACCTTGCCCATGTCTCTAGCTCTCTGTCTGGAAGGTTCTTCTCAGATATCTGAATGACCCTCCCCATACTTCCACTGACAGATTCTCCCTTCACTCTGTGGGCCTTCCCTGAGCTTCTCTTTAGAGTTGTGTGCCTGGTCCACTAGAACACCTGATTTTTTTTCCCTCAAGGGTATTTACTACCATTACTATATCATCTATAGACTGTGTAAATTTTACATCATATTTATATCAACTGTTTCCTTCTCTCAGTAGAATTAGAGATTACGTCTCAAGGGAAAAGCAAAGACCGTTAAAGGAGTCAACCCCGCTGTAATGGAGGGAGAACTCTTCAGGTATGCTCTGGTTCGAGGCTGCTGGTTTGGAGAAGCTGTAGGTGGGACTGGTGTGTCTTTGCCTTTCTCTGATTGGTGCTAAGTTAGAACCAGGGCCTGCCCTGGCCCATTTGTGGTCCATTGTTACATTTAGCAGCCTAGACTGTTGTGGCAACAATGACCTTGTCCCCACTGATTCTCAGCAGGCAGCTTCCTGAGCTGAGAACTATGGGTAAGCAAGGTACTTTACTGGGAAGGTTGTGGGCCAGATCTATTTTTATGTATAGCCCAGCCATTATTTACTTACATGGCTCTCACCCCTCACTAGACTATAAACACAAAGGATGCTGTCTGGTTCGCAGCTGTGTCTGAGCTATGTCCTCACAACTCAGAATGGTGTCCTCATACTTTGTAGACACTTGGTAGCAGTCAGCTGAATCTGGGTCTGGGTATCTAGATCTAGATAGAAAAGCCATGGCTACCATGTATGAGTAGACACACCTCAACTCTGCTCGGTTTGCTGAGTGCTTGCTACAGACTGTGGTGGTCACTCCAGCTTGCATAACACAAGTACAGCCTGAAAAGTGTATGGTTTCGGTGAAAAGTGTATGGTTTTGGTGCTTCGATATAGGCTCCAAATGAATCCTTAGCTTTGATTACTTCCCACCTTCAACGCCACCTTCAGGTTCAAGGTTTCACTTTCAGATACTGCTCCCATGTGGTAAGAAAGGAGAGCAGAGGGGGCTGTTTGAGGGGAGGGAAGACTGGGATCAGAGAGGGCTAGGGAAGATTGGAACACAGGTGCTTACCCTGGTCTCCTCTGTGAGCTGAGCTGGTCATCTTCTGAGTTGGGTTATTACCTTAGAGCAAGTGCCACAGCTTGTCCTGATACCAGTGACACACAGGAAAGTCTGGATGATCTGCATCTCCCTTCCCTCTCCTCTTGACTTTTTCACGGGGTCCAGATTTAAAAGCCCATTGGTCACAGGATTTATCAACGTTATACAGAGGCAGCCTCATGGGAATTTGGTTACATCACCTGAGGCTGGTCCTCCACTGGGGCATCTCCAGTACTTTTTGACAAAGGCTCCTCAGTAAGTAAGCACACACACACACACACACACACACACACACACACACACATATGCATACACAAATATGCACAATTCTGAGTTACCTATTCCTCTACAAAGGAGATTCCATGCTTGGGTCAATTTTCCTTTTAGATAGAGCCTCAAGGAAATGAATTTTTAAAAAATGAGATGGGACAATTCATCCGCATCCCACAGTCTGTCATGGCAGACGAAACGCAGGCAGCTAGCTCTATGGATTCTCAGCCATGGACCTCAAACTCAAAGGCCCAATATGCAGAAGGAAGTGGGGAGAGCTGTGCTCTCTCCTCTGAGGCCTCCAGCTGTCCCTGCTTCATTCCTTGGGCTCCTCTGGTCTCATCTGAGAACAATCAGTTTTCTTCTTCACACAAACCTGGGCTCTCCCAAAGCCTGGTCTCCTGCCTTCACAGAGAACAGAGAGCTCCCAACATCCAACTGTTTATATCCTTAATGGTCTGGTAAGCTGCTGGAAAGCCCCAGTGGTCTGTATGCTGTCATAGATCTTCATTTTACTTGCATGGACTCTGAGAATTTCTAAAGGTGTTTGAGTCAGGGCTCCATAGACTTAAAAAAATAAAAATCCTCTGAAATGGGTAATCAACCACTTCACCCACTTTAATCCCACAAGGGAATGGCTTAGTCTTCTTTTGGAAGATTTATACCCATTCAAGGGAGTTCCCTGGCAGTCCAGTGTTATTAATAAATCATGTCTCCTGCTAGGTCAGTTTTACAAACGTCTGCTTTTCCTGAGAGGCTGCGCCGGCTCAGGCATACAGAGAAAACCTGCTACTGTGTTCTCTAAGGTCTTGGTCTTCTGTGGGGATTCTGCTGTGGGGCAATAAGTGGGTTGCTACATGGGTGGATCCTCACTGACACTTGCTGGTAATTATTGCACTAAGGCCTCTGCAGCTGGCAAACAAGCCACCGAGAGCAACTGAGACCTGTGCAGCTTCTAGGCCTCTGCTGCAAAGCTCACGTTCAGTCCGGTTATGACGACTTTTAGCTTCCTGCTCAGGCCAACAGGGAGTTCCCTGTGTGTATACACTTAGACCTGAGGGCAGGAAGTAGGAAGAAGCAGGCAGGGGTTGTATTATTTCAGACTGGTATTATTTCAGCTTTGAAGAAATGTATTTCATTCCACGAGTCATCTTCATTCGAATAGCTAAAATGAAAAGGACCGACAATCCCAAGAGTCAGCAAGGAAGCAGAGCACATGGACCTCTCAGTCTTGATGCTGGAGCCACCACCTTAGAGCTCTGCAGCAGTGTTCAGCCATGGCGGCCCTGCCTCCTCCAACTGGGGCAAAGTCATAAAAGGGCATCAGATGGAAGAGAACGGGATTACTTCTGGTTGCTACATTGTTTCCAACCCAATTCCCCCGTAAAAGAAAGCTCAACTCAATCAGTAACAAAACAAGCTATAAGCCTAGATTGGGCAGATCTCCCACTACACTACTCTATTTCCATCTCTATCATCCCGTATAACTTGCAGTTTCTCCAGGCCACGAGCTTCTCTCTCTGCAGCCTCTCCATCAATCCCAAGTAGCTCCTCTCTCTCCTGTTGACAAAGTGGCTCCTCCCCTAAACTCTCAGCTCCTCCCCCTTCCTCCTGCTCAATCATTGGCTCAAGCCTTTATTTGAAAAGTTAAGGTGGGAAGAAGGTTCACAAGGCAACTCCTCATCTGCAGCCCCTCTGAGGAGTGGAATTAGCATCAAAATACAAGCCCAGGGCTATCCACAACACTTCTGAGCTCAGCATGATAGTCTCCCACTTTTAAGAGTTTTTAAAAGGCAAAACTAATCTATAACGATGAAAGGAATAGTGGTTGTCTCTGGGAGATGCCTGCATAATAACAGGGTAAACACCTCAGATCGGCATGCTTTGCCAAAGGCAAGATACCTCCAAATAAAACAAAGTAAAATAAAATAATAACATCATTTTCCTTCTTCCCAAATGAACGGCTCACATTGTACAGTCTATGTCTTTCAAAAATGACACATGGTCTTTTGCAAAGGTGTGTAATGTTGAGCTGTATTCATTCATTCATTCACTCAAAAGGTTTATTTATTTATTTATTTATGTATTGTATATGAGCACACTGTTGCCAGAAGAGGGCATTGGATCCTGTTACAGATAGCTGTGAGGCACCGTGTGGTTGTTGGGAATTGAACTCAAAACCTCTGGAAGAGCAGCCAGTTCTCTTAACCACTGGGCCATCTCTCAAGTCCTTGAGCTGTAATTATAAGTGAGTACAAGGACAGACAGTGGAAACGAGGTGGGGGGCTGAGCTGAAAGGGCTTCCTGGCTGCCACTGAGAAGAACGAAGGGGTGGGGGGAGTGTAACTTGGCATTCAAATGTAGGCACTCTGATGATGAACCCAGGTAGCTGTGAGTCTAGAGAGAAACAATTCCTGTGCCATTTCAGAAAAAGGACCATTATGCTATCAAACCCCACTTCAGAACTATTTTTAAATGTTTTTGCAGATCCCTACTTGGGACTCTGGTTGCCTGAATCACCCTTTAGCCCACATCTTTGCCCTTGTACCAAACACCGATACTGTCCCTGTGGAATTTAAGGAGATACTCCCCCACCTCCACCACACACACAGTCTTGCCCCAGCCCTTCATGAGGGGACCGGCAAATACACACCTGTTATGTCCCTGTGTGTTTAGGGACTGGTACTTCTCCAGCTGTGCCTCTGTGCTGGGTACTGGGTTCAGGCCAATTCGGTAGCTGGGTTAATGGGCCTTTCCACTTTCTGGCACCAGTTTTTGAGTTGAATTCATATATTTCCCCGGTCACTAGAGGGCAGATAATAAAGCAATCATAGAAAACAAAAAATTAAACAATTCCATTTGTACCCACTTCTCCTCTGTTCCGTTCTGATGACTGGGGAGGGATGAGGAAGGCTAGAAGATGTGACCCCCCTGAGACGGAAAACAGTTGATGAGGAGCCCAGACAGTCTTTCCATGCCTGCCTTTTCCCCAAGCTGTGTGACCCAAACACACGGTGCTTCTCTGGATAGGAAGGTTTGCAGGCTCAGCAAGACGAGGGGGCCGTGTAAATTTCGAATTCCTTGTGAGCATCCAATAAATTAGGTTCAATTTCTAGTGGGGTTACCCATTAGGGTCTGATTTATTTTTGTTTTAAAAGATCCTTGTATCCGCCATAAAAAAAAGGAATTCATTAAGTAAGTGTAGGAGCCTTTGAATCCATCCGGCTGGCAGAGAGTGTAGACACAGACAAACTGATCTGGGGATTGGGCGGGGCGGGGGGGGTGCTGCCATTTTTATTGTGTGGGAGCCAGCAGACACTAATTGATGTGTTTGTTCACATTAGGCCAGTTGGCTCATTTCTTCCCCCTTTCTTCTCTCAGGCACATAAGAACTGCAGAAGTCCTCCCTGGCTTTCATTTTGTAAGCTTGGGTTTGAGGCAAGCCGGGCTCCTGCCTCTGCAAAGGAGCACAAGTGGCCTCTCTCGGCTCAGGATCCCACCAGCACTTATGCTAATGTGGGCACATTATGGTAACAAGTACCTAATAATAGAGGGAAATTTAATTCCAACAGCAGCAGCTTCTCACTGGAGAGGAGCCATCCTCCTTCTAAGGACTGGAGCCGTTTGCATGCGAGGGTGGCAGGAAGCCAGCACACTTGCCTCCTGAATTTGGTTTCCTTCCCTTTATTCACGTCTATAATTGAGCCTTTGTAAGCCGAGGGATGTGTGTAAAGGAGCTAAATTTGGAGCTGATTTCAGGGGGCCAATGAGAGCTCTGGAGGCCAGCTTTACCTTATGTTCATCATGTCAACCAAATTCTTGGCCCTGGTCTGGGGTTGGGGGAGCCAAACTTGCCACTTCTACTACTAATAAGATGGCACCAGACATCAGACACATGCAGGAAGGACCGGATAGGTGAGGGAGGATCAGTGAGCATGGAAAAGAATATAACTTCTTGAATTTACTAGTTTCCTATACTATAGTTTGTAAATAGGCAGTTGGGAAAGGAAATCACACCCTAGAGAGCGAGCCTGCAGGTGGAAAGCACGGAGGCACGAGGGGCGGGGTGGGCAGGCGAGCCACGCCCACAAGTCTGTCTCAGCTCCTTTTCCACGCCCAGCTCAGCTGTACTTAGCCTAAACCGGTCAGCCTCACGTTATGAATGAGTGGCCAAGGTGCTGACCAGTACTTAAAAGGATACTAGACTCACTTCCCGACTCTTTTAGCCCAGAGCACACGGAGCAATCCCCTTAGGTGGAATTGTCTTTTGGTTACCTGGATCTATGGCTTCTCCATCAAAGACTGAGTTCATCCGGATAGATTCCTAGGGCAAAAAAGACTGCTTCAAGCACAATTCCAAGATTCTCCCCATCCAAGGTTACCCATCCTCACAGGCTGAGCTCCTCACACAAGGCTTACTTATTTTCTTTCTTTCTTTCTCTCTTTCTTTCTTTCTTTCTTTCTTTCTTTCTTTCTTTCTTTCTTCCTTCCTTCCTTCCTTCCTTCCTTTCTTTCTTTCTTTCTTTCTTTCCTTCCTTCCTCTTCCTCTCTCTCTCTCGCTCGCTCTCTCTCTCTCTCTCTCTCTCTCTCTCTCTCTCTCTCTCTCTCTCTCAAACAAGGCTAAGCCCAGACTAGTCTTGAACTTGAAATATAGCCAAGCCTGCCTTTTCTGATTCTACCTCCCAAGTTCTGGAATTACAGGCTTTTACCACTGTGCCTGGCTTTCCTTGCTCAAAGCAAGCTTTGAGATATTAATTTATTCAACAGCCACTGGGCCGTATGTTAGGGACACCACGGTGAACCAAGCAGGTACATCTGTCTATATAACTTGCCACTAACCAACAGGGGCTGCAATGAAGACATACAGCTACGATAGAAGTGTCGGATGCCATGGGACACAGGTGGCGAGCAATTAATCCAGACCTGTGAGTTAAGAAAGAGTTCTGAGAAAAATACTACCTAAGCTGTGTAAAAGCAAGAGTTAAAATGCCAAGTGCCTCTGATGAAGAGTCACATCTCCTCAGGGCATCACTGACAGGCAGAGTCCGAAGTAGACCCACAGGATCACTTACCTTGGGCCTTGGCATCCTAGCCAAGAACTCTGCCCTGCAGTTACCTACCCTGCCCTACTGCTTATCCTCATAAAAGCCAACAGAACCTAAGCCCCACCCTTCATGATCAATACTGTGTGCCATCCCTCAGATCTGAGCTCTGTCTAAGGTGCCTGTCCCCAGTCCATGGACAGCCTTTCACTATATGATACCCGCCCCCTGCCCCCCCCAAAGTTGCAAAAACAAGGTCTTCAGCATGCTAGCAAGAAACTATTTAGGGAGGGGAGGCCTTTTCAATGTGACTTTTCCTTTAGGTACCATCTATCCACTTCCTCATAGCTCTTGGATACTGAAGAGAAGTGTGAATCTCATGCGTTTCAACTACTAGATCATCTAAAAAGCCCCACGTTTTATGTCATGAGGGTTTGTTTATTTATTTATTTATCAACGTGGCATAGTTTTAAGGCCATCTATGAGTTGCATTACCCAGGTACCCCAGGGTGCTTCTTTTAGATAGTAAGACCTTAGAGTCCCAAGGCTGTTTCCTCCTATTTGTAGACTAACCTGAAAGTAGAAGCAATAAGATATTGAGTGTAAAGCAAAGATCTCCCTTTAGCTGCACTGACCGCCACCCCTTCCCCTCCCCATGACGCATATTTACCAAAAATGTGTGTCTTAGATCATAACAAGTTTTGTCATGGAGGAAGCAGAGAAGAGATAAGGGAAGTTATCAAGTTTTATCTCTTCCCAATATCAGGCTCAGTAAGAGAAAACAGAAGAGAGTAAGACAAGAGTGCTGGTTTGAATGAAAATGACCCCCATAGGCTCGTATGTTTGACTTCTTGGTCCTCAATTGGTAGAACTGTTTGGGAAGGATTAGGAGGCATGGCCTTGTTGAACGAGATGTGTCACTGGGTGTGGCCTTTCAAGTTTCAAAAACCCATACTATTAATTCCCCCACCCTTCTCCCTCTCTCCCCCATGGTTGTGTCTCAAGATCTAACTCTCACCTACTAATAAGATGGCACTACTGCCCCAGCGCCATGCCCGCCTTCCAGCCTGCTTCCAGCCATGCTTCTTGCAATGACAGTCATGGACTCAAATCATTTGGAACTGTGAGCCTCAAATAAATCACTTAAGTTGCTTTAATGTTTTATTACAGCAATAGGAAAGTAAGACAGTGAAGGTGTGACTCTAGCCAGCCTGTGTGCTGAACATAGACATCTGGCAGTTTTCATGAGATTTTCCCAGCTGTTGCCTTGAAGTGGTTGTCATTTCTCCCATTTCATGGTGAGGAATCTAAAACTTCCAAAGGCTTAGGGGCCCACAGGATTGTGTGGCTAAAAGGTAGGTGGAGCCAAGACCAGACCCACGCTGTGCACTTTCTCTGTCGCTTTTTTGCAAGGTTTGGAAGAGCTGAAAAAAATTAATCCTGTGCATGGCAGGATTTTTCCTGTCCAATTACATTAGGACAGTGGATGGCCTGTGATTGGACAGGGAAAGGGAGGCAGAGCTAAGAGCTGGGGAGACAGTGAAGTCGCGGGAGGAGAAGGAAGAAGAACTGAGACGGCTTTGTACGTGAACCGACATGGCATTTACTAGCCACAAATAGCTATGCTTTTATAAGTTTAGAAATATTGGGATAAAGCTTTTGTTATTATCAATTGACTCTAAAAATTATTGTATTAGCATCTTGTAAATTGTAATATGTTTTATACATAAATCTGATTTGTTAATTACTTTAAGAGTTTTGATTTACTTGGTTACTGGAATGTGGGTCTGCTGATTACAGGGGTTTATGGTGGAGAGGGAACACAGCTGGGATGCTGTGAGAGCTAGCTGGGAGAGCATAGCACAGTGGTGAGAACACGCTGAGCGGGACCCCTCTTCCCACCCCAAGGAGTTAGTGTTGTGGCCTGACAGTGCCAGTATCAGAGCAGGAGCAGTGCCCGGCGGGGCAGGAGAGTTGGTGGGATCTTTTTTAATTTTCCCCACAACACCTGTGGAATAATGTGAGACCTGTTCTGGTCCTTACGCTCTGCTTCCCCAAAACATCTTGGTGGAGAGCTAGTGTGGATAATAAACACTACAACTCAATATTTATGAAACCCAGAGCAAATATATCAGCAGACATGTCCAGGGAGGGAAGGACTCCTATCAGGATCTTGCTATGCAGTAAGCTATGTCAGTGGGCAAATGCATGAACCTCCCAGAATGCATAAATACTCCTCCAGGGCCTGGTTTCTCTACGTGTGTAGACAGAGACAGTGTGATACTACCCAGCACCCAAGCGAACTCCCTAAGGCTGACCACACTTACCACCATGGCCTCTCTCTTCATACTCTTCGTGTCTGCAGGGAAAAGAACAGGCCAGCATTGAAGTTTCTACGATGCTAAACTGACTTGAACATTGCACCCACAGTAGGATTTCCCTGAACAGGCTTTGACTTCAGTCTTATAGACATATAAAGTTTTTGTTTTTATTTTACTGTTGTTGTTGTTTTGTTTGTTTATTTTTGTCTGAAGACTTGTTACTTGACAGCTTTCAGTTTTTCTTAGAACATACATGTTTATGGACAGCACATGACTAAAATTTCAAAACCTTTTCTAAATTATTAATAACTGGTCTTAGGAAGTTAGGTCTCAAATGGATTTAGAGATAGGAAAAAAGACCGTATGATCATAACAAGGGATTTTTGACATCTATTCCCTATATCCTGATTAAAAGAAACTGAGTTTGGGGCTGGAGAGATGGCTTGGTGGTAAAGAGCACTTGTTGTTCTTGCAAAGGACCCAAGTTCGATTCTCAGAAACCACAGGGTGACTCACAACCATCATTACTTTACTCCAAGGTTTCCAATGCCCTCTTCTGACCTCTGAGGGCATCAAGCATGCATACATGCATATATACACATGCAGGCCAACCCTCACACAAAATGAAATGAATAAATCTATTTTTAAAAAGCTAGGAATCTAGTCAGTCTATGACATTTCTGTTATTAAGATATGCTCTCTCCATGTAATCAATAACCACTCTAATCAAAAATTGAACCCTGAATTTATGTACTTTGTGCATATCAACATTACCCCTATGGATACAGTCAGTGACTTAAGCAAACTTCTTTTTTAAATTATAAAATATATTCTATGTCCTGTCTCTCCCCATAGCTTGGAGTAGCCTTGCGGTGACAACTCTTTGTCCGAGTTAGGATCTACTGGGACTCCCAGTAGATCTTGCTCAATTTACTAATTAACTAGTCTGACCTAATGAACTCTGTGAACAATGATCAAATCCATTACAATCTGAGAAGAGAGCATCAGTGTTCTTTCAGAAGAGGCACTTGTTCAAGACAGAGCATTCACTGTCACCCCCTCCATGGGCAGCAGTCAGGAAATGCTGGCTGTGTGAACACATGTCCCTACTAAGGATGGGAGATAGACCTAGATGATTAAACTAAGCCGGCTAGAGATGAACATGGGTAGAAAGTAAGCAAGGCACAAGTGAGTGGACCAAGAAAGCCAAAGGCACCCTGCACCCTTCACCCTGCACCCTGCACCCTTCACCCTGCACCCTGTACCCTTCACCCTGCACCCTGCACCCTTCACCCTGCACCCTGTACCCTGCACCCTGCACCCTGCACCCTGCCCTTCCTTGCTTTAGCCATAGATGTTCTTTGCTTCTCCATTAAAGACATGGATGTTCCCTGAGTGAACCCACATTTGAGCCTTTTAGCACAGTATAACAGAGCAAGCAAAAGACAGCAAACCAACCATGAGAACATGCACTGTACATACCTCCTTTCTTGGTCCTGTGAAGGGAAAGGTTACGCATTAGTTGCCTGGACAGTATTCCACATAGATATGCACATGTGATAGTGTAGGGCCTCCAGGAAACTGCTTTCTTGGACTTTGGGGACTAGCTTGAAAATGGGCCAGGGATAGAGATGAAAAAGTTCTGGCTACTGTTCTAAGTCAAGGAGTTTGGCAGTTGATGGCCTGGAGCTACAGAGGATCTAGGAATTTGAAACTATTGCTTCTTACAACTCCAGGGAATACAGTGACTTTGGTGAAGGCAAAACCAGTCCAGCGATGTAGAGAGCCATATTGGGGTCTCTTGTCGCCTGGCAGAAACTTGCTTTCCCAGCCTGTGAGCTGAAATTCCTGTGCTAGCCATAATCCTGCTCCATCTAGGGTAGAGTGAAGTTCTTTGTTCCTCCAGGTCTCCGAATTCCTGAATTAAGCAGGTGACCCATCCAGCTGCCTGCATCCTTCTGAATAACACCTCAGTCTCCAGAGCAGCAGACCCTGTGGAACCAACATTCACAAAACAGTGGAGCCGAAGCCCCGCTGAGCAGACTCGCCACTCTGGGAGAAGGGTCTTGCCCCCAAAGCATAAATTGTCATTTTCCCCAAGTAAAAGACTTTGAACAGCCATGTTGTCTTAGTCTCTGTTTCTTCCGCCGCCCGCCCCATACATCCCTAGTTTCTCTTCCAGATCACCGGTTCATCTGTAGCCACAGGCGGGCAGTTACACAGTGAGACCACCAGTCCATTCTTCTTTGCCCATTTCCCCCACCCCCAGTAGTCATAAGAGCAGAAGTTGTCTCACAGCAGGGAGACTAGAGGACTGACAACTTCAGTTTCCTATAACAAGAAAGAGCTGGACTGGGTCTTAATGTCCTTCTCATAAAAGCCTTGGGTTCAAAAACTCTAGTTTCATTCTTCACTATTTGACAAGTGTTGATTACCACATATTACAACTAACTTTCTGAGAGTACAAGTCTGAGTCTGAATTTTTAGCTATTTTCTCTTTTGAATTTAGCCATGATGAAATCTGTATTTAGAATGTGAATAGGAAAAACCAGGTTTGAGGTGCATATTTACCACATAGCTATAATGATATGCATGTAAGTTGCACTGTCTACTGGGCCACTATACATCTTTTAAGACTGCCTACTCAAATCCTAATGTGACATCATCATCCTTACATGCTTAAATACGACCCTTTTAGAAACAAGGTAGGTTTTTTTTCTGTCTTTCTCAAAGTCATTTGTAAACAGAATGCAAACAAAAATGTCTTTTTAAATTACAGTAGATGCTCAAAGATTTCTTACCTGAAGTCAAGGTTTCCATTAGTGCAAACTTCTCTCAATAAATACAGTGGGATGCAATGCACAGCTTTAAGCTAATGTCTTTTAAACCATCTTACATCCAGACATGTAAAATTACTTGGTAGTTATAGTTAATCTTCAAATACTCTTAAGAGGCATTTGAGTCTTATTCATTTCATTTTTTTGCCACTGAGAGGTCCTGAATGTCAGGGCATCTGGCTGCAGGACATTTGGGCATATGGTTAAATTTGGGGTCTAGAATCATGAGCTCACTGGGTCTTGTCTTTGAAGTTAAAACTGCAGCAACTTCAAAACCATTGCTGTGCAATGGAAGCATTAATTTGGTGTCAGGAATGCTACCCAGTGCTCTCTCTGCATTTGCTCCGTTAGTTTTACAGAGGAGGAAACTGATACTTAGAGAGTTTCGTGTGCCCAAAGTCAGGTGCCCAGAAAATGAGGTAGCTTAGATTTGAATCTGGAACTTGACCAACTCCAAAAATCCTGGCAGGCACTGAGGATAAATCTGGTCCCAGGAGAAGTCTGTGATACACACAGGTTCTCTTAAGAATCACGTGACTGAGCAAATTAAGAGTAGGGAGGAGAGAGACCTGTCAAGCAATTACTGTGTGTTTCCAAGATGGTGGGAGATGAGAGTCACATGCAAGAGAACGGATGTTGTTTAATGGCATACAGGCCTAACTGGGTCACTGGCACTCAAAGTTGAATTTTCTAGTCTGTGTTGTCATTGGTTAGTTTTGCTTCCTTCACTCCCATCCCTTCCTATAAATACTCTGCAGAGAAGAGCCATTACATTCTACTGCTCAATCCGGGGGGCTTTTCAGGAGTGTTTGTCCAGGGCAAGGTCACTGGAAGCCCACTTACTAGATTCCATCAGCTCTGGGGGAAGCTGCTAGAGAAAGCCAAAGGCCGTCGTCCTGGCCCACAGGTGACAAAGTAGGTACCCCAGGCCCAAGGGCAGCTAGAATTCTTTCCCTTCATCTATTCTCCCCTTCAAGCTGGGTACTCTGCCCCGTACAAAACAAAACAAAACCAAAAGCAAACAAACAAGGAAAACCAAGGAAAGTCCCAGTCCACCAGAACTTACAGAGGTTTCTTGTCCTTCCTGGTCATGGAAGAGCAATGTCTGTAGACTGTTTTGGCCAGCAGCACCATCAGGGACCCCAGAAGACCGACAAGAACTATGGAGCCCAGAGTGATGATGAACGGCACGTACCATGCTGATGAGGAGTACATGTTTTCCCTGCGGATCTGGTAGGTAATCCTGGGCTTGGAGGGCAGAGAAGGGGAGAGTAAGAGGGGTGAAAGCACCTTTGACATTCAGCATAGCAGTGTGTGAAGTGTCTAGGCCACCCTTCCCTCCTGTTGTGCAGATCCAACCTCTGTGAGCCCAGTTACCGCTTCCAACCCTGGCCTCTTTATTTTCTGTCAATTAGACCAGAACCAGAAAAACTGGGGAACCGTGTATCAGCTCCTGACTTAAGTGCAGTCTGTCTCTCTTCCCCTCCCTCACATCTACAAGGTCCACAAGCTATTTCTCCGTTCAACACAGCATAATCCAGGGACTAATTTAGCCACTGTCTCTCACTGGGAAGGCAGGAGCCATGAAAGCTGTTTTATTTTTTTTTATACCTTGTAAGCTTTTCAGTGTTCACTAGATCCAGCTGCCACTGCCAGATGAGTGGGCTGTGATCACAGTGAGACCTCAAGTTTGGAATCTGCTTCCTAGAGTGGGAGACAGATAACCAACGAGTCATGGAGATTTCGGAATTGGAAATGTCGAGGTCGGTTATGTTCTAAACCTAAGAGACTTGGCAATTTCTTCCTAAGGAGAGCCTGCCAGCTCTCCCCATAGTAAAGGTTCTCAGCGTTTGTTGTGGTTTGAGAATGAAACCCCCCACAGGCTCAGTACAGGAACTTGCTGCCAAGCACGATGGCTTAGGTTTGATTCCTAGAGCCCACCTGGTATGCAGAGAGCACTGACTACTACAAGTTGTCCTCCTAGTTCCATATACGTGGGGTATATACACATACGCATGCACACACACATATACATACAAACATATATACACATGTATACACACATACATACTCGTACACACACATTAAATAAATAAATAAATAAATAAATAAATAAATGCCATAAAAATCTCAAAAGGGGAAGATGGAGAGATGGTTAAACAGTTAAGAGCACCTATTGTCCACATCAGGTGACTCGCAATCACCTGTGACTCCAGTTCCTTGAAACCCAATGCCCTCTTCTGGCCTCCATGGGCATCTACATGTATGTGATGCACATACACATGCAAGCATATGCACATGAGCATAAATGAAACAAAGAAGCCTGCAATTGAATACATTAAAAATGAAGACCCCCCTCCCCCAATCCAGGCTTGAGTGTGTATTGCTTGTTCCCCAAGCTGATAGCACTCTGTTAGGAGGTCCTGAAAATTCCAGGGCGTGCGGGGCCGGGGGGGGGGGGTAGCTACAGGTACCCTTGCTAGGAGTGCACCTGCAAAAGCTGCACCTGCTCTCTGGCCCCTTCCATCTCTCAACTTCTTGTAATCATGAGGTGAGGGGCCTCCTCCACCCCACACTCCTGCTGCTATCATGTTTTGCTCAAGTGGACATGGCAAAGCAACCATGGTTGCGAGCCTGCTAAAATTATGAACCAAAGTAAGTCTTTCTTCCTTTCCAGTTCTTCTGACAGGCTGGTTACTGCTATGTCAATGGTACCACTCTGGTCTCTACTCACTGGGGTCTATTTTTCTTTTCTTTTTTCCTTTGCTTTCTATCTGTTTGGTTTTGTGTGTGTGCGTGTTTTGAGACAGGTTTTCTCTGCGTAGCCCTGGCTGTTCTGAAGCTCACTCTGTAGACCAGGCTAGCCTCAAACTCAGAGATCCACCTGCTTCTGCCTGCTGGGATTAAAGGTGTGTGCCATCATCAGCCTGCTATTGGGGTCTATTGACTTCAAAAGGAGAAGTGAACATTACCAGCTATTGGCAAGACTCTGAGAACAGATGATGGCCTCATTCATAGGAGATGAGGAAGAGAAGAAGGAGGAGGAAGAAAGTATACCCTCTCTGTCCTGATGCCCTCCCTCACCCTCTCTGCTCTTATACCCTCCCTCACTACAGGCCGGTAGCCTGTGATCTGAAATTTCAAAAACTATGAGCAAAAATAACGATTTTGAATTTAAGCTCCTCACCTGAGGAGCTTTCCCACAGTGATGCAGTCTACCACAGTGGCCAATCTTTGCTCTAACACATACCTCACATAGACACATTCTTCTTCCTCTTTTTGCTTTTTCTCCCCCCCCCCCGCCCCCTTATTTTCTTTTTAGGTGTCCTTGACTATCCTGAAACTTGCTCTGAAACCCAGGCAGGCTGTCCTCGAACTCAGAGACCCACCCGCCTCTGCCTCCTGAGGGCTAAGATTAAAGGCATGTGCTGCCACTGCACAGCTCACATTTTTCTTTTCTGGGAGAGGTCAGTGGCTCTATGTGTCTAAGCTCTTACATAGATTTCCATCTGCTACTCACTGCCTCAACTATTAGGTCCCAGATCCTTACCCTGGGAGTTGTGATGGTCGTGGCTGGGTGAGGAACGACTTTAACACTCAGAGTCACTGTCCCTGTTTCAACAAGAGCCTCGGCTTCTGTTCTGCCAGACAGCAAGTTGTCATCAGTAACGTAGACAAGCAGCTTGTAGTCCCAGACTGTATCAAGGCTACTATAGTCAAAGCGGGCTGCGAGCAGCAGGCGTGTGATGTTGGAGCCAGCATTGGGAGAGAGGGCGAAATGACTGTTGATGTTGCCTAAAGGAGATTTGACCCATGGACATTGGTAAAAGAAATAGAGGATAAAATAAAGGTTCAGAAGAAAACTGCACTTGTTTTTATTCCCTCAAATGTCTACACTTTATTTTTTTATGTAACAGGGTTGGGTCTGTGATATCCTGCAAGTGAGGATGCACTGGGTGAGGAACCACAGTGCCCCTGTCTTAGGGCCACCAGGGAGACAGTTAGTTGTCCTGGGGTGTGGGCAGCAAGACCGCAGAGTGAGTCACACACCTAACCATGGACCGAATTCGCCTTATGCCTTTTGTGGAGCCTGTCTGGCCATCCTGGTGTCAAGGGTCCTGAAGTCCTCTAAAGGAAGGAACCTCCTGATAACTCAAGGACCTCAGGCCCAGGTTCTTGTGAATTCACCCCATCTGCCTCCTATACACATACACACACACACACACACACACACGCACACGCACACGCACACGCACACGCACACACCACACACACATGCACACACACATGCACACACACACCACACACACACACACACACACACACCACACACACATACACACACACCCCACACACATGCACACACACACATACACACACACACCCCACACACATGCACACACACACGCACACACCACACACACATGCACACACATGCACACACACACGCACACACACACCACACACACACACACACCACACACACCACACACACACATACACACACACTCCACACACATGCACACACACACCCCACACACATGCACACACACACCACACACACACCACACACACCACACACACACACACACACACACACTCCACACACATGCACACACACACCCCACACACATGCACACACACACACGCACACGCACACACACACCACACACACATGCACACACACATGCACACGCACACCACACACACCACACACACACATACACACACACCCCACACACATATGCACGCACACACATACACACACCCCCCACACACATGCACACACACCCCACACACATGCACACACACACATGCACACACACACCCCACACACATATGCACACACACACACACACACACCCCACACACACATACACACATACGCATACACGTGCACACACACATGCACACACACACACACACCCCACACACATATGCACACACACACATACACACATACGCATACACGTGCACACACACATGCACACACTCACACACACACACACACACACACACACACACACACGTCTGTTGGGGCCCACAACTTGAAGGTGCCTAGAGCAGGAAGAAGACCAGCCCAAGAACAGCTCTTGCCCATGCTCCAGTGTCTCCAGACTGGTTACTGACTGAAAAACCAGGAAACGGAGCAGATGGTGCAATTTTTACTTCCTCAGCAGCGAAATGCTGCCTCCGTAAAGTCCTCGGGACACTCGGTGTGGCTTAGCCCCATCCTCTGCAGCGGCGGTCCCCAGGCGCCCGCCTGCCTCTGGGTTTTGTGGCACGCTGGTTCAGAGGTTTCCCACTGCTCTGCTAGGCTCAGCGGGCGGCGGAGACGGATTTTTAGTCTTTCATGTGGAATTGTTCTGCTTATTTGGGTTTAAATCTCTGGCCCCGGCACTTCATTAGATGAGCTATTTTGGTCTCATTTCCATTGAGGGGTGCTCTTTCCCCCCTCCTTCCCACAATGGCATATTTTTAAAGAGAGAAAATGAATGGAGCAGAGGAGTGTTGCTGAGGACAAGTTTCAGAACGCGTTTAATCTATTTAATCTATTCTTATCCCGAGAGAAGCCTGGGAGTCCCTTCCCCCACACACTTTTTTTTTTTTCAGGAAAAGAGAAAGTTGAAGAGAGGAAATAAAAAAATATATATTGTATTCATTATATTCTGGGAATTTGGGGAGAGTATTCCATTAAAAGGATTCATTCATCCTGGGGCTTTGCAATAGCCGCGTGAGGTGAGTCTGGCTGTGGGAATATCCGGACGAACTAGATGAGACGAAGAAGTTGACAGCACTGGGAAGCACAGGGACCCTTGGATTCTTCATGTAAAATAAGCCCTCCCCATCACTGTGCCCGCCTCAGTGTGTGAGCTAAGACCCGCTGCCTTGTTCCTGCCCAAATGGCCCAGAATTGTTGATACTGAGTACCTGAGCCAATGGAGTATCGAAAAGATCTGGGGCTAGAATCAAGGTCAGTGCACGTCAGCTTGAAATTCTGAATGTTTGTACCAACTTTCAGATCCACTGGGACGGCCATGAAGTAAAAATTTGGAGTACATATTGGCTTTTCGTCATTTTCTCCAATGATGTTCACAGTAACCTAGAACAGCAGGAAAGAGGTTTAGAATATTATTACCTGTTAGTCGGTGTGTGTATGGGGGCGCAGGGGCAGAAGCCAACTTGTGGTTGGAAGTTCTCTCCTATCACCATGTAAATCCCAGTGATCAAACTCAAGTTTTCAGGCTTGGCAGCAATCGCCTTTATTTTCTGAGCCGTTTCATCAGCCCCAGCCTTCAGAGCTAAAATGCTCACTGCATGGGGTATGTAATTTGCATCAATTGACTGATATAACCTCATGTGTGAGAAAGAACGTGATAGCTCCCATCTACAGATGAGGAAAAAAAAGGGAACTCAGAGACAGCAAATGATTGACATAAAACCATTCAAATAGTGAGAGGCTGAGCTAAGATTTTAGTGTGGTTTTGTCTTACTCCGAATCCTCTGCTGTTAGTTTCTCAGCTGTGCATATGCATGTTCTCTCTCTCTCTCTCTCTCTCTCTCTCTCTCTCTCTCTCACACACACACACACACACACACACACACACGCACACACACACATACACACACACGCACACACAGTGTGCGTGTGTGTGTATGTGTGTGTGCACTGCCCCTTGTGAACCTGCAATCAGTCTCTAACTTCGGTGTACATCACAATGGTATTCAACCCTGGATTCATTTTCTTGGGCCCACTTGGAGTCCCTGGAGGGTGGGGCCCAGGCAGTTCCTGTTCTGTTCTTCCTCTGACTGTACCATGTAGCCTGGCCTCCTGCTTTAGCCACAGACTCACCTGCAGCCTGGGCTGATAGTCGTGCACTGAGTCCCCACCTGGCATGCCACAAGCAGGCATGTAGAACTTTCATTGCTGGGTCTCAGGCCTGGGAAACCGACTGGGACGCCTACCAGCAGAGGACCCCATATTCTCAGTCCTGAAAGGGACTTATGTGATCATTTTGGCTCATCACGCTATTTAAAGGCTTATGGATTTCGAGTCATATTCTTTTGAAATGTAAGGATTTCAGCTAATTCTAATACTGGGAATAAATTGAAATATTCACTCTAGTTAGCTTCCCGAGTGGAGTCCATTCATTTCTGTCTTTAAAAAAAAAGAAAAAGAAAAAAAGGACATTCTAACAAACACAGCAATCATCTCCAACTTTCCCTGGACAGGAATGTTGAGCCTCACGAATCTCTGAGCACACCATCCCATTAATTCAAAGCAGGTCGCCAGAGGAACTGAACTACCCGGCACCGGTTAGTCACATGACTTTCCACAGAAATAGGGTCACGGAAATAAACCTTGTCCATACCCTCTCAGAAAATTGGGAGCATGACTAAGCAATGAATTCATTCTCCTCATTGCAAGCCCAGTGCTGTCCCTCCCACACAGGGCTGCCCGCTAAGTTGCTTCCCTCATACCTTTTCCCTTCACTAGTGGATCTTTATGACCATCACGTGGCTCTTAGATCATCCTAGCAATCACCCCACAGACCCACCAGGGACTCATGGGACGATGTTTGTGTGAGGTAGTAACACCCCTTGGAAGCATGCCTGGCGTGCCACGTGAACTCCACACACTTGTGTGCTGAGAATCTGTGGGCCTCAAGGGCCTCAAAGTGGACCTCTGAGAAGCAATGTCTCAGCAGGCATCTGTGGTGGTCAGGATGTGGGTAAGGCTTGTACCCAGTCTGGTACTGCTGTGGAATGCCATAACTATGGGAGGTACGGGCTTGTGGGAGGTCCACGGGTCATTGAGGGGATACTCTCAAAGGGATTGGGGAGACCCAGTCCTCTTCTCTCCTTGCTTCCTGACTCTTGAAATGTTAGCATTATCTAAAACACCTATTCCCACCGCATGCCACCTTCACCAAAGGCACAAACAGATGGGCTTTCATCTTCAGAACCAGGAGACAAAGGATACTTCTCTTTACTTCACCCATAGCTACTATGTGATTTTTATCATCATGGGACAAGGCTAATTCACAGGATCTTTGTAATATCTACTCTATCAGGTGTGCATGGGGTGGGGCAGAAACAGGCAAAGCTACTTCAGGAAGAGACTAAGAGCTACAAAACCAACCTCTCTGGCTGCTTGCCACTCGCCACCAGTCCATAGAAGAAAAGCAAGATTTAAAGTGCCCTAGGAGGAACTTTGTTCCACAAAGTGGCTTTGTGGCTTCAGTAGCTATGCCAGTGTCTTGCCATCGGTCTTAGAGCGTCTCTCACTTGCTCACCAATGGGAGCCTTGAATAGTTGTGGATCTTTATGTCCTGGGAATGCTTCTTCCTCTTCTCTTCATCTACCCATTCTGCCATAGCCGCACGCTGAGGGTGTGAAGGAGACCCCAAGTCAACCAGCTGGGTGAACGTTAAGAGAGTCAACAGCCCCACTCACAGTGACTGAGCTCCTGTCCTCGCCGTTGGTGGCTTCGACCGTGAGAATGTAGACAGGAGTGGTTTCATGGTCTGCTTTAGTTATTAGTTGGAGTTCTCCTGTCTTGGGATTAATCCAAAATATGTTTGGGTACTGAGGGCTGGCCCCTCCTCTGGATATGGAATACACCACTGGACTCTGGGGGAAGTCTGCATCAGTCGCTCGCACTTGCCCAACCTGGGTTCCAGCTGCAGGAATAGAGTATGATCATTAGTACTGCCCTGGGGGGAGGCATCCTCACTGTCTGGTTTTTTGGGGTTTTTTTGTTTTTTTGTTTTTTTTTTAGTTTTTCGAGACAGGGTTTCTCTGCATAGTCCTGGCTGTCCTGGAACCCGCTCTGTAGACCAGGCTGGCCTTGAACTCAGAAATCTGCTTGCCTCTGCCTCCCAAGTGCTAGAATTAAAGGCGTGTGCCTCCACCACCCGGCGCATCCTCACTGTCATTGACAGACTTTTAGCAGCTTCCTAGTTGTCTCAGGTCTCTGCGTCTTAGATAGTAAGTTCGAATGGTGCAAATGCTCATGCCGTTCCCACTCCCAACTTTCAGCAGTAGTGCTATCTAAAAGTCTCTTGCACTTTTCAATTTTTCTATAATGAGCTATTGGGGCTGGAGAGGTGGTTCAGTGGTTAAGAACACCCGATGCTCTTTCAGAGGACCCAGATTGATAGTTAGCACCTATGTGGTGGCTTGCAATAATCTGTAACTCCAGTGTGGGGAGATCTGACTCCCTCTTCTGGCCTCTGCAGGCACCAGGCATTCATACAATGCACTAACATACCTGTAGGCAAAGCATCCATACACATTTTATAAAAATAAATAAATTTTTTTTAAAAGAAAAAGAAGATAGCACTTGATGAATACTGAGTGTAGATGTTTAAATTCTGTTATTTCTGCTTATTTTACAAGAGTTGGTACAGCTACTGAAGTTCTTGTTTTGTAGAAGTTCTTTATCAGACATTAATTACATTCTTGTGAGAGGGAGACCCTGTTATTCACTCCTACAGGCTAACATCAAGTGTGTGACCTGTAGCAGAAGGCCAAGGTCGCAGTAGCGAGATCAATGGATTTATTAAGTGTTCGATCCTGTTCAATATGTAGAACACACAGGGCAAAGTGTAAGGAGCTAAATGTGCTCCCTGGACCATCTTTTTGTGTTTTGTTTTGAAACATCATGTCAGAAAATAGAGACTGTCACAAGGAGAATAAAATGAACCGGAATAATTGGAGGAGGCTCTGCTTTAGATTTGGCTCTGTTTTTCATTATAGAAGAAATACCCGTGATCTCAAGGTACATAGCTGGGGAGGATCTGTTATATTTGACAGAATATGCTAGATAACATAGACAGCTAACACTTATTATCTTCAAGTCAGGGAAGATGAAGAAAAACTGAAGCTGGGAGCAAGGATTTTTTGTTTTTGTTTCTGTGTCTGTCTCTTTCTCTCCCCCCTCTTTCTCTCTCTCCATCCCCCTCTCTCATGTGTGTTCTTGTTTTCTATTATCTGTCTATCATCTATCTATCTATCGTCTATCTATCATCTGACTATTTATCACCTATCTATCATCTATCTATCTATCTATATATCTATCTATCTATCTATCTATCTATCTATCTATCACCTATCTATCATTTTCTATCATCTGACTATCATCTATCTATCATCTATCTATCTATCACCTATCTATCATCTATCTGTTTGTCTGTGTCTGTCTGTCTGTCTGTCATCTATCTAACATCTCTGTCTCCCCACCCTGTGTGTGTGTGTTTTCTCGAAGTAGTTCACACTGACTTTGAACTTGCTATGTAAGAACAGATGTCCCTGAACTCCTGTTCCTCTTGCCTTCACCTCCCAAGTGCTAGAACTACAGGCTTGTGTCACTATGTCAGTCATGAGAATTTTTCTTGATGGGACAATAGCCCATGAAAATCAAAGTACCATTCTAAAGGCAGAAAATAAGACTGCCAGTGAATTAAAGAAGAAGGAGGACATGCTCTTACCTTTCTTTTAAATAAAGAAACTAGAGAAGTGCTAATTCTTTTCCCTAGTTGAAAATTCCAACTGGTGAACCAGTGAGTTGGTTAAAAACCACAGAAGAGACCAAGCAAAACTTCAGTCCACAGCACCAAGGATTGTGGGATGAACAGAATCAAGCAGACAGAAAAGGAAGCAATCAAGGCATTCAGACAAATGCAGTTTAATCAAGTTTTCAAAATCCATGTTTCACCTGGAGGTCCCTACAGTGGCAAGAGTAACTCAAGAGTGAGCTAGAGAGGAAGTAAGGGGACAGGAGTGGGGAGAGGGAGAGGAGGACGCAGAAGGAAAGGGAGAAGCCATGCCTTTGCAGAGCCTGAAGTTAGGTGAAGCCTGGCAAGAGTCTACAATCTGGGACTTCGTCCCTACCTACCTGGTCTTCTCTCTGACACATCAAACATGTAGGATGTTCTCTCAAAGATGAGAGGAAATTCATTTTCTGGGCTTGTTAGGATAGAAATGTAGATGCTGTCTAAAAATAGAAATAGAAACAAATCCAAATCACAACCTGTACTCATTTGTTCAGTGAGCACTTTGAAAGAACCTTCTGATGTGCGTGGGCTCTGGGATACAGGTGGAAACCTGGTTTCAAGACACTGAGTTTTGTAGGCTCTCTGACACAAATACAAGCCTCTACGGAACCTGGAGGAGAAAGCCTGAGATGACCCTGGCAGTGATTGAGAGGGGCAAGTGTGGGGACACAAGTCTGAAGACAGGGGCAGTGTGGGGTTGGGGAGAGTGTGGGGTGGGGGATGGTATGGAATGGGGGATGGTATGGAATGGGGGAGAGTGTGGGATGGGGATGGTATGAAATGGGGGATGGTATGGAGTGGTGGAGAGTGTGAGATGGGATAGTGTGCAGTGGTGGATAGTGTCTAATGGTGGACAGTGAGGTATGGAGAGAGGGACAGTGTGAAGTTAGGATAGTGGGGACAGGGGAGGAGTGTGGAATGGGAGGAAGACTTCTAGCCATGCACAAAAACACCTCTGTATAAAGCTCCTTGACTCTCTCAGGAGAACTGCAAGTGATTTGGTACAGCTGAAGAAAAGGGAAGTTGGAGGGAGTGGGGAAGTGCAGCCACTGAGTTAGGCAGTAGCCAGATCATAGAAGTACTGTGTGCCAAACCCAAGAGTTTAACCATGGACTTGACAGGGAGTGGTACATTGGCGTTTGCATTTCTAGATCACTGACAGAAATGATGAAGCCATGTGGAAAAGAAGCAAGATTGGAGGCAGAGAGTCTCTTAGAACACTGAGTGCTGTAACTCGGAGGAAGTAGCTATCGAGGACAAATTGGTGTAACAGGGAGACTCTGTGCCCCAAACCTAAAAGCACTAAGTGCAGTTTAATCATTGATGCCCATGGGGATGCCATATGGAGTAAGTCGAAAAGGTACTTGCTTTTATAGTATGGAGGAGCAGCGTCTTGCACTTGGATTATCATGCTGTATGTATTGCCAGCTGCGAGGTTGCTTGGATTTTCATAATCTAGATCACCAATCAACTAGGTCAAGACAGATAATAGATTATGTGGCATAAACAGCCCCATTACTGAGCTGACAGATCTGTTTTCATACAGTTACTGACCGTGTAAACTGCCAGCATCCTCTGGGAAAGCATTTGCCAGAGCACCTGAGGAGCCGTGAGCCCCTTCTGTGACACCACTAGAGAACTCACTCAGGATCTAGCAGCAGAGGAACATGTCTCCAAGGATGTCCATATACCTAGCACTTCTGCCCAACAAACAAGGTTCATACTTTCAGGTCAGTGAAAGAAAAGCTCAGTACTGAACCTTTAACACAGGAATAGTTCCATTATTTAACATATTTATATAAATATATAAAGATACACAAAGCCACATAGGAAAGAGACAAGATACGTCAAACTGTTGACAGGGTGATGCCCCTCAGTGTTCCCTACATCTTAAAATGGTGGATATGTATTAAGAACCTAAGAAAAATATGAATTTCCCCCAAATAGAAATTAGTTTTTTATGATGCCATTACTCTCTAGGTGATTGAAGATGGCTTGAGATGGGAGGTAAGAAAGGAGACAGGCTGAGGAGAGAGGTGGTGGGCAGCTTGCTCTCATCCCCAAGGTCCACGGCAAACACCCCTCAAGGCCCGCCCACTTGTCCCGTCCTACCTTTTGCTCTTTTTCCCACACCCTATGGCAGGAGCCCGGTGTGAGCAGAGGCTTCACAAGCTTGCTGAACCCTGCCCTTCATGCCTGTCTATCCCATGGGCCTTTGCTCTTGTGTATACTTTCCACCTGTTCCTTGTTTGACTTTCTGTAGGGTCTCTGATGGTCCTGTGATGCAGAATCCATCAAGATGGCCCAGGCCCTGCCTTCTCTCCCTTGTACCTCATTCGAGGAGCAGGCACTTCAATAACAGAGGAGCTTGTGTGCAGAGGTCACAGCCGTGTCTACCACGGCTCGCTAAACTGAATGCAAACACAAGCCGCGCAAAGTCCTGAGCACCCCAGCTCAGCTCTGCGTAATGGACAATGGACAGTGCTGAAGCCTGGGTGACATAAAGAGCTCCCAGGAACACACAGCCACTATTAAGTCTCTCTGTTACCGCGGCTCTGAGAGGAGGCTGCCTTGCAAATTTCTCTCTGCAGGGTAGCAAAAGCACCATGCATGTTGGGCCAGCTTCCCCGGTGTCCTTTTAATGATACAATGACCGTAAACTGACCACAATTCTCCCAGAGCCAGCTGGATGCTGTGAAAATCTGCGGCTGCTCCCCACTCCAGATGGCGTGGTAAAGTTGAATTTGTTGTTTGGAGCTTCGCCGTCATCATCAAAGCAGAACTTGTTCAGGTCCAAAAGCAACGTCCCATTGGCTGCTCTTTCAGGCAACATAATGCTGGCAAAAAAGACATAATTCAATATTTTCCCCTAACAAATGACGACTGAGCAGTCCTCCTAACCTAGGCGGAGGCTAGATGGATACCTCTACTTCATTTTCAATTCTACAAGTTCTTGGCTGTCACAGTATCTTCCTCACTGGTCTCACCACTCCTGCTCTTGAGATCTTGCTGGGTGCTTTTAACACAGCAGCCAGAGGTATCTTGTCAGTGTTAGGTCATGACAGGATGCTCCAGAGGACAGGCAAGCTCCTCCATCCAGTCACCATCCTAAGTTGGGACCACGGGATTCTTCTCACTGGCTCCTAGTTTATCTCTCTGACCTCAGCTCCTCCTTATTCATGCTCCCCACCCCCCTACCCCCCACCACCACTCTGGCCTCTGGATGTTCCTTACACAGGCCACCAAGGCTCTAGCCTCAGGGTCGTTGCTCCTCCTTCTGGAACACTCCTCTGGCAGATCTCCAGAGTGTTCCCCAGAGTCCCACATACCAAAGGCTTAGTCCCAAGGGAGGTGCTCTTGGGAGGTGGTGGGCGGAGTCATCTAAGAGTAAGCCTGCTTACTTGGCCAACCCCTCGAATCGGATTGTGAGACTCCACTCCTTTCTCACTCTTTCAATCCTTAGTCACAAGGGGAGTGGTTTTACCCTGCTGTGGGCTCCCACTGTAATTTGCTTTCTTGCTATAGGTCCAAAGCAACAGGGCCAACCTATTACCGTCTAAAATCTCCAAAACTGTGAGCTGAACTAATCTTTCTTGAGTGTTCATCACAGAGCTGGGAAATGGATTAATACCCTCCTTCTTTCATTTCTTTGAGCTTCTAACCTAATGTCACGTTCTTTAAAATATATTAATGATTCCTATCCACTGTTTCCTCTGCTGTTTGCCTCTTTATTTGAAATTCTTAGAACTTATCATTATCCAACATGCTACATATTTTACTTATTCAGCCTGTATATTGTCTGCTTCCACCTAGAATATGCACCATTCGAGGGCAGGGATCATTGCCTGCTTTGTTCTTTGCTCTGTCAATAAATATGTGTGAGATGAATGAATGGAAGCATGTAAGAATATTGTTGTGAAGAATACAAGAGAAATGAGATTTCTACACCCAGACTGTTGGAAAACAGTCCCTACGCCCCACCTCTAGTAACCCAACAACAGTGGGCATGTCGTCAGCAGCAGCCAAAATGTGACACATTTCTACAGTTGCCCTATGCAGATGCACTATACCCCTTTATAAGAAGCCAGTGTTTTCTCCTCTGGGCCTCTTTTTTTCCTTACACCCTTGTTCAGAGGCAGCCTCTGGAAAACCCCCCACCCCAGTAAACCTCTTATGTGAGATCTGCTGCATGGTGTGACCCATGGTGCAGCATTCCTTAGCTCTAACAAACCAAGGTCCTCTGCTGCTAAGTCCTAACGCTGACTGCTGGAGTTTTAACTTGTTAAGATTCCTCAGCTCCTATTCTTGGAAGATTGAAAGTTCCTTGACCATTTGTCCTGGAGGCTTCAGTGTCATAAAGGGGCGTCTCAGTACCTAGCCTTGTTAAGACAAACCCATTGTTCTCAGGGGGGATAAAAGAGAGCTTATCTAGGGTCAGATATGAGTGGTCACAGTCCAACGGCACAAACTCAGGGTCCTCCAAATATCATGGAACACTGTGGAAGAGCAAAGTTGTAAAGAATACAAGAGGCTCTATGAGGGTCACTTATGGAATAAAAAGAGTCATGAATCAAAGTATTTATCAAATACACCGGTGGGGACCGCAGGTGCATGGGTTGCGGTGGGTGGGTTGCGGAGGGTGGGTTGCGGTGGGTGGGTTGCGGTGGGTGGGTTGCGGTGGGTGGGTTGTGGCAAAGCAGGGGAAGCTGCAGTACGTTTCAGACGCTATCTGATGGCCTTCTTAGGTCTCAGGTTGGTGGAAGCCAGAGTCCCACTAGGAATACATTTTGAAGTTTTGATCGTCACAAGAATGTTAGGTCAAACACAGGTGGGCAACAAATGATTTTCAATGGGACTAAAAGTAGCCCAAGATAATTTGGCTCTGGCTTGCAACATTTTAATTCTCCATAATCATGAACCATTTCTTATCATAATCTATGATACCATTTGGTATCATAGAATCTTTAATACAGGCTCAGCTTTTCTTTCCTTCCTTCCTTCCTTCCTTCCTTCCTTCCTTCCTTCCTTCCTCTTTCTTTCTTTCTCTCTTTTTCTTTGTCTGTCATTTTTCTTCCTTTCTTTCTTTTCTTCTCTTTCTCTTTTATCCAAAAGACATTTATTAAGGGTTGACTCTGAAGTCCTAGCCTCAGCCTCTGGCCTAGGCAAGCTTAGCAAGAGACTGAGGAAAACTAATTCCTGAAGACTTCAGTGTATAGAGGGGTGTGCTCACATCCCCAGTTTCTCTTTTTCCATATTCAAAACAGGCATTAGCTTTTGCTACATGACACACTGACCCCAATCCTAGTGACCTGAAATAACAGCATTTACTGTGGCTCACCATCCTATGGGTGGGTCACCTGGTAGCTCTTTGGGTTCTGGTAGGACATGGTTGGTCTCTGTAGTCACTGAAAGCTGGATTAGGGATGGAGGTTTGGGCTGTTCACAGGACTAGGGGTGGAAAAGGATTGCACCTGGTTCTCAGAGCATTCAAACTACAACAGGGTGCAAAGTCCTCTGATTCTCTCTCTATATCCAAAGTATCCAAAATATGCTCCTTCTACACCTGACAGCCTCTTCTTGTAATAGCTCAGCAACAGTGGAGCAAGGATAGTGGTAGGCTGTGACCATTAACAGCATCTGCATGCTAGAGAGCACAGTGTCCCCATATGTCGACAAGGCCACACTGGCAGAAAGCACATCTACCCTTTTGTTTCTGTCGTCACTGTGCAATGCCATGGTTTTAGCCATTGATGCTTTGAATAGGGACCACTTATTAAATACTAACTGTGTGCTTTAAGAAGTATCTCTATTTTCATTGTCTCCAAGAGGTTTGTACCCTTGCAAAGAGGAGTTTGGAGGGGTTTCAAGGCTTATCTAAAAAGTTAAAGCCTCTGGTCATGATTCTTCGTTGTCTGTTGGGACCATTGCAAACTTTAATTTCCATTGTGATGGGACAGTGAAGAAGTTCTTCCATCTTGCATTCTTGCTGAGGCCATTTCAGGTTTAACTAGAATTTGATCTCCTTGATGGAGACTTCTATGGAAAACTACCCAACTCTATTTTAGGAACCAAAGGTCAGGATGTCCTAGCTAACTTATTTCAGCTTCTGTAAACTGCCCGTTTCTGTGGGATCCCTCTAGCCAATCACATATCTTTGCTTCCTCGAAGCTGCCTACTTCTAAAGACTTACTTCTTCGAAGGCCCCTACAGCTGCCTAGAGAGATGCAGGACATGGTTTCTGCCTTAAAACACTCTGTGTTTTGGTTACTTGGGGCTACACCTAGATCCATGCCCACTTGGGTGTGGTCCCATCCAGTTTGAATAAATGAATTTTAATTGGCTACACACTATATCCACGCAGCCACCTGTGGTGAGCTCCCTATAACAACATCAGTTATATCTAGGCCGTAGGTGTTTGTGGATCTAAGGTTTGATTACAGTACTGCAGATGAGGGAGAGTTCATCATCTAGAGAATTCCGGATTCCTCTCTCTCTCTCTCTCTCTCTCTCTCTCTCTCTCTCTCTCTCTCTCTCTCTCTCTCTCTCTCTCTCTCTCTCTCTGCCTGTTGCATGGCATGCTAGGCACATACTTTAAACTATATCAGCAGTTTTGACATGTTCTTTCATTTTTCTCGACACTTGGTATTTTTCCCACAAACATTTCTCTTGGCAAGCCACGCCCCCTCATCCATCAATCCCTTCCTTCCTCCGAGGGAAGCTGCGCTGCCGTTCTACTTCACAGCCATCAGACCGCTGGGGCCCTCCCTGTGCAAAGGTGACTGACTATGTCCAGCAGTTTTCTGAATCCACCTCCTGTTCATGAGCAGCTTGCAAAGCACTTTCAGCCAACTGCTTGACAATTTACGACCTGAGCAGAGGCCATCTAGCTGCTTTTGATGCCTCCACTGGAGCCCTGGGCTCATTTATCATCAACCTGGGAAAGCCACAGGTCCTTAGTGCAAGGACCTGGGGGCCTATAAGGACCTGCCTCCTTCCGGCTGCCCTGCCCCACCCACCCACAGACTCTGAGCCTCCAGCTCTCCCCCTCCCACCCCCCCAGTTCCTCCCCCCCGCTGCTGTTAATGAATGCTGGCACCCAGCCCACCCCACTCCCCAGCCTATCAGCAGAGACTTCAAAAGTCACAGTATTCTAGTACAAATGTCAGAGGCTGTGGAGCTCCGTTCCCTTTGTCCTGTGGTTCTGTTTTGCTTTCGTGCTTGGCATTGTAATGGCTGGGATGGAGAAGGGATTAAAGATAGGATGGTGGATACACTGGACAGGGCTTCTTAGTCCCTTAGTCCCATGGATCTGGTATGTTCAGGAGCCGGCTGGGGGTTGGGGGTGGGGACATGCAGGCTGAGCTCTTGAAGTGAAGATTTCCATTTTGCAGCTCAAAGAAACAAGCCATTTCATGGACCTGCCTCACATCTAAGCCTTCAGCAGCCTAGCTGGGAGTTACCCTCATTGGAAAAGCCTGGAGGTGATGGCCACACTGTTTGGAATCATCTTCAGTAATGAATATAATTAGCATAGTTACTGATTTAGTGTGATGGACTTCAGGACTAATTCAAGCTCTGTGGGCTTGCCTGGAGGACCTACAATATTTAAAATGTGATTTCACTAGGTAATATGGAACACTGTCTGTAAATTGTCCTGCCACCTCAGGGGACTCTGGACCACAGGATGCCCAGAAAATTCAGTGAACTTATTTGAGAAAAAGAGAAAACAAACAAAGGGGATTGAGGCAGCACAGTCTGCTCCAGGCACTGATACTGTCAATGCAAAGGAACAAAGAAGAGCCCGAGGGCTCAGGATAGCAAGAGAAGACTTTTCCAGGATACACTTGGACCACTGCAGAGGGCTAGCATAGATGTAGACTTTCAAGGGAAGTGGGTAAGTCTGTAAAGTTCTGTTCTGTCTCTAGGGTCCAGACTTCCCTCAACAGAATATGGGCTTAGTTTGTGCATGTGGTGTTGTGTAAGCCACGCCCTAATTATCTATGGCCGCCATCCCTGCCCATCTAAGAGACTGAGCATCTTAAGCAAGTTAGTAGAGTAGTCCACAATACTGTTCAGCTTATGACTGGATGAGCCAGGGCCTCAGCAGGAAGAAGATAGCAAATGAGGATACTTCTAGGAGATTCAGTAAAGAGATGACTGCAAAGGGGTATTTGGGTATGTGTAGAAATTTTAAGGGCTGGTACATCTCTCAGGTCTAATAAGTCTGGAGAATCCTTGCTACTCAGAGACTGGAAAGTACATGTGGAAGGAGAAGTCTCTAAAACTGGAACCTAGGGACTTGGGGTGTTGCGTGCAAAGGGCCGCCTCACAGGAACTGAGCCCTTCAGAACATGGATGGGAGAGGGTTGAAAGGGAGGCAGTTGATAAACCATGCCCAGCCTCACTCTTCCCCCTTTTTATGAAAGCTCTCCCACTGCTCAGGAGAAGATGGTCTGCAAAGAGGGTAGTGGGCAGCCTTCTGGGTCATAGGGCCAGGTTCAAGGTGGATCTGAGATGTGTCTAGACAGACTGCGAGCCACAACACAGATCCTCTAGCACTAAGTAGAGCATGAAAGTTGAGAAAAATGGGGAGCTGGTGAAATGAACGTAATAGCTATTGATAACCCTGGATAGTCTTTGCCTAGAGCTTTGTCTTTTACATGGCCATGTTATGTATTAAATCTGCCCAAAGTCAGAGCAAACCTGAAAAAGCAGTCAAAGATACCCCCAAGAGACTCTGCCAATAGGGTCACAAAAACAGAGACCAGTTGTGATCTTCAGTCTCACTTCAGATGAAGGGCACTCTGCCCACAAAGGGTCATTGCTGAGATGCACCCCACCCCCAAACTGACCTCATTCAGATTTCCATAAACTGGCTAGCAGGAAGCCATAGAGCTGAAGCTATTATGGAAGAATTCCCAATTGTGTGACTTTTTGACAACATAGCAGAAAGACAAACTAGGGTGTGTGTGTGTGTGTGTGTGTGTGTGTGTGTGTGTGTGTGTGTAGTAATCTGGAATCAGAAGGAACTTTATGGGCTGGAGTGAATGCTCTGTATTTAAGAGCACTTCTGCTGTTCCAGAGGACCAATGTCTCCATGGAGTCTCACAACTGATTGTGTATAATTTCATCTCCAGAGGATTTGATAACTTCTTCTGACCTCTGTAGGGAACCAGGTAGGCATGTAGTGTACAGCTATATATGCAGGCAAAATACTAACATACATAAAATAAAAATAAACAATTATTAAAAAGGCTTTAATTTAAACTTATTGTGAATTGTGAGTCAAAGAACAAGTGAAAATAATATAATAACTCATGTCCCACATGCATTCTGTATTTCCCCCTTCACATATATGCAGTTAAGTTGCATAAGGTGAATTCGATTTTTGTTTTGTTTTACCCACCGACTTGTTTTGATTTATTTATATTATTTACTGAGATTTCTTTGAGAGTGCCTGGTTACTAATTCCAACTCTCCAGCATCTATTACAACTACTAACATCACTGTCTTGCCCCTAGTGGCAATAAGTAAAGAAAATAACACAGTCCAGAGAGGGCCTGTGGTGCTAATGGAATGAAATTAAAAAAAATAATAATAAAAATTTAAAAAAAAGCTGTAAACACAGGTAGAAAGTGAAAGAGAAATAATGGGGAGGAAAGGAAATGGGTAAGGAAAAGGAATAACAAAGCAATCTTTGAATGAAATGGGACACCTCAAATCCATTTGTAGAGAGTCATTCCCCAATGCCATGCCACATCAGAGAAGCCAGGGGTCAAGGGTCACCCAAGAGAAAATATATCCCAACTTGTGACTACCTGAAGGTGAGCTTTCTGCATGTTGCAGGGTTGTCATTGATGTCTTCCACGATGAAGGTTATCTGGATGCGGTTCTCCTGACCCCCAGAAGGTCTGTCCCTCACCAGAACTTCCAGAGAAATGATAGGATTCTGTCTCAGTTCACCTGCATCTCGATCTAGCCTTTGGGCCACTTGGATTGTCCCTGTCACTAAGGAGGCAAAGGTTAGAAGACAAATGAAAAATAAAGGCACAGGGACCATGGAGAACACAGGAAAAGACTGTGCCAGAATGATGGCCAGCTTGCACTGGGAGTCGTCCCTATACAGACATGTCCTGTACAGCTGCGTGTGTTCCTGGGTTTGATGTTTATTGGAACACCTGACCTGATCTTTCTCTAAAGCTGCACTTTAGAGTCCAGGACCCTGGGTACAGCACTGTCCCTGACTGACAGAACTGGTGGGTAGCTGACTTCAATTTGATCCACTGGATTCTCTATTGGAGAATCTGTTGCTAAGAAACACACATCAGAGAGTGAGTGAGCTACTGATTGAAGCTGCAGGCAAAAGCCCAGAACTTGAGCTGCTGAGATCCTGGGAGCAGTGCTGGCTTACATCCTTCCTCTGCCCTGATCACCCGACTCGCCTCCTCTCCCTTCCTCTCCCCTCCCTTTCTCTCCCTTCCCTTCCCCTCCTCTCTTATCTTCTTCTCTTCCTTTCTACTGTCTTGTGCTTAGCTAGATTTTTTGTCATTTTTATTACTTGGAACCAGAGTCTTAAATACTCAAAAACAGGTATAGGTGTTTCAGAGGTAGAGTGTTTGCCTAGCATGGATGTGGTCCTGGGTTCAATACCCAGCACTACTGTGCAGTGTGTGTGTGTGTGTGTGTGTGTGTGTGTGTGTGTGTGTGTGTGTGTGTGCTAGTTAAAATTTCATTTTTGTAACATTAGAGTTGAACAGAATTCTCATCCAAAATCATCTATCCCTACATTCTTAGCTGTGTGAATTCATCAATGTCAAAGCCTTCAGAAGATCCCAGCTGCTGACTTTGCATGTCCATCATTTTTCTAGACATAGAATAGGTATTCTTTGCTCAAGAGCGTTTAGAGCCAATGACTTGGCCAATGCCACATGGTCTGGGATTGTCCAGTGCTGGTTTCCACAAAAGCATTATGTAAAGTGAAGTCCATTGGGCTGACATGACCTGAATTTATGGTGATGGGACAGTATAGTGGCTAAGAGGAGAGGCTCTAGAATCATCCATCTTGGACATCAAGGTGTCTCAATGGGTTGGGAGTTCTTGGGCAACCATTGAACTTGTCTGGGTATCTTGGTTTTCCTTTGTAAACTATGGATGGTGTTAGTCCATTGGGTTGTGCAAATACTTGGGATAGAATGCGTGTGATCCCTCTACAGAATGTCTGGTAAGAATTATGTACTAATACTCTGGTAAGTTTTATGTACTAATAATACTCCACTAAGGTGGCTATTTCAGAGGAGAGGAAGCTCATTCTCTGCACTCAGCTACTCATATGGGAACATAACTGCCAACAATCTAGCAAGCTGATGTGCAGAGACACTGCCCCGTGCATCACCATTAGCTACATGTAGCTATTTAGCCTCTGAAATGAGCCCAGTCTGAATTGAGATATGCTTTAAGTATAAAACACACAACAAGCTTCCAACAAAATACTCTCAATTACCTTTAAATATCAATTATATTGTAATGACAACATTTTTGGATCCTAAGAGTAATTTTGTTTTTTATTTTTGTCTTCTTTTGTTTGCTCATTTGTTTTTGAGGCAGGGTTTCTCTGTGTAGGCCAGCTGTCCTGGAATTCAGTCAGTAGAGCAGGCTAGTCTAGAACTCATAGAGATCTGTCTGCTTCCGCCTCTCAAGTGCTGTGATTAAAGGGATTAAAGGCATGCACCACCACTGCCCAGCTCAATTTTATTTTTTAAAATGAGACTATTAAAGATACTGAAATTATACATCTGCTTTCATTCTAGTACAGTGTTGATACCATTCCTCTCTTCTGCATCTGTAGGAATGTGTGGCTGGGGCAGGCAGAACATGCATCTTCACAGGCCCGCCTTCCTCAGAGTGATGGGGCTGGGGCATGCTACCCTACAACATGGCTCCCTGATATCTTAGACAATCGCAGAAGCAGGAGGACCTCTCTGCCCTTAATCTGTCCACCTCTGAGTGAGCAGCAGGCCTTTCTTCAAGAGATTTGCCCAGAGATGACAACATCATCATCTAGAAGGACAGAGACACCTGAGTGCCAGGCCTTGCACAATTTACTCACATTTTAGACACTTGGTCGTCCAACCATAATTGTCCCTTTATTTCCTCATCAAATTCAGTATGAAAATTGCAATTTTCTAGACATGTGTGGTGGTAAATGCCTATAACTCTAGTACTCAAGAAGCTGAAGCAGGAGGATTGCTATGAGTTGCTATAACTCATAGTTACAAGTTCCAGGCCAGCCAGAGTTACATAGCAAGATCTTGGCTTTAATACACACACACACACACACACACACACACATATATATATACACACACACATACACATACATATCAGCTAGTGCTATACAGAAAAACCCTGTTTCAAAAAACCAAAACCAAATAAACAAACAAAAAGCAACCCACCACAAAATATAATTTTCCGTATGTCCTTAAGTCTTCATTTCTACACAGATGGAGATGCATGAATTCTATTTATAGGGGCTTCAACCTTAATCTTAATGGCAGTTAAGAAAAAATTTTCATATCTCCCTTAAAGGTGAAAGGTGACCCAGCTGCTCACACTTCGCCCTGCTCAGACTTCAGCGTCTTGGTTGGTGTCTGCTGCCTTCAACACACCCTTTCCCTGACAACTAAGGAGGAACCTAGACAGAAAGGCAGACCAAGTGTCAGAGGGAAGAGAAAGCGTTGTAAAGCCACTTAAGAGCGGCATTCGAGGATGCAGGAGAGGGTACAGTACTTGACTCACACTGGTCTACCATGAAATAGCTGCTGGTGGTAGTGATGCTGTAGAGGAGATGGCCAGGAAAGCCCTCATCATCAGGATCCATTGCTGTGATGTTCGCCACCATGGTTCCCAGAGGCACTTCCTCTGGGATGGAGTACACTCTCCTTGGGCTGAAACAGAAACACTGCAGCCGTGGCTAATTTGCAGGGCAGGGGAGGGTGCAGACTGGGTGGTAGGTATTTTGGTGTGCACTAAATATAGCACTGCACTGCTTGAGTTGCATCAACATGCAGAGAGAACACAGCAGCTGAGAGGAGGGGTGACTGCTGTCTGTATTTCCAAAGATCACATCCTTTCGGATACAAAGAAGAATGCCAGACTATTACACTGCAGCAATTTAGATGGTCACAGCCTCTGCCTGCCTGCCTGCCTGATGCCTTTCCCATCCTTAACATCCTCTCACATAAAGACACTTCCTCTACCCAGTCAGCTTCTCTCCTCCCAGTTTCTGTTCAAAAGGTGTCTGGATTCTTTTTAAAAACCTATCTGGACAAGATGTTCAGAGCCTCAGGCTTCTTAATTTGTGCTTGACTCCCATCCTGTGGACGAAGCCAGAAGCCCAGTATTGTGTCATCTCTGGTCTTCCTCTTCCTCCTCCTTCTCCCCCTCCTCCTCCTCCTCCTCCCCTTCCCCTCCTCCTCCTCCTCCCCTTTCCCGCCTCCTCCTCCTCCCCTCCCCTCCTCATCCTTCCCCTCCCCTTCCCCTCTCCTCCTCCTCCTCCTCCTCCTCCTCCTCCTCCTCCTCCTCCTCCTCCTCCTCCTCCTCCTCCTCCTCTTCTTCTTCTTCTTCTTCTTCTTCTTCTTCTTCTTCTTCTTTGCCTGAGGATACAACTCTTCCACACAGACCCTGGGCATCTTTCCAGGTGGCACTCACCATGATGCCACCTCTCTAAGCCCCTGGCAGTCAGAAGTCATCACATTGTTCTCCAAGGGGCACTGTGCATATTAACTCTACATGCCCTCTTACTGACCTTTCTCAGACTTCCATGCTTTTGTAAAAGGTCAGCAGTGAGATCACTTCAGAGAAGCAGAGTCACCTTTAATTTCCCTTTCTTAAGGTGCCACTTTCCCAAGTGGTCCCTCCTTGAAGGGAGGACATCTTCATCTCTGCTCTAAATGGCTGCCTTCATGTTGGGGACTCAGATCACTTGGCTGCCTGCCCCTGTCTCACCACAGCTTGTTGGGCCTAACTCGGTCAAAACTCCTCGGCCTAACGGAAAGACATGAGCCTGGCTCGAGTCCGGGGACCTGCTTCACTCACTTCCGTCCTTGGCCTAACTACCGCTGATGTAGAATAACTTCATTGGCCCTGTCAGTCACCCCATACCCTCCATCACCCTTCCCTGCCTCCTACGCCATCTCACCCCACCAAAAATCCCCACCTCCTTCCTCAACCTTATATAAGCAAGAGGCTGATTTAATAAAACAAGTTCATTCCTGCTTTGACAAAACTCCGGACCCGGTGTGTTTCTTTTGGGCCATAGACACTCGCTATCCTGCTCAGCCCGGGAAAGACCAGGCTGGACCAGGTTCTCTCCTCTTGCCTAGACCTGCCAGCAAAGAGTCGACCACAGCTGTCCCACAGGGAGGGCCAGAGGAAACAGACACAGGAGAGAGCCTCAGGCTGTGTTCAAGAGAAGCAGAGACAATCTGTAGCCAGAACCTCACACTAGCCCTACCCCATGGCCCGTGCCCCGGATCCTGGGCCCAATACCATGCATGAAGAGGGTTCTCCCACCTTGTATCTCATTGTTGGGGAGGAACAAGCTTATTTTGTCCAAAAGGTAGCGCGAATGTTTGGGCTTTCTTGTCCAGTGTCCCTCAGAGTCTGTGACTTTGGTGGGCTGAACCAGCAAAACCAGGGCTAGCAGGGGCCAGAGAGAGTCAGAGGAAAGAGGCAACTGTCTTTTCCAACCAACAGACCCTTGTTTCTAATTCAGGATGGTTTTTCTTCCATCCACTAGATTGGGTCTAGTAACTTCCTAGCCAGGGTCACAAGGATGCCTGGTGGTCTGAATGATAAAATGTTCCCCAGAATTTCTGGCATTTGAATATTTGCTCCCCAGTTGGTGATTTTTCAAGGGGGAGGGACTTAGAGGGTGTGGCCTTACTGGAGGAAGTCTGTCACTAGGGGCAGGCTTTGAGGTTTCCAGAGACTCCCCCTTCCCAATTTGATCTCTGCTTCCTGTTTGAAGTTAGAGGTGTATGCCCTGTGCTGTTATTCCAACTGCCGTGTCTGCCTGCTGTCATGTTTTCCTGCCATGATAGTGATAGACTCTTATCCTCTAGAACCATAAGCTCCAATTAAACCTCTCTTTGTGTAAGTTGCCTTGGCTGTGATGTTTTATCACAGCAAGAAAAAGGATACTACAGATGTTTCGCTGCCTGCACAGGCCGGTCCTGGCTTTCTACATTACTCCCTGGACCAGCAATACCAGCATCACCAGTGAGCTCAGTGGGAATGTAGATTGCTGAACACTTAATGGAGACCTGAATGTCTACTGAAAAAAAGTCAGGGATATGCATACAGTCTCCAGTGTCAGAGGTGACCATTAGGCTTCCTAGGACAGTAAGAAGGTGACATAGGGAGAATGTGTCCTTACCCCCATCTTTGATTCCTTCTAGGCAGAGGTTCCAAGCTGGGAGATGATTGTACCTAGACACATTTTTTGGTTATCACAACTTGTGGAGGGAGCTGCTCTTCCCACATTGAGGGAGATGCTGCTAAACACACTCCTTCACATGGGACAGCCCGGTCACAGAGAAGCATCTGGTTCAAGTCAGATGTGCTGCTTAAACCCTTCTCTGAAGTCTCCATAGTGCATACTGGGTGTGCCAAGTCCCCATGAAAGGAACAGGGCTGGCTATTGGGGACAGTGCCTCAGGGTCTCATGCCAAACAGTCATTCCTTGGTTGCCCTGGTAGCAAATGTGGCAGAAGATAAAATGTTTTAGTATTTGATTTGGTGATCTAAGATTCATATCTCTCTCTCTCTCTCTCTCTCTCTCTCTATATATATATATATATATATATATATATACACACACACACACATATGTCTATCTAACAAAATGGCCTAATTTCAGGTCTATCAAAACAGAGAGAACAAGTATGATTGCCATTAGTATTCCATACTCAGCTCCTCACTACATCTGACTGCCAGAACTCGGGGACACAGCAGGTGGGACTGGGGCCGGTGACCACATTCTCTGTGTGAAGGGGCCAACTTCCTCCCTGTGGATAAGTCTGCAGGAAGGCACTGCCAGGTACCCTTAGAAGAGGACTTCCAGTGAGTACAAAGAAACCAGGCAGAGCAGGGAAGAGCTACTTGCTGACATCTGAAATAAAGTGATCTTCAGTCAGTACCACACACGGGGAGAGAGTAAATATGTCCGTGTTTTCAGCCTCCCAGCATAAACATCACACCCACAAAACAGACAGTCAGACATCTCCACTCAGGGATGAAATGGGGAGACAGTCTCAACAACAGAAACAGCACTTGCCGCAGTAGCCTTAAGTAGGTATAAAGATGAAGAGCTGTTTCCACATCTGCTATGGCTGCCTCACGCTCAGACTTGGTCATACCTGGGTCAGCTTGAAGATTTCATCTCATAATTCACAATTAAATAATTGAACTTCGGATTAGCAGAAGTTTTGAGAGACAAGGAAACCAGAAATTCAAAGGATCAGGCAAGCTTTCAATTCAGCATCCCATTTCTACATTACTCCCTGGACCAGCAATGCCAGCATCACCAGTGAGCTCAGTGGGAATGTGGATTGCTGAGCACTTAATGGAGACCTGAGTGTCCACTGAAAAAGCCAGGGACATGCATACAGTCTCCATTGTCAGAGGTGACCATTAGGCTTCCTAGGACAGTAAGAAGATGACATAGGGAGAATGTGTCCTTACCCCCATCTTTAACTCCTTCTAGGCAGAGGTTCCAAGCTGGGAGATGATTGTACCTAGACACATTTTGGGGGGGGGTGCTGGTAAGTGAACACCCTGAGCAAAAGGAGGCAGTGCCCCACCCTTTCTAGACTGCAGGCTCCTGCAGACACACCTCGATACCTTCCATGAACACTGAGGCAAAGCTGACTAAAAGTCTAAAAGTCCATCTCTAAATTCACAAGTGAGAACCAAGGAAGGCCTTTGAAGCTGCCCTCTGGGTGGCCATTTTCCTTCTCTGCCAGATTGCTAACAGCTACATTTTAGAAGACACAGTACAAAGCAGATTGGTGCCCAGAGGAGAACTTGTTTTCTCTTCACCATCCTATCAGTTTGCTTTTTTTATCTGTGCTGTGGAGACTATTTCAGTCTCTTTGATTGCCAACCTCACAGCTATCGCCTTCCTAGACTTTTTGGGTGAATCCACCGAGCTGCGTGGGCCAATGACTCAGCCTGAGTCTGAATGAGTATATCACAACCGTTTCTCAACCTACTAGTTTGAGAAACCTGCTGCTGTGTTTCTAGGCTATCCCATCTGTAGAGATGCCCAGGCTCTCTGGAATCCAGTACTAGTCACTGATGGAAACATCCTGGGGGAAGATTACTTGTTTCTGCAGTAGCTATACCAGACTTGGTCTGGGGCTAATGTAAAAGACCATAAATTTTTCAACTGTGGCATGTTTGCAAAGTGCCACAAGGTTATCCTGGGGGATACAACGGGCTTATTAGCTTCCAGTCCTAAAGCACGTTTCCTTCATATGTGCTTGCATGTTTTTATGTGTGCAGGTACATATGCACGTGGAAGCTGAGAACATCCTTGGATGCTACTCCTCAGAGCTGTCCACCCGTTTCCCTTTTTTGGAGACAGTGCTTTTCACCAAGGTCACTTGGTTGCCTGGCCAGTGAGCCCCACCTTTGTCTGTCTCTGTCTCCCCAGCACTAGGACTTGTAAGTATGTAAGCACACCCAGCTTTTTTGCCTGGGCTCTGGGGATGAAACATAGCAAGGACTCTACCTACTGAGCTTTCTCTCCAGTACTCTTAAAATGGTTTTGCAAGCACTCTGCCTCATTCTCATGCTTGTGGCTTTTTCAAATATTTTCATTTAATCTTTAATATTTTTATTTTTTTTTTTAATTTAATTTTATTTTATTTTTTTAATTTACATTCCAAATCACTTCCCCTTTCCCGTTTCCTCCCTCCCCGAAAGTCTCATAAGCCCCCTTCCCTCCCTCTTTTCTCCGTTCAACCCCCTCTCATTACTCTGTCCTGGCGTTCCCCTACATCCAGTCTTTCCAGGACCAGGGGTCTCTCCTTCCATCTTTTTAGAAATCTATTGATATGCTGATTGTGTCTAGGGTATTCTGAGATTCTGGGTCAATATCCCCTTATCAGTGACTTCATACCATGTGTGATCTTTTGTGATTGGGTTACCTCACTAAGGATGATATTTTCAAGATCTGACCATTTGCCTAGGAATTTCGTGAATTCATTGTTTTTAATTGCAGAGTAGTATTCCATTGTGTAAATATACCACATCTTCTGACCTCATTAAATTACAAAGTTTTTGCAAGGCAAAAGACACCGTCAAAAAGACAAAGCGGCAACCAACTAACTGGGAAATGATCTTTACCAACCTTACATCCGACAGAGGGCTAATATCCAAGATATACAAAGAACTCAAGAAGTTAAACTCCAGAGAGGCAAGTAACCCTATTAAAAAATGGGGTACAGAGCTCCACAAAGAGTTCTCACCTGAAGAATATCTAATGGCTGAGAAGCACCTAAAAAGATGTTCATCATCCTTAGTCATTAGGGAAATGCAAATCAAAACAACCCTGAGATTCCATCTCACACCAGTCAGGATGGCTAAGATCAAAAACACAGGAGACTGCAGTTGTTGGCGAGGATGTGGAGAAAGAGGAACACTCCTCCACTGCTGGTGGAATTGCAGGCTGGTACAACCACTCTGGAAAGCAGTCTGGCGGCTCCTCAGAAAACTGGGCATGACACTTCCGGAGGATCCGGCTATACCACTCCTGGGCATATACCCAGAGACTTTACCTGCATGCAATAAGGACACATGCTCCACTATATTCATAGCAGCCTTATTTATAATAGCCAGAAGCTGGAAAGAACCCAGATGTCCCTCAACGGAGGAATGGATTCAGAAGATGTGGTATATTTACACAATGGAATACTACTCTGCAATTAAATAATATTTTTAAAGATGTATTTTATTTATGTATCTGTCTCTGTCTCTGTCTGTCTATCTCTCTGTCTTTCTCTTTCTCTCTCTGTCTCTCTCTCTCTGTCTGTCTGTCTCTCTGTCTCTGTCTCTGTCTCTGTCTCTCTGTCTCTCTCTCTCTCTCTCTCGGTGTGTGTGTGTGTGTGTGTGTGAACAACATGTGGGTACATGTGCCTGAGGAGGCTAATACAGAGTATTGGATCCCCTGGGGCTGAAGTTATAAGCTACTGTGAGCTGCCTAACATAGGTTCTGGAATCTGACAAACTGAACTGGAGTCCTCCTTAAGAGCAACAAGCACTCTTGACTGCTGCGTCATCTGTCCAGCTCTGCCTTTACTTTTAATTCCCAGATAATAACAGCTATGTCTCCTGCCTTTACGTTTGCTAGAGCAGCTTGTGCTCTATTCATTCACAGCCATTAATCCTGCCGGACCCCCCCCGCCCCAAGCACAAGATGGTGCTGTTTCCCTGTGGCTGGGGCCTGAACCCAGCCAGGGGAAGCGGAAAGTCAGGCTGCTTAGATCATCTGCTGATTCTAAATCCCAAGTTACCTTCCTGGATCCAGGTGCGTGGTAGGCCATGGTCTTCCTTTGGGCCCGGGTTGAGGCCAGGACCTCCCTCTTTCCCAACACACATATACTCCCTCATCTCAGTTCTATGTGGAAGCAGCAGACACAGCCAGGGGTCTTTCTGGATCCACCAAACCAAGAAGAAACTTTGGTATGCCAGCAGCCTTAGGATACCTTTACGGTGACACTAGTGTGGGCTTTAGGGTTCAATTAACATGGGGTACTTGGTTAAACAAATGCCTGTCTTGCATTTATTTTCTCTGTGTGTACAGTGACTCACAAGGAGTATTGTGCTCTGCCCCACTCCTCTCTCCACCATGTCCACAGTCCCATGGTACATGTGAATGTGGGGGGTCAGGAGATGTGGGGTGCAAGGGGAACATGGGGTTGAGAGGCACAAAGGACACTACTTTGTACTATTGTCTAGGCCAGGGCAAAGCACGTTTCTGTGTTTTGTCATGAATGTGTCTGAGAGGACTGTGAAACTGACCCTTTGAGGTCGGCTTGCTCTCTCCTGTGTGCTCTCAGGCCTACCTGGTAAAGCGTGGGATCTCGTCGTTGATGTTCACAATAGTCACCTGAAGTGCTGTGGAGGCTTCGAGATTCCCGCTATCTCTTACTCCCACAAGGAGGTTGAAGCTGCCAGGGGAAAATTCCAAGGGAGAGAAACAAGCTTTGCTGACCCCACTAGAGAGAGGAGTGGGAAAGGACACAGTGGAAGGCGTGAAGCCAGCAGCCTCCTTTCCAGACGCCTGCTTCTTATGCAACTTCCAGAGGTCAAAAGTGTCCTCCTCCTCTCTCTCATTTCTCGGTCTGGAGGGGTTTTTGTTGTTGTTGTTGTTGTTTCATGGCTTCTACCTCCCTGGACAAATGTCTACTCAAGTCAGCCTCTGCCTTTAAAATGTCCCTGCAATGGGCCTGTTCCACTCTCAAGGAAATGAGGCTCCCATTTTATCCATTCATTTGTTTGAGGTGCTGGCTATGGAAGCCAGGGCCTCCCATACACTAGGCAAGCACCCCACCATTAACCTATACTGCAGAGCCAGAAGCCTCACCTGACTTTCCCAAGGCCTATGGCTTCCGTCTCTAAGCCTGGCCTCTCTTCAGATGCTTTCTTGTCACAATGTCTGCCTTTGCTGCCCCAGGCACCACCCTCTTTCTCCCAGCCCCCAGCTTTGGGGGTGCCCCCATCCCTCCATCTCTGTCTGGCCAGATTTTCAGACTCCTGAAGCTGATCTCCCATAGCTGTACCCCAGGTTGCTCAGGGACCCAGCACCCTATTTTCACCTAGCCAGTCCCTCATCTTCCTTGTGTTTTGGATAGCCACCCCTCCGGGGAGGTCATTGGCAAGGTTACCTCTTATGCCCTGCTTCGAAGTCCAGTTCCGTGGTGGAGAAGAGGGTGCCATTAGCAGACATTCTGAAGTTCTTCGAAGGAGAAATGAGGAAATACTGTATACAAAAAGGGAAAGTTAGAATTAAGTCAGTACAGCCTCAGGTGCATTTGCTCATGTCCTGTCTGGTACTTTTGGTATGAACAACATTTTGAATGATTTCAGGTGTCGAGACAAGCAGCTCCGAGACTTCATGACTGTGGAGGAGAAAGATCTTTAGATGTGATCATTCGAATGCCTGCCTCTGATGAGGGCTTTCTAAAGAGCTGTTCCAACTACTGAAAATTTACCAAAAGGCCCTGCCTAGGTAAATTCTTCTGCTAGCTTTAGTCTCCCTCTCCATGTCCCTGTCATCCCACTTCTACTTAACACTATGACTTGACTTTAATCAACACTGCTTAAGCACACCTATGCCACGTTAGATAGTAAGATCATGCCCAGCATGTATGAGACCTTGTGTTTATTCTTGAAAGAGTTGGCAATTAGAAAGTAAAAACATGTACCAGAGCATCATTCATTGAAATGATAGAAACGAGAAGAGACAGTTGTGACCTGAGAATGTGGGAGACAACAGGATTTAGAGCTGAGGATACACTGCTCTGAAATTTTATCCTGGTTAAGGGATACTAATAAGAGTAGTCTTCTCACATATTTGGGTAGTTGAGGTTTTTTGTTGTCTTTGATACCAGTGCCCAGTGCTACTCTCTTGACAGCTATCTGTCACACCCATGAAATCTAATAGAAACACATAGGCTCATGCATAGAACCCACCAAGGTCCAGGCCACAGGAGGACCATGCTGTGTTCCTCTACAGGTGCTCATCAAGATGGCTTCCTTGCCTGGGGTATGGAGCCAAGGAAGTGGAGAAGGGCTTGCATCAATGTTAGGGGGTTGAAAGGGTGGAGAAAGGTGGAAGACAAAAAGAACCCACAGAGTAGCAAACAAAGGCCACACTTTCTATTGGGAAAACTGAGAATTCACGCTCTTAAATATGAGGGACAATAAGAACACACTTTATAACCCTTCATTGCAAAGGGCTCTGAGGTTAGAAGGTGTCATTATTTATGGCTAATCCATAAGGCCTTAGATGGGTGAGTCCAATAATGAATGGAAGGTTTGAAACCAGAACTATGGATCCCAAAGTCTAGCCAAAGACACGCAGTCAAGATCTCCTACCAACAATGTGGTGTGTGATGACTATGGAGTTCCTAGGACCAAAAAAGAGTGACCAAAAAAATAGATTAAAGGTTTCATCTTGGGCCAATATAGTGTCTTTAAACCATGTTTGAGAAGTATTTACTTTGTTTGTTATATAATGATATTTTTCTAGTTATAGTGAACATACATTTACACAAAAATGGAAGAAGACAGAAAAAATATTAAAAAGTCACTAACTGAAATCTGTGTGTGAAATCTCATCATTTTGATGGATTACTTCCTGTTCTTTCCGTGCAAACACACACCTTCCAAAATCTCAAGATGATGTGCTAATCGAATGGCAATATTTTGTTCTTTTTTATTTCTGTCTTGAACATTTCCTCATAGCCCTTTGTCTCCTATCAACCTAGATCAACTTCTGAGATTGGAAGAGACCAAGTGTGGTCCGGATGTGATGCCCAGAGACTCAGTCCTTAAATTGACCAGCCTAGTTAGCTAATGACAGCACAGCATTTTAAACATGGGTTTATTTAACAGCATCCTCTTGGTGTTCATTTAGGGGATTTTGCCCAATTTCAAGAGGAGACAGTTGGGCAATGCCAGGAAGCACTCTTCTGGGACCTTCTCTCAGGACCGTACCACCTCTTCATTGTAGTTTCAACTTTGCAAGCCCCACCATCTCTGTAGTTAAAAAACAATAAGTTGGCCATAAACTACCTACATGCAGAGGCATCCTCTGTCTTTGGGCTGAGTCTTCCCTGTAGGAAATCCTCACACATCAGTAATGAGAGGCCCATGCTGAGTGTGATGGAAGAATGAGCTTTTAGGGACCCATGGGGACATTTACTACATGCATCAGGATCAGAATCTTTCTCTGTGTGTTTTATAAAACTCTGGGAGACCTATTGGGTTCTAAGCAGTGAGGACTTTGGGATACAGAGGGCAAATATGCTCTGTTTCCCAAAACTTAGGGTAAACTGAGGGAACAGAGCAATACAGGCAAAGCACTGCAAGAGGAGTCAATATAGGCAATTATAGGAATCAAAACCTCTTACACACATTTGCAATACACCATCACAATCTGGGATAGTAAATTATGTATGCGATTCTGGAGAAAGGCCTCGGAATTTGACTCTTGGTCTCACCATTTCTAGCTCTGTGAGTTTGTGTAGGATAATAACAACAGAGCCTACCCATGGAGGAATCTACAGCATGCTTGTCTTAATCACTGTTTTGTTGCTGTGGAGAGACACCATGACCAAGGCAACTTGTAAAGGAAAGCATTCATTTGGGAGTGGCTTACAGTTTCAGAGGCTTAGTCCATTATCATCATGGCAGAGAACATAGTAGCAGGAGGTGGGCGTGGCTTTGGAGAGTAGCTGAGAGCTACATCCTACAGAGAGGGGATTGGAGCTGAGCCTAGTATGGGCTTTTGAAACCTTAAAGCTCATCCCAATAGCATACTTCCTCCAACAGGGCCTCACTTACTCCAACAAGACCACACCTCCCAATCCTTCTAATCCTTTCAAATATTGGCACTCCTTGATGACTAAACATTCAAATATGTGAGCCTATGGGGGCCATTCTTTTTCAAACCATCACACTGCTATGACAATGCTTGGAACATGCTGGACCCATACTGAGTGGTAACTTCCACTGTTCAGCTAAAATTTAAGATCCTGTTATAAAGGTGCAGCTCAGTAAAGCATTTGTCTCCCATATACAAGGCCCCAAATTCAATGCCAGGCCCTCCAGCACCTTAAAAATTAGAGTAAGGTCCTGAAGGAAAAGGTGTCCTTTGTGTCCATGATCCCAGTGTGTAACAGAAGCTTTCCCACATTGGTCTTTGTTAGATATTCAAAAATGGGTTTTTTCCCTCGAATTTCTCACTGATGAGAGACCAACATTCCTATCTTTGAAAAATCTTAAAACAAGCAGAGTATGGTGCTGTGTGACTGTAATGCCAACACTTGCAGGGCAGAGCTGGGACTATCACCTCAGAATCAACCTGCATTTCAAAGTGAGATCCTTTGGTGTCTCAAAGCCAACCACACAGCACCAAAAAATCTTAAAACAACAACAACAATAAAAAAAAAATCATGCCAACCATTTTGTTTTAAGTGTGGTAATGCTATATGTGACTATGAAACTGTGAGTTTAGCCTAGAGTCTCAACAACTACTATAGGAAAGTAAGAGTCAAAGCAACAGTAACAGGTAGAATTGGCATTGGTGAACAGAGACTGGGAGCATGAGGGTTTATTCTTCATTTCCATTATGCTGATTTCCCAGAATCTTTATAATCTTTACATGTATGTATGCATGTATGCATGTATGTATGTATGTATGTATGCATGTATGTAATGTATGCAATGTGTATAATATATGTAATGTATGTAATGTATTATGTATGTTAATATATGTAATGTATGTAATATATGTAATGTATGTAATGTATTATGTATGTATGTATAATCAGTGCTAGGCTAATTCTCGTTTCCTTCAGTCTCCACGTTTTGTTCACGGGCACACAGTTTTGTGCTCAGAAAGAAGATAATATTTGTAGACTAGAAATATTGTGTCATGTGGCCCCCTGCCAGCGACTCAGTAAAGCTTTCTTGTAAAACCTGGCATTCTCGCCTCCTTTTTAAAGGCTTGTTTAATCAAAGCTCTCCCTTGATATTCATTCTTGGAAAACAGAAATTAAATAGAATGAAAAGCAACTGCAGCCCCTCTCTGCCCCAGTCCTGGCTGAGAAAAGTCCTGAGTAATCAGATCAGTTCAGCAACCAAATGCTGGTGAGACAAGCTCTCTGCTTTCCTCTGGGACTATCCCTGCCAGCCTCCCACTGCTCTGTTTGCAGGCTCCTGGTGGCTCCTAGTTGCCCTTGGTCACAAAAGCTTCCTTTTGGAAGACACAGGCCATCCTTCCTGCCCTATTCACTCTGCAGAGTGCTTTTGGTTTAGCCAGAGGGAAGGGGAGGTGGCCCAGTTTCCAGAAATGTCAGCTCCCAGGGGGGCTAGCAACCTCTTCGGCTCCTTGCTACAGTGTGGGAGCAGCTGGCGATATAACCAGGAGTGTCTTACCCAGCCATCCCTGGCTGTCAGCCCTTCAGTACAAAAATCAACATGAATTTAGCCTTGTCTCCTAGGAACAGAGCATCCATGCCACACTGAGCCAGTTTCCAGATGGAAGCAAGAACCCTTGTTCTCCCAAGTCCAGGGAGCAACAATGACACTTCGAGACACTGAATTCAGGACCCCCTGCCCCCTCAAGGTGCACTAGCCCACTCGAGTATGTGACTCTGACAGGCCTTGTCCTTCTCCCCATTCCCTCTGCCTTGCTGCAAACCATTAGATTACATTCCTACAGCTAGCCATCAAAGTCTACTCCCTCCTTTGGCCTCTTCTTCCTCCTGAGGCTGACTACCAAGGTCCAGCTATCAAAGCATTGGAGTCCAGCAGTCATGAGACCCCTTTTGGCTACACTAATTTACACTCTCATGTAAAATCAAGCACCCCATCCTCTGTCTCCTGTCTTTTTCTCTTATTCTTTGCCATCTGTACTTATGGGACAAATAAATCTATCTTCTGAGAACTTGGTCATGGGGCATCCTGAGCCGCTACCTTACACACAAATCCAGCCTCACCCACAGAAGCAGCACACAGAGTGGGGTCTTTCCATCAAGCTGGGAGTCAGAAATACAGTATACCTGTCTGTTAAGACTTCTCGGTGTAAGTGGAGCATTTTGAAGCAAGCAAGCAAACAAACAAACAAGCCTATCAATTCCTCTTACTCTTCTACGCTATTCCCATCCCAGCTCTGGGGTGGCAGGTGAGGGGAGAAAGGAAGGAAGACTTTATTGAAGAAAGCAACACTGGTATAAAGCTGCCCACTGTGGCATACCCTGGCATCTGTCTGTGTGGAAGAGCTAAGTGGAGATGGCAGTCACTAAAGTGTTTTTAAGAGACGCTGACAAATTTGCGTATTGGGAGTTTTGTAGCACTTGCTTGTTTGTTTTTAGAGACAGCATTTCATGTATCCCAGGCTGGCCTCCAACTTGCTATATAACAGGTTTTATGGCATCCTGAGGACTGAACTCAGGGCTTTGTACGTGTTGAGCAAGCACTCTAACAATTGAGCTACGAGCTACGTCTTCAGTATCCAAAGCTCGTTTACTAATGTTTGCCTTACTGATAAAGCTGCAGCTCTAATCTCTGTCCCTTTTCTGGGAGGAAAGCCATAAGGAGTCTTGAGTCCTGTCTCCATGATCCATGCTCTGCCAGTCTTAAGGGCAACAATCTCCATTGACCGGAGAGTCTCCCCAGAAGCATGCACAGCCATCAGCATCTGTGGGTCTGGGGATGGAAATGTCGAAGACCAAGGGCTTTTCCTCTGTAAGCCTCATACGAGGACCTAGGATACAATGACTTTTGCTATGACTTCAAGGGGTGACCTCAGAGTTCCCAGGCAAGACACGTTGGGAAGGGGATGTGGTGGAAAGGTTAACAGGAAGGAAAGGATAAGGCATCTTGGAGGTGTCTTGTAAAAGGTCTGAGCCCACTTCTGGGCTTGAAGACCTACCCAGACCCACCAATCCCTGAGCACAATTCCTCACAGCTGTTCTCTGACCTTCACATGCATACTCCCAACACACCAATAGTAAATAAATAGATAAATATGCCATCTATTCATGAACTTTATGGGTCAATTCAGCATAGAGTACTCATGGGACGAAGGAATGGCTAGGCTCCCCTCAAAATCATGAACATGAAGATGTAAGTGAGAATGTTCTGTTGCTCTACTAACAGTGAGGTTATTGCTCTTTTAATTTAATCCTTTGTCTGCCCTGGTGAAGACAAAGTAGACTTCGTTTCATGCAAAAGGCCTTCCTTAATGGAAGGGTCTGAGAAAACCCTTTAATGGAAGGACTGTACACTAGACACTTTGCCTCCAGCTGCAAAACCTATTAGTATCCCCAGAGTCTCCAAAGAGGCCATCAGCAATGAGAGGGATTGTAGGGAGGGTGGGAGGGTAAGTCTCCTTCAGCAGGTGGGAAAATACTGAGTGGGTACCAGAAGAAAGTCTGAGCATTCACAAGCAGCATCCTTCCCTTTGTGTGCAGACTGTGGGCAGACTGTGGATCTGAGCTCTACATGTACCTTCAACAGAACACAGAAGGAACCCCAGAAGACATAACTATATCAAGATGTAACCTGAGAAACCACATCAGCCATCAGCCCGTGTGCGTGTCACCACCTGGCACCTTAAATGTGACTGGTCCAATGGAGGTGAGTCAAGGAATAAATTGTACACCATATTAAGATCATATGAAAAATGAATGTCAGATATCTTATTTGTCATTTGATGGTATGTTATACATATTGAATTAAGCTATATTGTAACTATTATAATGAAGAAAGAAAGAACAGAGGGACAGGTCTGTAGAAAGGAATTGAGATGAGATCATCTTTCAGAAGAGTTTTATTAGGAAAGAGATTTCAACCATTGTAAGAGTGTGTGTGTGTGTGTGTGTGTGTGTGTGTGTGTGTGTGTGTAAAACATCATGCCCATAGCATGATGGGGGTCCTAGAATCTTCCCTTCGAGTTCCAAAGAATAGCTTCCTTAGGAGAAAAGTGCCATGTTAAACATGACAGGGGTCTTGAAGGAAAGAACTTTCTGATCTCCAGAACAAAGTGGGCTTTCTGACTCAGGTTTTGATGACTGCTGGGACATTCCAGAGCCTGTGAACTAGCCTATATTCCAGGAGGCAGGTACTAGTTCAGACTGGGCAGCAGAGGGAGTGGAAGGGGCTGGGCTGAGTCACTGCAGGCACCTGTCAGTTCTTTGTCCTAAGGGAAAGACTACAGGGTTTGTGGCCTGATTTCTACGATGGAGAGAGGATCAGCTAGAGTGTCTGTGATCTAACAGCAATTAGTGCTGTGTGGTTTCTTGTACTTTTAATGTGGACATTAAAACAACATACGTAGTACTCATCTGTGGTTACACAGGTCCGTACAGTATGGAACAAGGGTGGTCAAACCAATATGCAATTGCATGCTTACCAGGTTTCTTTTAAAAATATCCAGTGAAGGAGAAAGTTGGTGGCTTCTGGATGCACCCCCATTTTACATGGTCTGTGACGGGATGTCATTTCCTTAAACTGGATACCGATTGGAATGCTCTTCACTTTGCAGAGTCAGGGTTTCAGTGTGTGTGCTAGATCTTTGTCAAATCTACCCTTCATTTGGGGCATGGTTATCTTATGGGGTCCATCAGCAAAGAGAACAGGCACGGACCTAGCCCAGGTGGCTTTCAGGATGTGTTTAGGTGCTTACTCAAGTCTCTTCTGGCTTAGTTCAGTGATTCTGAACATTGTACTATAAAACAGTCTGAAGTTCGCATGCTAATTCAGCATTTGCCTGCTGTGTGCAGGAATCTGCATGCTTTATGCAGCCTCATCTGTTCTTAGCATATGCTCAGCATGAGAAAGCGTTCAAAACCAGTGTCCTAGCCTTTCTGACCTAACAACTGGCCACTGTGCAGAGTCCCCAGTATATCTAGACCTCGCAACCCCAAACTCTTGGTAACTTGAGCAGTCAGACACCTGTGAGTGTTTGAAGTTCCCCCTTCAAGCCAAAGGTGATCAGCATAGATTTAATCAATCGAGAGTTAACTGTATCCTTTCTGCTTTGCACAGAAAGCTCTGCCTCTTGGCTCCTGTCCCTCCCTGACTCCCCTCGCCTCCTCCCATGCCCAGAAACCATCATTACTTTTTTTTCTGGTCTTTGATCCTTCTAGACAGTGTTAGCTGTCCATAGAGCTGTACAGTTTCACACATACGTTAAATGCATCATTAATGCTTTCTTTGACAAACCAGAAATACCCCCAAACAACCCCATGGTCTGTACTTGTCCTAGATTTACATTTCCCTCCAAACAACTTGACATAGCTGCATAGTTCAAAAGGAGCTACTTTGTTGCACTGGTGACACGAAACATTAAGTAAGTTTATCTTGACTTATGGTTACAGAGGACTGCCTCTCTTCCAGGACAACTGCACCTGGAATGGGTTTCTGATGGAAATGGACCCTTATGCCAACTGTATAAATTGGAGATGTTTTAAAAGAGAAATATCAAAATAGAAATCTAGCTAGGTATAGTAGAGTATTATACCTGTAGTCCTAGCACCTGGGTAGCTGAGGCAGGGGGATTGCAACACCAAAAATAAAGAAATAGCCAGGTGTCATGGCACATGCCTTTCTAAGCACTCTGAGGGTAGGGTTGGGCAGATCTTTGTGAGTTTGAAGACGGCCTCTGTGTGTGTGTGTGTGTGTGTGTGTGTATGAATAAAATTTCTTTACCTGAACCCTGTGATAGTTTGAATGATAAATGTTCCCATAGTCTTGGGAATTTGAACAATTTGTGGCGATGTTTTGGGAAGTTCAGGTGGTATATAGTACTAGGGGTGAGCATTGAGAACACAAAGGTTCACCTACTTCTGGTTTTGCTCTCTGCTTTGTGCCTGCAGTTTAAGATGTGTGCCAGTGGATGCAGCAGGCTGCCATACCTCCCAGCCAGGAATGACTCTTCTTATCCCTCTGGGACCATAAGCCAAGATAAACTCTTACTTAAGTTTCATTGGTCATAGTGTTAGAGTCCGAGAACTGCTGAAGGAAGAACCCAGACTCAAATCATATGCAAAGGCAAAGAGTGTTCATTCTGCAGAAAAGCATGCAGGGTTCACCACTGCATCAACATGGCTCCTCTTTATGCAGGGCTAGGGGATTCAGGTTGGCTTTGTGTCAGGTTGAAAGCAAATGCTGCTGCCAGATTGACCTGGCCTGGGCCGGCTGGCTTCCCGTGCAGCCCCTCACATGAGCAAGGTGTGTCTGCATCAGCCCTTCTTCTGTTTCTCCTGTCATGGGCACAGGTGATCAACGAGATCACAAAGCACTATGCACCTCGAGGCCTGGCCAGACCTGCTACCCCTGATGCCCACCTGCCAGGATTGGCTATCAGGTTTCTGCCCCAAAGCTTGTATGAACAGCAGCAGCCCAGGATACTTACCCCAAGGGGTATATTCTGGCTTGTGTCTTCTGGATCAAATGCCTCCACCTGGTAAATGAATCCAGGGTTTGTTCTTTCTGTGATATAGAGGTTTAAACCTGTTCCAAGTCAGAGGGGAATAAAAGCATCTCATCAGACGAGGAACTCTAACACCAGCCATTCAGATGCTGCAGCCAAACAGAACCATGGGACAGACAGCAGCAAGGATAAGACCCAGGGAAAAATCTATTTGATCCGAGTTGTTTATGGAGATCTCTTCAATACTGGGTGTCACGTCTTCAGTCTTTAGTCACATCCTCCACTGGGTGGAGGGTGGGGGTGGGGTGGGGAGTGGCAGTGACCCTGACTGCTGTTAGCTGGGAAAGTGGACCAGGATGAGAGAGAAGTTGGGAAGCCACCCTAGCACCTCCAGTGTGGTGTTCACATTCAGATTCTTCTTCTTATGTTCAACTGACCCTGTGAACCATCCTTGGACACCCAACATTTGTGATGAGTGGCCATGTGGAGGAGCAGGAAAGAGATGGAGGAGTCTAAGGAGGTCTCAGGCACTCAGGGGAGGGACCAAAAGCTGATTCCATCTGCTACAGTGTTCCTGGTGATAAGGGCAGCAAGGACCTGCTGTAGGCTCTGGCCCACGTGGCTTTCTGACGAGTGGCTCAGGATATTGAGAGGAGCATTCCTTGTGGGTACCATGATAAAGATGACATATCTATCTCTTCCTTTATCCTCACAACAGATCCATAAGAAGGAATACATTTTAATTATTCTGAAAGTGTAACTAGGACTTTATGATGGAGGAAACTGTCAGAAAGGCTACAAAGTCGTCTCACGTAGTAAGCCTCATGTAGTCAGAATTCAGATCCAGCCTCAGGGAAAACTTGGATGTGCTATCAACTAACATAGGAAAGAGACTAGAGAAGGTTGGGAGTCGGGATAGGGTGAGGTGGGACATGAAGAGTTTGATTAGAGAGTCTTGCTAAGTTTGAGAAGCCTTTTAGAGGTCCAGGAGACACTGGGGAAAACAGATGGGTGTCTGAGTGGTGAGTTCAGAGAGAGCCCAAGAGGAACGATGGACTTGGGGTTATCACTGTACAGAGAGCGCACACAGCCAGGAGCGTGGTGAAACCTAGGTTCCATCATCTGTATTGTTTTGGTTTTTTTTTTTAAGTTTATTTATCCTTGATGTCTCTCTGTGTATGTGTGAACACAAATGCACACCTAAGTGCATGGTTCATGTGGGCATGCATGCCACAGCATGTATGTGAAGGTCAGAGAACAGCTTTGTGGGCCAGCCCCTTGTTCCACTATTATGTAGGTGCTGGGTATTGAACTCAGGCTGACAGGCTTGCACAAGAAGAAGGTTCACCTGCCCAGCCATTCTTCACCCTTATTTTTATTTTTTGTGACATTAGGAAGTGAGCCCACGGCATGTGATACAAGCATCCCACCCCCAAGCTACCTCCCCAGCTTGCCATCTTTCATAGAACGTCCGCCGTCCCCTGCCTGTCTCCCAGGCAGGCCCAGGGCATGCAGTGACCAACCTATGGTGGGCTGAGCCCAGGTTCTTTGAAAATGCTCCATGTTGAGGTCCCCATGTTCAGCCTTCTTCTGGGACCAAGAGGGACAGAGAGAAGCACAGACGCAGAGCTCTAAAAGCTGCTGGGTGTGAGGCCCGGGAGTGCTGAGAGGAAGCCATGCCATTTCTCCCTGCTCGTGAGGCAGCTGCCTCCTCTGCTGAAGCAGCTGTTTGTTCGTCTACTTTTTTCTGTTTGGCTCTGCCCTGCAGGGTCCTCCCTGATGCCACTGCCTGGGTATGTCTCACCTTGTGCCAAGCTGCCTTGGAACTGAGGCGGCTCGTTCACATCTGTCACCTGAACAGTCAGGACTTGCACGTCTGTGACGCCGACGTCATCCTTAACATAAATATGCAAATCAAATATTTTTGGTCCTGTTTCAAAATCCAGTTGTTCTTTCCCAGTGGTGACAACCTGAAATGAAACGCAAGATTCTCAGCATCCACGGGAAAGGCCAGCTCCACGGGCAAGCATCTCACAAGGAGCTTTTACTAAGAAGGAAGCATCCCACTCCTGGTGACCAGTCACTCACTGTCAAGCAGCTACTCTTCTGCCTCAGTCATTTCAACATAAGCCCCGTGACACTTCTCAGAAGCCCCTCCCATGGGTGATACGGCTTTTCATAGGAAAGAAAACTATTCTGGAGATATTCTGCTGTAATATAGATAGAAAGATGCAGAATTTTAATTCTGCAAGCCCAGAGACATTGCTATAGTTTAATTATCCTCTAAAATGTGTGTGTTGAAATGGAATGAGCAGTGTCACAGTGCTGGCTGGTGTGAGCTAAGCCGTAAGAGATGTTGGCGGGTGGTGAGTGTGACACTCTCCAGAGTGAATCAATGCTTTATCTTGAGAGCAAGCTCTTACAAACTCAGGCCAGCTTCCAAGGCTTTCCTTGTTTGACCCTCTTACTCTCTTCCTTGTCCCCTCATCATACTGTTTTGGTCATACCCTTGTGCAGCAAGAAGGCCCTGGCAGATATCAACACCTTGACACTGGACTTGCCAGCCTCCAGAAATAGGAAACATCACTTTCTTTTCTTCATAAAACAAAAACAAGTATATGGTATCTTGTTACAGTAGCAAAAGTCAGACTAAGGCAGACATCTGGAACTAAATCTCCTCTCTTTATGTGTCCTCTCCTCTCTGTCTTTCTCTCTCTCTCTCTCTCTCTCTCTCTCTCTCTCTCTCTCTCTCACACACACACACACACACACACACACACAGACACACACACACATACACACAGACACACACACACATACACACAGACACACACAGACACACACACACAGACACACACACACACAGACACAGACACACACAGACACACACACACACAGACACACACACACACACACACACACACACACACACTAATGTGGATTGAACCCAGCACTAGACAAATACTCTACCGCTGCACTATAACTCTAGCAGAAGCACTGGATTTCTTCTAGAACTTTGGCTTCTACCACACCCAGAGCCAGGACACTCCTCATGGTGTGATGAAAGCACTTGGCTCTGGTCCCATTCCTCTGCGGAATTTCTGTGCAAGCCCAGGGGAGTTCCTGTCCCTTTAGTTTTTCCCCCCATGTGATTATAACTCAGGAAACCATCCCTGTGATAAGTGAGCAATTCGCACTTTACAGCAGAGGTGAGGGTCAGGAGGGAGAAGACTGCTGCAAGCTATCTCTATTTAAAGAAGGCTACATGGAAGAGGTGGTGGGTATCAGGTTTGACTTTGCAAGGTATCGGCTGGTTACGAGAAGAGATGACAGCCACAAATGAGTGTGTGCAGTGGAGGAAGACAGGATGAGGGGAGAAAGGGGGACGAGGTGGCCTGGGGTCAGCAGACAGCCTGTCTATTGACAAGCCTCATAGCCACTCACCCAGAGCTGGGCTATCCTGTCTATGGAAGGTGAGGCAGAATAAACATATCATAAGCAGAGACTCTGCACTAAACTAACTTCAAAGCTCGATTTCTAGGAACGTAGCTTTCCCATGCTTCAGTTTTCCCATCTGTAACATGAGAATAAAAATATCACCAGCTTCATAAGGTTGTGGTGAGGTTTGAATGAGCTGACTCCAGGGCTGTGATCCAGCATGAAACTCTCTCTGCAAGGGTTGGTTTCCTGCCTGAGGAGTACACATTAGCCTGACCAGGCTCCTGTAGAGACACTCCAGTGCCTGCCTACCCATTTATACACTAGCTTCCTGCTCAGGCTCGAGTCCTCCTCTGTCTCCCCAGTTAGATGGTCCTTTCCTTCAACATCACCCTTGGGAACTAGCTTGAACACCCTACAAGAAGCAAGTAGAATTCTCTCAAGTGTCCAGATTTCTTAGAACCAAGGAGAGTGTGCTCTTAGTAACACGAATGGGAAAACTGTCTGTTCTCAGCAGTGACTATCAAATGTTTATGTGGTTGCCCCTTGCCACGGCCAGTCATGGTACTTTATTTATCACAACAACTGTAAGTTGGCAAACATCTCTCCACTTCACATATAGGGAAACTAAATCAGGGAAGGGGAGGGGAGGGGGAGAAAGGAAGGGAAAGGGCTCTCCTGAGGCGCCAGAGGGGAATAGGGATCTTCAGTTTGGCTGAAAGAAATCTGGCTGTAGAATTCTGGGGTCAACAGTAAATTTGACTTTATGTATATGGACTTTGACATCATCCTGAACAAAGCTGAAAAAAAAATAGTTTGGGTCCACAGTGCTCAGAATCGTGACTGGAAAAAAAGAAGTCAAGCTAAACCATGGGAGGGTGAAGGAGAGAAAGGCCTTCACAGGACCTTGGAGAGTTCCTCTCTGCTGCAGGGTCCTCCTACCTCCTGTCCCTCCCCTGCCTGGATGGCTCAGAGCTTTCCTTATAGAGTCCTGGAGAAACCTCCTGGCCCATGACTAGCCCTATAGGGCTGAGGAGTAGTACTGCTGAGGGCAGTAGTGGGGGTCTACTTGTGAATTACCAGCTTGTAAAGATGTTGAAAATGAGAGGTCCAGGGCTCCTTGCCCTGGTTTCCAGTCACGGCTCAGCTACATATTGGCTGTGAAAGCGAGGACAAACTACACGGTCTTTCTGTGCCTCATTTCCTCATCTGTGAATAGGAGGTGATGCTAAATCACAACCGTTGTACCTTGAGGATTTTAAGAGCAGGAGTGTGAGAATCATTTTCAGTGGTGTTCGGCTCTCTGTAAGTGTGAGCAGTTGGCAGGGCTTAGGGGAACAGACTGGCGGCAGCCGCTAAAAGCAGGCCAGATGTCACAAATAGATAGGCAGGGCAGCTGGAGCCAGTGTCTGGATCCTGGGAACTTCCGTAGGACGATGACTCAGGGCATGGTTCTACAGGCCAGCTGTATCTTCCTGCTTCTTTGATGTAGAGGATGGGCTAGGTTTAAGAACAGCAGAGTAGACTTCCTAGATTCAAGGTCACCAGGACCCAAATTGTCAGAATCACCTTTCAGAACCGGGTCCGGGAAATGGGGGAAAACAGTGACAGAGCCCACAAGGATGCCTGGAATATCAGACTCTGGAGACAACCGTCTGGGTGCAGAGCTAACTTTCATTGTTTAGTACAATAACCTAGATACAACTTTTCAGCCAATTAGGACGCAGTTACATAATCAAGAGCCAACAAGGGCATTACATTGTCCTGATGAATCTGATTCGCTAGCCTGTGAGTCTGGGGGAGAGGGTGCAGGTGTCAATCACCCAGGGGTATTTTCATGCAGATGAAGTAGCCATCACCCTGGGTTCAGGTCCTTTGTTCTGTCTCACCAGTGGGTTTGCTGGGAGCCACTTTAGATGGCATCCTGTGTATGGATGGATCAAGATTCTGTGCATATCTTCTTTGCAGACATGGGGGCATAAGTGAGAAGCTGCTTACCTGAAAGATGGTTGCTGACAGACTGTTCACCCTGAAGGCCTCAGTGAAGGGTCTTGGGTTGATTACCATGGGGAATCCTGGGATCACAGGTGACAACGACATGGATAAATTCACAGAAAACTTGTGCACCAAAGTGCCAGGTGGAGCATTTTCAGCCACGTTGCTGGTGGCAGGCAGGTGGATCAGGTGGAGAGTTTCCCCTCCTGTAGATTTAAACAGAGACAAGGTAACATAAACATAAAGCCGTTGGCTGGAAACAGGCTCATTGCTTGGCCTGTGACTTCATTTCGAGGCAACAAAGGAGACTGGTCATTCCCCAAGACTGAATGCTTTCACTAAGCACTGGAAGTGAAAACATGAGGTCTTCTGGGAGCCAAGGAAACAGCCAGACCAAACCGGCATGAAATCTGCAGCACTGGAGAACAAAGCCTGCAGTCCCCACCCCTCCTTGCTGCCCTCCTCCCTCCCGGCCTTGTTAAGAGCCAGGAAAGGAATCACTTAAAGGCCTTAGCAGCATGCTAATGACATCCTCTCTCTTGCAAGGGCCCAGAAGATTCTGGAAGTTTCTTTTCCTTCTTGAGGCACTGTTGGATTCATGAGGTCATCTGAGAATCGAGTGTGCATGACTAGAGAACTCCAGAATCATGGGGGATTTCTCCTCAGTCATTAGCAATGTCAGGACAGTGATGGGCTGTTGTTGTTAGAGGCTGTTCCGGGACATCTTTTAGAAGATCAGTCAGAACTTCTTGTGTGATTAATCCTCGCTTCACAGAGGAGAAAATGAGAGAGTCAGGGGGGCACATGGATTTCTTTGGGCTTCACTAGAGATGGGGGATTTTATTAAGTGAAGCTTATTTTATTATGTTTCTCCCAGGAAAGACTAGGAACCATTGCAAGGTAGCTATGATACTATGCTAGATCTGGCCAATGCAGAGGCCATATTCTCTCATGTTTTTACAATCTTGCTAACTACATTGGGCTGGGGTGGTACCCTATATGGAAATAGCTCCTTTACTGGTGTACATACTGAATTAGGTAGGGTATCCACTTAGTCCAGTGGTCTGTGTCCCAATAAGCAGTCATTTCATAAATAAACATACAAAGTAAAAAGAGATTGGAAATATATCATCATGACCATCAATAAATGGCCATCCACGGCAGCAAAACTGTAAGCACAGAGTTGGACCGGAAGCTGGATATAGTGATACAGGCCAATACTCCTAGCTCTTTAGCAGAAGGCTGAGAAGAAGGAGGATGAAAAGCCCAAGATGTATGTATGAGTGAGTTGACGACAATCCGGGTCATGACCGGATTCGGTGAGACCCTATCTCAAAAATTTAAAAAAAGAAAAGAAAAAGAAAAAGGAAGGCTGAGGATGTGGCACTTTCCTATGACACACAGGGTCTGGATTCAGTCCCTAGTACTACACACCTATGAACACACAAAGAACTCTGCTGGGATATAAGGCTGAAGGGAGCCAGAAGCTCTTGATAAGCTTCTCCTGGGTACCCACAGCCTCACCATCCAGTGGGAAGACCGCTGGGGCTGCCAACCTTGGCATGTCTCCTCTGAGGTACTAGAGAGGCTAGAGAAGCTCTGTTCCCCAGACTGAGAAGCTCTGTTGGCCACTGATAGTCCCCGGTGTTACTGGGATGTACACACTGACTTTGCTGCATTGATCGTATCTTTGAGAAGACCTGAGTGTGGGATTAATTCCTTGGGAGAAAGAGCATTCCAACTGGGGAGGCTGACTCCAAGATCAACGTCCTCGGTCCTTCTTAAATGTCATGCTTTGAATGACAGCAAGGGAGGGATTTTGGAAGAAGTAAATAGATCCAGTAACCTCAAGCAGTTTGTATCAGGAACTGCTCATTCTGTTTACGGATAAAGGTAGGCTCTCCTTAGCTATGCCCTTTCTGCTGACATTAATGCAAGAGATGTCCTATCCTTCCGGTGACCTATTCTTAGGATAAGGTCATGTGCTGGGATTGTTAAAATGAAAAAAAAAAAACCCAAAGACAAAACCAAAAATTCTTGGTAGCCTTCACTGGAGATACTGGCAATCACAGTAACCATTACAAAATCTACACACCCCATTCTCCCGATGCCCTGCCAACAAGGAGGTGGGGACAGTGCTAACAATTACAAAAATTAAGTGACATTGTATGCTAACATGATGCATTAGTGAGATGAAATACTCAGAGCATTAACCATTCATTCTCCAGGTGAGATTGAGGGATGTTCCAAGGTTCCCAGCTGAAAGCGATGTACCCAGAGGTGACCAGCCAAGCTATAGCAGAGAGATCAGAGGCTCAAGGCCAACTCTCCTTCCTAAGACACATTGCCATCTTAAGGCTGGTCTTCTAGAAGATTATTTTGGAGTCTGGTGAGTAGGCAGGAGGCTTTAATGGAATTTGACTTACATGTGTGCTTTAAGAATCAAATTACAACTGCTGGCATCTAACAAGTGGAAAAAGAAAAGGCACTTGAAAATGGATTAGCAGTCAGAGAGCTGGCTGCTACATCTTGATGCATGAAGAACTTGTTTCCCCTAAATCACAGACTTTCTAGGAATGAGCCTCTGGGGCCTCCTCCTGAGAGCCAGTGTTGAGACTCTTGAGGTCTCCCCAGCTTCAGTTACTGGCAGAAAGCTGACCCCTCTGGGCCCCCAACACTAAGTGGTAATGCACAACCTTCTTCTCTAAATTGTAACCCTGCTTTTGAGACACAAAACAACCCTCCTCTGAGAGGTGACTGCTAATCCATCTTTATGTGCCTTGCTTTTCCATGTGTCAGAGGACAACTTTGTGGAGTTAGTTCTCTAATGTCTGTGTGCATGCCATGGCGTGCCCCCTATCACATACACACTAATAATAAAGAAAGAAGCAAGTCGTCCTTCATTTTCTCCCTTAATCAAAGAGTGTGGAGGAAGCCAGTGTTTTGAAGCAGAGATTTGAAATGGGAACCCTTCAGCTTCATTCCCGCTTAAACGTGTGACTGCTGGACTTCTGTGGAACTCCAGTGTCACCTGTCTTATGGCACTAGAACCACCCAAATGGCTGCTAATCAGGGTTCTGTTGCTAAGAAACACCCACAGGAGCCTAATGACAGAATCTGCAAATCTACAGTTTGTTTCAGAGAAAAAAATACTATAGAACAAAAACATCAAGGAGACTCATCAAAGCCGAAGACACAGCTTAATAAGAGACACAGAGGGCCAGGGCCAGGGCTAGGGCCAGGGCCAGGCAGAATCTGTTGTCGCTTTTTCTCTAAGGGCTTTGGCATAATGTACTTTATTGGATTACAAACCACTGTTGCATGTACAAATACTGGCTTGAACTATTTTGTGGTGCAATAACAGAATACCACCCACTGGACAATTCATAAACAGTATGAACTTCTTTGGTTTATATGTGCTGGGAGGTTGACCACATACCTACTGGGGGTTGGTATGTGGTCAAGGCCTTCTGAGTGCTCCATAATATGCCCTCCTCAAATGAGAAAAAGGCCCAATTTGCTGTTTGTTTGAGATGGGATCTCATTTTGCAGTTCAGACTGTCCTGGAACTCACTATGTAGCTCAGGCTGACCTCAAATCATGGCAATTCTCCAATAGGACACAGAAGAAAAGAAGTGGACCTCAGTATTGATTCTGACCATCACATTAGCTTGTAGTGAGCAAGAAAAGAGTGTGTTGGTCTGGGTGCCTCACCCTGCTGTTTCCCTGAGAAGAGCTGGTTTCTTTTAGACTTTTCCTAATTCCAAAGAGATGGGCAATGGAGGAAGAAGGCGGGAAGAAAGCTCTTCTGAGGCCAGTTCTAAAAAAAGGAAGAGAAACTTCTGCAATCTCTTTGAGTGTCGTATATACCACAGGAAGACTTTCTGGAAATTGACTCTCTTCCTGAATTTTCAAACCATGAGGATGAGAGTGTTAAGATGAACCCACAAGGGCTGGAGAGATGCCCAGCAGGTAACGCATTTGCTGCACAATCCTGACAACCTGAGGTCTAGGCCCCATGTGGAGGAGGAAGGAGGGAACTGACTCCGCAAAGTGATCCAACGTGTTTTGTGACATGTCTCATTTCCACAGGGTGGCACAAAATCCCGTGGCGGGCACTGTGTAAGTGAGGAGTCTGTTAGGCCAGAAGAGGGTGGGACGCACTTTTCTATAAGAAATCCCAAGTACACAAACACCTGTCAACCCGTACAATTTGTTTCTTCCACATATTTGATGACAGCATTCCAAATGACAGTGTTCAAGTGAAAGTCACTGACAGCATGCGTCTAACCTCACTCTTCCCCTAGTGACAATAAATGTCACCTCTTAACTCAATTATAGCTCAAAAGCTCATATTTCTGGGGAACTTTCAAACGTTTCAAGAGCCTGGACCGTTCATGGTCTGCTTTCATTCTGCAGACTTTCCGTCCTCCACGGCTAAAGCCTCAGGTGAAGGAGGGCCAATATTTTGACGTCCTGTTTTTTTTTTTTTATTAGCAGATCAAAGAAGAAAATCAAATATTCATTTTTATGGATCTTGAAAAAGCATTTTGATTTAAAAATCCATTTTGATTTAGAACTAATCATCTAGATAAAGCCATCTCCTAAATGTAGAAAACATTTCTACCTTACGTTAAAAGCTAGCATCATGCCTTGGGGGTAGAGAAACAGGAATGTTCACTTTTCTTATTAGTTAAAAGTGGTCAGGAAGGACAGGCCTGTCAATTAGATAAGAGAAAGAAACGGTGCATACAGCAACTGGCACGGAGGACTACCTATGTTCATTCTCTTCAATCCCAGAAAGTACATGTGAATTAAAGGAGACACTGTTAGAAATGGTGAGAAAGTTGGGCAGTGGTGGCGCACGCCTTTAATCCTAGCACTTGGGAGGCAGAGGCAGGCGGATTTCTGAGTTCAAGGCCAGCCTGGTCTACAGAGCGGGTTCCAGGACAGCCAGGGCTACACAGAGAAACCCTGTCTCAAAAAAAAAGAAAAGAAAAGAAAAGAAAAGAAATGGTGAGAAAACTCGTTAACAGCTGTCCATACATTGTATGACAGTAAGCAAAAAGATGAAAGAGAAAAAAAAGACTTTTATAAAAGTAAAGAAAGAAAAATACACCCAAATAATGAGATATGGATATAAATATCCACATAAAGGAAACTAAACTACCTTAGAGGGAAAGAGAGGAAGATTTGAGCAAATATCTAGAACTATGATTGGGGAATGAGAGGCATAAATCATCAGGACAACCTTTACTATGCTCCTAGGTGCTCCTCTAAGTATTTTCTATATAACTCAACAAGGAGGTAAGTTACTCCTAAATTAACCTGCAAGTTAACACAAGTGGATATATTATGCATACATTACCTATTCAAAATATAACACTTCATCTAAAAAGCTTAATTTCAGCAATCCAAAGGTATTCTTAAAAATCACGGAACATTTTTGAAGCTCTTGAATGGAGAGAGTGTATAGAAAGTGTCTGGTGGAGTCTTGCTTGGGTCTTTTATCAGAAGAACTGGCCTTTGCTCCTTAGGGAGACAATTGCCCCTCCATATCTGTTTCCCTGAAGGATGACTTGCCAAGTTCAATGCCTCTAAGATGGACACATTGTCACAAAGGCTGACTAGGCATCTGCACACAGCTAGACTCTAAGAAGCACTTTTCCCAACCTTAGTCCTCAGAGAGACTCCTTGCACAGGCCAGTCATAGCAGAGTGTGCTCTGTACAAGGTCAGGCTCTGCCGTGGTCCTTGAGGCATGTCTACTCCAGGACCTCTGACCCCAGGACGCAGCCTCTCCAGGGTCTCTGCCTCTCATACATCCTTGCAGAGAAGCCCTCACAGAAGTGAGCCTCACAATGACCGGTGTCTTCTCTGGGGAAATTCCACAAAATGGTGTTCTGCAAAGCAAGCAGGTCAAGCAAGGCTTTGCAGTGCACGGGGCTCACAGGACTCTTACCTGAGGTGATCCCGAGGAGAGCAAGGACAATGACTGGCCCCTGCATGCTGGACGGGCCCCCTGTGTGTATGCCACTGAGGATCTTCAGCCAGTGTTCTAGCCCACGTTTATTCCAGATGCCACAATTCTCCTTTCCCTCCTGACTTTGTTGCCAGGCAGGAAACCAAACAGAGGCTTTGATGGTAACTAAGGGAGACTCTAAACACTGTGGTCTGTTTGTTCCTTGATGACCTACACATGTGATAACCTGCTACCCAATAGGCCAGCTAGCCCCCATCCTAGTTAGCCCCAGGTCTGTCCCCAAAGTCTTCATCCATAAGTCTCCACAGAGAACTCACAGCAAGTGAAAAGGGCAAAAAATGTGACACATAAAATGTGGTCAAAGCTGCACATCCTTGTTCTGAACGCCGTGGTTGTCACTGCCCTGTAACCAAGCCTTTTGTCATTTGCCCAGGCAGGGGCTTCCAGTGAGGGGGGTCTCTACTGACCTGAGCTGAGGCAAAGGCTCAGACTTGGAACTCACTGAAACTTGTTCTCAAGACAATAGCTAAGAGCTGGGGCCAAATGGCTTCCGTAAAGCAGACATCTGGTTGATGTTGCCCTTTGACGCTGTAAATTAGTTACTTTGCTTGTTGCTGTAATAAAACACCTGACAAAAGCAACGGAAGGATCGAAAAGCTTATTTTATGTCACAGTTGTCGGGAGTTGTCATCATGGCAGGAGTAGCAGCCAGCTGTCACGCTGGCTGCATCTGCAGTCAGGCCGCAGGGGATGAGTGCTGGTTTAAGCTGGCTTGCTCCTGTTTATTTAGTCTACCACCCCAGCCTGTGTAATGGTACCACCCATATTTAAGGTAGATTGTCCCACCTCAATTAACCAGTTTAGAAACTACCTCACAAACATGCCCGGAGGTGAGAGCCGGAGGTGATTCTTGAAACTGTCATCAATATTAACCATGGCGGATGCCATCTACCACCATGGCCCCTCCAGAGGTTGGTTGAAGAATATTGGAGTCAGGCTTCTGCCCAGTAGGGAATAGTGTGGTCCTTTACAACATCTCTGTGACCTTGGTAGCACTGCGCCAGGGTACACAGAGAGGTGAGTGAATTATCACAGTTTGACTCCACCTTCACTCAGGCTTAGGGAAGACAGCTGAGGAGCAGTGAGAAGAGTAATTGGGTCAGTGGAAACACCATCTTCTCCAACCCTTCCCCTGCAATGGGTACCAGCCTGCTGTAGGGGAGGGATATCCCAGCAGCCCCAGATGTGGAGCAGCTGGGCCAAACCCTGAATCAGGATGGAAATAGTTGGGGGAACCCCAGGTGCTGTCTGTCAAGAACTGTAATTGCGCCCTGCACGCACACTGGGTCAGCCAGGAGATGAGACTCAGCTTCGCATCTGTAGGAGTTTGAATGGTACACGCGATGAGTAACTGAAGGCTCTGACCCCCTCTACTCTGCCATACAGGTTTTGGGAAAGGTTAGGCAGAGAGATTAGAGAGATGGCCTGACCCTGTGTCCTCTCTCTCTCTCTGCCCAACCTTTCCTCAAAACCTATATGGCAGAGAGGAGGTTGTCAGAGCTATGCAGAATGCTTGGAATCCCAGCGCCAGCTCCCCGAGTCTGGAAGTGGGAGAGAGGAAGGAGACGAGACTCATTCATATTTGTAGGACCTTGAATGGTGCCGACTGACTATGAATAACTGACTGCAGGGGGCCAGAGAGTAAGGTGCTTTAAGGGACAAGATGGGGGAGATTCAAGCCTTACATTTGCAATCCCCACACTCAGGAGGCCAAGGCAGGAAGATTACCAGCCTGGGCTACATAGTGAGTTTGGAGCTAGCATGAGTGACAAAGGAAGATACAGCCCCAAAACCAGATGAGAGAAAGGAGGACTGGGAGGGAAAGAGAAAAGAACAACATAACAGAACTTTGTTGAAAGCAGCCAGGAGAGGGGGCCAAAGCATTTCAGCGTTCACTGAGTTGGGGCTGCTCCTGGGCTGGGGAAACCGAGGCTCAGAGATAGGTGACACTTACAGTCAGTGCTCTCTTCAGAAACCCAGGACAGCAAGGCTGGCTCCTCCCACCAGTCTGTTCCAAGATGCCTGCGTTTCTACCCCGGCTAGAGGCCCTTGCTTCTGACAGCTTATCGTCACAGCCCCATGCATCCTACAGGAAACTTGCAGGCTCATGGCATCCAAACCTGATTCTGATCCTTCCTTCAGTTTGCAGCTAAAATAACAAAGCCCTTTGCCCTTTAGCTAAGTTAATCAGGAAGGTTTGGAATGCTGGTCTGGAGGCTTCTGTTTGAAACAGCTAAATGGTTCAACAACAAGAACCCATAGGCTTTGCTGTGTGACCTTAAGCAAATTACCTAACCATTCAGATCTCAGTTCTTATGCCTACCCATCAGGCAGGGCAAGTAAGAGCTGCTATCCAGTATTACTGCGCAGTGAATGAGACAAGGGAGTGAAGCAAACAGCTCAGACACATCTTCTAACATACCGTTCATCCCAGAGGGACATCTACAAGGCGGGCAACGGGCACATAGTAGGTGTGTAGTAGTCCCTGGCTGGGTAAAAGGACGAATGCACAACAGTTGCCAAGTTGCCAATTCTCACTCCTCGGATTTTCCTGTCATATTAGTTACTGTAAATAATCCATTTCATTATGCATAATTCAAACAGAAGTGATGGCTCAGATTAAGTTATGGAAAACGTCAGAGCAATTAAGGCTTTGAATTAAAGAAACTCACATCTGCTTCATTTTCAGCCTGACTACACAGTGTTTTGGTGTCACCCTGTCTCCACTGGGTTCCCGTGGACCCCACTTGCTCCCCCACCCCAGCTTCCCTGGAGTGTGGGGGCCACATTTGGAAGGGGCCGTGTGTTTGTTTTCTCTTGTAAACAGCTTCTGTTGCCCGCCCCAAAGTGGATGCCAATGCCGGAGCCGGCCGCTCCTTCTAAAAGCCCAAGGAGCCCACCCTCTCACAAGTCACAGAGACTACAAAGGCTCGAGGACCTTGCTCTCTTGTTTGGATTCCAGGATGCTAAGTTGTTCCACTCACTAGCGTCTGTCTCCACAGATGAGTGAGGGAACTCATAATCTTGGGACAGGGAGCCTTCTACAAAGTCCAGGCTAGCCCAGCAGCTTGGTCAGGAGTATTTCTAGGGGTTTCCCCGGCTGCAGCTCCCGTGTCTGGTGTATTAGTGACGTTTGTTGACTTAGAACTCGGAACACGCTTTTCTCCTGTAATCTATATGGACTTGAAAGAAATCAACAGATGAGACATTGAAGCTGTGTGGTGAATGCTCTATTGTTCTGCCCCCTTCACAGTTTTGAGGGCATGAGGTCAGGGCTGGAAGTGAACTTCCACATGCCTATCCATCCAGCTTAGAACTCTGGCTTCCAGTAATGTAGACCCTAGGACAGGACATGTGGGATGTGCTGTTCTAGCGTCTTGAATGAATCCCCTGTCCTCCCAGGGCCACACTAGAAATGGGGCCAGCATGCAAAGGGCACACAGCCTCAGGCAGGAGTGAGGCACAGCCCAGTGGTCTCCTATCCACACAGCTAGCAGCAGGTATACATCAGCCTCCAGACAGTCTCCCCAAACCTCCAGGCTAGAAGAACTTGACATTTTTCTTTTCTTTTTTTTTTAAAGAATTTTAATCTTTTTTATTTTATGCATATAATTTATTTTTATATTCATTGATGCTTTATCTACATGTATGTTTGTGAGAGGGTGTCAGAAGCCCTGGACCTGGAGAGATGGCTCAGCAATTAAGATCGCTGGCTGCTCTTCCAGAAGCCCCAAGTTCAATTCCCAGCACCCACATCGAACTTGGCATTTCTTTGCACTCCTGCATTCTTCCCATTTAACATGGTACCGGTTTGCATAGCTAGTGGTCAGACAATTGTAGAATTCATCTTTCATTTTGCAGTCTCCCACTCTATATCTCTGTCTCTCTTTCTGCACAAACCAAACATATGTATGGGGCCATTCTGTGAGAGGTTTTGTGGAGTTAGAAGTAAAGAAATATATTGTTTCTCCCTTCCAAACCCAAGAACATCCCTTCCACACCGGCGCTGAAGTCTGCTGGTAGGGCTTCTATGAAGCCAATGCCCTGGGCAGCCCCAGGCAGGGCCCCCGCCAGGCTCAGTGTGGAGAGTGGAGAGTGGGGAGACTGACCTTCCAGAGCCTCAGTACCACCTGACCTCAGGGAATCTAAGAGCTTCTAGAACTCTGTGCCTCTTGGATCCAGAAAACGGAAGTCATTTGCATTTTTTAAAGAACAGTTTGATGAAGATATATTTCACAGACAATAAAATGCAACCAGTTAAAATGTAAAACTCTCTGGTTTTTATTATATTCACAGGGCTGTATAGCCATCATCACAATCAATCTTAAAACATTTCCATTGCCTTAAAAACAAATATTTCACCCCTTAGCAGATACTCATTTTCTTCCAGGTTCTTCCATCCCCCAAACCCGCAACCATCAATCTATTCTGGTTTCTATGAACTTTTGGATTCTGGACATTTCATATGGAATATAGCAGGTAAGGTTCTGTGACTGGCTTCTTACACTTAGTATAATATCTTCAGGAGACACTCAGCTTGTAGTCTGCCCAGTACTTAACTCTTTTTTTTTAACTGCCAAATAATATTATTCTGCTCTGTGGATGAGCTACATTTAGTTTGTTCAGTTACTTTGAGACTGCTCACTCATCCATAGATAGACAGTTGGCTTATTTCTACTTCCTGAAAGCTGCCATGAGCATTCACACACAAATTTTAAAAGGGAAATGTGTTTGCATTTCTGTTGGGGAAACATGAGCATAAATGTCAGGTCATATGGCAACTGAAGGGTTATTCTTGTGCACAAATATCTAATTTGCTTTGGAGCCAGCTCCCTCTCTGTTATCCTTTGCTGGTATTCCTTGTTCTAAGTCAAGGGTCTCCACATAATGTAACCTCTCTGTTACCTTTTTCAAATTTAGAGCATTTAATCACTTCCTCTTTTGTCCTCTTTGTGATATTTAGTTGTTCATTCACTAAAAGTTGATTACTTACAGTATATCCTCTGTGCATAAGGTTAAAGTAGAAACAAAAACAAGACAAAAATTCTTTTGCTAGCCCAATCAACAACACTCTGGAAGCACTGCTCTTCCAATCCATCCATCCATGCATCCATCTATCCACCCATGAATCCATGCATCCATCCATGCATTCATATATCCATGCATCTATCCATCCATGCATCTACCCATCCATGCATCCATCCATGCACCCATGAATCCATGCATCCATCTATCCATCCATGCATTCATCCATGCATCCATCCATCCATGCATGCATTCATCCATCATCCACGCATCCATCCATGCATCCATCCATGCATGCATCCATCCATCCATGCATCCATGCATCCATCCATCCATCCATGCATCCATTCATCCATGTATCCTCCATCCATCCAGTCAGCTCACCATCACTCCTGTAAAACACACTATGTATAATCAACTGAGCTTGTTATTAGTTACTTTCAAATCACTGAGACAAAAACAAAACAAACCAACCAACAAACAAAAACCTGAAAAAGACATGGTAAAAAAAAAAAAGATGGTTTATTTCAGTTCTTCCTCAGAGTGATTTCAGTCTTTTATAACAGGGAAGACATGGAGGAGGATCTCAGCTTCTGTCTGTGGGAGCATGCAAGAGAAACTTGTTTAGTGATTCAGACCAGGAAACAAGAAAAATGATCAGAACCAGCAGCAGAAATGGATTTCAAAGCCTGGGCCCTGGAACCCAGTTCTGCCTGCCAGGCTCCACCTCCTAAAGACTCTACAGCCTGAAAAACAGTACAACTAGCTGGAGACTAAGTGTTCACAACATCAGCCTGTAGAGGACATTTAGATCTAAGCTTGTTGTGACACAAGTGTCCCACCAAGGTCCTTAAACTCAGTCCAAAGACAAACCCATCCTAAACCCACAATTACAGTTGAGTGTTCAAGGATGCCTGAGGCTATGACAGCATGACTGAATGGTAGCAAGGAATCAAATTAAGATGGAAAGTAAGACTGTCAGAGAGAGAGAGAGAGAGAGAGAGAGAGAGAGAGAGAGAGAGAGAGAGAGAGAGAGAACTTCCAGATGCACCAGTAAGCAGGAGAAATGCAAAGGAAAGGCCATCAAAGGCCATCAAAGGGAAGGAAAAGACAGCAGAGAAGCCTGGAGAGTCTCGTGATTCTCTGCCAATCAATTTACCTCTAGGGACTGTAATTTTTAAGAAATAAATTATTTTTCACTAGCTAATATATTCACACGATATGAAATTCCAAGTATTTAAAAGAATAAATGGGAAGAAAGTCTTCTAGTCTTCACCTGTCCCTTTGGAGGCAGCCCTTGTTACAGACTTGTGGTCCTCCTAGAAGCCGCCCAACACATGCTCACTTACATAGTCATTACTTTTATCGAAATGGAAGCTTAGAACTTGATACAAGCTTGGACTGTCTGGGAAGAGGGGGTCTCAACTGAGAAAGTATCTTCCTCAGATTGCCTTGAGAAAAGTCTGTGGGGCACTTTCTTTACTAAGAGTTGCTATGGGAGGGCCTAGCCCACTGTGGGTGGCACCATCCCTAAGCAAGTGTCCCTGGGTCATTTAAGAAAACAGGCTGAGTTTCCACAGCTTCTGTTTCAGCTCCTACCTCCAGCTTCGTGCCTTGATTGAGTTCCTACCCTGACTTCCTTCATGATGGACAATGATCATGACAGGCATGTGGAAGTCAAACAAACCTTTTCTTCCTCAAGCTGCTTTTGGCCATGGTGTTTTATCACTGCAACAAAAACCCTAATTATGACAGATGTTCTAATACTCAGTGCATTAGAGAAGCTTGCTTTTTTGAAAAACTAGAATAGAAGTTTGAATCTTTTAAAATACAGGATGGAAACTGTACGGCCGTGTTCCATATTATTTATGCAGCTCCCTATGGTGGGAAGTTTACTGTTTCTAGCCTTTATCTGTTACAAATGATACTGCAATAACTATCCTTGAATATGAGAGAATGAACATGTGAGAATGTGCTTGCCGATGAAATTTCTAAATATGAAATTACTGAATAGAAGAAATTGTGCATTTAACTTTCTGATGCATGCTTAGTTAGGGTTTTACTGCTATGAACAGATGCTATGCCCAAGGCAACTCTTATACTGACAGCATTTAATTGGGGTTCAGAGGTTTGGTCCATTATGATCAAGGCAGATAGATCATGGCAGCATCCAAGCAGGCATGGTGCAGGAGGAGCTGAGAGTTCTGTGTCTTCTTCTGAAGGCCACTAGAAGACGCCTGACTTCCAGGGAGCTAGGATAAGAGTCTTAAAGTCCACACCTACAATGACACACCTTGAACAAGGCCACCCCTCCTAACAGTACCATCACACATGCTATCAATGTATCCCTACTAATGGTGTGTATGAGCCTGGAAGATACCCCCAGACCCTACTCTAGACAGTTACAATTATCAAATATTTGACCTATCTGTTAAATAAAGAAATATCTCATTACCATTTGGTTTTCTTCTCAAAAATGAAATTGCTTTTCAATATATAGAGGACCTAGATTTGATCTTTAACACACACATACAAAGAAAGAAAGAAAGAAAGAAAGAAAGAAAGAAAGAAAGAAAGAAAGAGAAGAAGAAAGAGAAAGAGAGAGGAGGAGAGAGAAAGAGAAAGAAAGAAAGAAAGAAAGAAAGAAAGAAAGAAAGAAAGAAAGAAAGAGGAAGGGAGGGGAGGGGAGGGGAGGGGAGGGGAGAGGAGAGGAGAGGAGAGGAGAGGAGAGGAGAGGAGAGGAGAGGAGAGGAGAGGAAAGGAAAGGAAAGGAGAGGAAAGGAAAGGAAAGGAAGGACATGGAGTAAGATGGCAGTTGAATGAACTCCTTGTTGATCTTACTTCCTTGAGAGAAGACAGGGCAGAGAAATTCTCCTGGTGTCCCTGCTGGTCCTAGTCACTCCTGCTGACTCATGCTGATTCGGTGGAAGCCTGGATGTTTTTTCTGGGTCATGCCACAGTTGCTGATTCATGTTTGGTACCCTGACACTACCCAAACTGGACTGCTGGCATCCTGATTATTGGAGATTGAAATTGCCCCAAGGAACTACTTCTAAACAGCATACAGCTGAGCCTCCAGGCTTCTTCTGGATCAACCTGCCCTTGCTAAATGGTGTTTGCAAGTGAATTGAGCTGCTGCTGCTGAGTGTGAACTGAACTGCTGATAGCCTGACAACGCAGATTGTTTCTTAAAACTATCTATCATCTATCTATCTATCTATCTATCTATCTATCTATCTATCTATCTATCTATCTATCTATCTATCTATTTATCATCTACCTACCAATGCATCCATCCATCCATCATACATCCATCTATCTAGATATCTATCTTCCTTTCTTCCATGTATCAAGCTGCCTACCCATATGTCTATTTCTGTGCATCCATCTCTATATATCCTTTATATTTGTCTGTCTGTTATCTATCTACCTTCATCTACTCATCTACCTACCTATCTTTATATCTCTTCCTTTATGCCTATATAGCTATGTATCTGTCTATCTGAACACTTAATCTTCTGTTCGCTCTATTTCTCTGAAGGCCCCAACTATTATAGTCATATTCTAAGGAGAAGTGCTGAAGGGTTAAGATTTCAGTGTCTCTTTTTGGGAGTCACAGTTTAGCCCATGGGAGAAGCCGCAATCGTTACTTTTTTTTTTTTAATCACCCTTACAAGGACAATTTAAAGGTGGGAAATTTTGTTTGGCTCATGGCTCATTGAGGGGAAGGCATGATGGCTGGGACTGTCTTGGTCTAGAGCAACAGAACTTTGCAGCATGATTTCCTTACATCTCAGCCGCTGACAGGGAAATAGAGAGCTCAGGCTGAAAGCAGAGTTGGCTCATAACCCTCAATATTCACCTCCTCACCCTAGTCTGCTAGCTATGCCCCAGGTCCAAAATATTCACGGCCTTCAAAAACAGTGCCAACAGATTCAGTAATCAAACACACATGTGGGAGACATTTCAATGACTTAGGGCACACATGGATGATGTCGGGGGAGATGGTATGTGTGGAGAATCCATCCATGCCCATTAGCAGAGCACATTCGTCCTGTAACGCTGACAGTGGGAAGCAGCACCATTTGATATTGCTATTACAACGTATGAGAGCTCCTATTCCTCCGCACACTTGGGATGACGTCTCAATTCCCGAGGGTAGCTTCCCCCTCTAACTGTTTATCACTTGTCAAATATTACAGTTTAGTTAAACTGATCGTTTTCTCACCGTCTACATTTTACATCTCCCATAAGCACACACACACACACACACACACACACACACACACACACACACACACACCTACCTCTTGCCCCTATGATCTACAATCTCTTTGACAATTCTAAGATCTTCCTAGTCCCTTCGAATCACTGTTCCATGATCCGGGCCATCTCCTTCATCCCCCCTCCCCTCCACCCTGTCCCCAACACACACACTTTCTTGTGACTCCTCTTCCTCTTATCCTTCTTCAGACAGGCCTTCCCTGACTTTCCATCCTGAACTCTCGAGTACCTACAACATCCTTCTTCCCTCTACTCCCGGTTCTTCCCACACAGTTTTCTTTGTGGAGCACTTTGTTTTCAGTGCCCCGACTGAACACCATGAAGCCCGGGTTCACGCATGTCTAGTTTATGTGTGGAGCCCCGTGTAAATGTCAGCAGTGTTAACTTGTTAAGTGAATGAAACACTCCGTGGAGGGATGCTGGCCCCGAGCTGTGCAGCCACCCAGCTGGGTCCAGATGGAGCCCACAGCAGCAAAGACATTAACAAATGAGCCACCAATCACAAGCCTTGAATCAGCGCAGTATTTACATTCCTTTGTCAAACATCATCGCTTAGGGTTTGAATTGAGCTCAGGCTCATTGTTTACAGTCTCTACCGCTTGTTAAAAATTGATACAAAGCCCACATGCTTAAAGGTCTTGATCAGTGGGTCAGAGTCTTAGTAACCAAGAAAAGAGTCAGCCTTCCTATCCAGATGCAAAGAGCCAGAAGGTTCCAGTTGATCTTATTGTTCTCTGAGCAGTAGAGAAGGTTGGCACAGGGACAGTAGGGGCTTGCTGCGGTGTTGGGCCTGCCCTTGACTTTGCTCCTCCCGGCACTTGCTTTGTGACTCAGATTGCTTAACTGTTCCCCATCTGAACAAAATGGGAAAACAGTGTGTCTCCACTGAAGAACTGATCTGGGGGACCAAAGACAATCCTTTTGTGTAAGCACTCTGTGTGACAGATGTTCCAAACAGTGATTGCATGCTACATCGAGTCACCGAGCCCGGAAGAGTCAAGATCTCCCTGTTGAAAGCTTAGGCCTTTTCACTGGCTGTAAGTGGAAATAAACACAGAAAAGAAAAAAAAAGGCAGTTTTCCCTTAGCATTAAAATTCATGATCATTTCAAAGGAACTACAAACAAGGCTAACTGATGATTTTCCCTGTTCGGTTCTGTCTTTATTCATTCACTTTAAATCTTCTTTAGAAGTACCTGAGGATTCGTTATACATAAACTATAAATTATACTCATGCCTTACATATTCTCTCATGCTATGAAAACCAAGTACACACTGATAGAAGCAGTGCCTCAGCTCTGGTAAATAGAAGTAGGCATCTGTTCCGTGCTTTCCACTCACAAGACACGGTGCATGCTTACTGCGGACTGACTGTTTAATCCCCACAATGGCACCATGAGACAGTGGCAGTAATTGTATCTGTTAGACTCCATTTTACAGATGGGGAAACTGAAGCCCAGAGGTGTGGAATAGTGTGCCCATCATGGCTAGTCTTGGGAACTGGCAGTGCTTTAGATACAAGCAGTCTGGCTTCTCAGTCTGGCCACGACAAGGACTCTGTGCTCTCCGAAGTTGCAACCCCTGCTCGGTTCCTAGCGGTGTGGGCTGAAGTGAAAGAACTATAGCCTAAAGAACCACTCTAGACCAGACCTATGTGAGGTTTTGTTGATATTTTGCTTTGTTGTGGTGTTAGTCCCAACTCGGGTAGAAAGGGGGGACATCAGGAAGGAGTTGAGGGCTGTCTCTGGGATCCAGGTACTCCTGGAGCTCAGAATAAGGGACCTGGGCTTGATGGTGTTTTGAGTTCAAGGACAGTTCCCCCAACAGACCACTCAGATTTTGCTGGTGAGCCACCTAACATGGTGTGAAATGGGGCAGAATGAGCAAATGATTTGTTTAGGGAGAGAAAAGAGCCCCGGTGCCCAGTGAGCCCTCAGGGAAGGAGAGGATGGTAAAGGTGGGTGCCCACACAGCCTTCCTGGATGACCGCAGAGGGAGAGAGGGCTGGTTGGAGCCTGGTGCCCTCTTGTATATGGGGAGCTCCCTAGTGAGGTTGATGCCTGGAAACCCCTAGACTTACCGTCTATGAGCCTCTGCAGACTCCTTCCCTCTTCCTCTGCTCTGTGGCATCCCAGAATCCTAGAAGAAGTGAGGCTAGGGAGCAGCAGGAGTGTGGATGTTCATCAGCCTTAGAGGAATTGGCTCAAGCCAGTTCTGGGTGTCATTATGACCCTTAGTATCAGTAAGATGTTCACCTTTGGTTCACTGGCCATTTTCTGGCCCTCTTGCCTTTGATCAGTAGACAGGCCAAAGCAAGAAGCAGTATCACTCTGTAGGTGCATCCCCCTAGCTGAGAACAGCCACCGATGTCCCTATAAAGAATGTGGGCTGGAGAGATGGCTCAGCAGTTAAGAGCACTGACTGCTCTTCCGATGGTCTTGAGTTCAAATCCCAGCAACCACATGGTGGCTCACAACCATCCGTAATGAGATCTGATGCCCTCTTCTGGTATGTCTGAAGACAGCTACAGTGTACTTACATATAATAAATAAATAAATCTTTAAAAAAAAAAAAAGAATGTGGGATCCAGAAGCCATCAACACACAAGGTCCCCTCTGGGCCAGCTTGTGTCCTGTGAGAAACAAGCACAGCCTTCGGCCATTTCCCTGACCCACCTGACCTAGAGGAGCTTGCTTGGGTCCAGTAGTTCAGGGTTCACATTGATTGAAAAATCCACCCCTCTTCATCACTGGGCCCAAGGAGGGAGTTCCCATTCTACCTTGCTTTCCTGCACTTCAGAACTCCTACAGGTAAGTCTATATTTCCCAGTCCACCCTTCGGGTACTTTGGAGGGAAGGTCTTGCTGGTAGAGCCTTATGTTGGCTGAGCAGTAATATGAGCCAGGCAGGACAGAAGAGTTTGGGACTGAAAGGAGGGGGCGTAGCTAAGAGCCCAGTGCCTCCGGAATGTAAGGTGCTGAAGATGACAAATGACTGGCTGGTCACCCGGGTAATCAAAGATATATGAGGTAAATAAGAGCGGGAGCTGAGCAAGATGGAGGCTGGAGGCAGTGTCAGTGTCCAGGCCAGCACATGGCCAGGGAGGGACTGCTGACCTGAAGAATTCTTGTCAGGTGGTGAGAGGGAGGCAAACTGAAACAAGGACGTTTGTGTTCTGTGCTTCAGTTCTAGGCACTTTCCTGGCAGGCTCTTGGGAGGGTACGCAAGCTCACATGTCATTATTCACTGATGCCCCTGAGTTCTCCAAGCACATGAACTTGACAGGGGAGCAGTGAGGGGAAGTAGGAAATCAGGGAAGCCTAGCTTATCACTCCGATCTTCCTACCCTTTCCTACCCCTTACATGGGGCCTTGAGGATGAGCAGTGGCCTTCTTTCTGTGTGCACTTCTGAGGTTGTCCATCTGGCCACATCCCCTGCCTATGGTAGGTTCACTGCATTTCTTTCTGACTGGGGACAAAGACTCCTACCCAGGAATGATAGGCAGAAGAAACGACTCTGGAAATTCAGAGCCCCTCACTAGGCCTGGGCAAAGCTGTCCTGCCTCTGCCCTGGGCAGTAGTTGGCAGCTCTAGCAGGGCTATTGATTTCATTGTCATGTCTGCTTAAGAATGTGCTGCTGAGAGATCTGTTGACAGACCCATGTCCCCGGGAAATCTCAAGCGAAACAAGCAAGTGTGAAAAGAAACGCTGAGAACAGATTGAACCCTCTGTGTCCTTGAGCTGGAGGACAGCCTCGCTGTCACAGCCTGGATCCTGATGGCTTCATACCGCAGTCTGGCTCTGAGCTGGGAAGAGAGTAGCATTGGAGGGGTCACTGGATAGTATGTCCAGTCATGAGCTAACTGGATCCCTTCCACAGTATGCTGGGCTCTTAGCTGCCAGGTGGTGCCCAGACTGGTGAAGTTGATACTCTGGTTTTATTTATTTAGGAACATTGTATAATCATTTGACCATCACTTGTAATCAAATAGCTTTATCAATAGCTCTTGGATTGACTTAATCACGTATGTGTGGCATGCATCTTTGTACCTGTATGTACATGTATGCATATGCATGTACATACACACACACACACACACACACACACACACACACACACACATTTAGAAGAGTCTTCTAGAAGAAACTGTACTGTCAGTAAATAGATCAGGGTGTGATACTGTTCAAATCTTGTCCATCTATAGCTTCTAAGGGACTTGGCTTCCCAAGTCACAGCCTCATTTACTTATACCACACCCCTGGTCACGGATCCTTTGTGCTCACTTAACCCAGTGGACTCCAGACTTGGGCAGGGATTCATCCATTGTATCTACTACAGGGAGCCACTTGGCTATAGCCTTTATCCAGTGCTTGAACCAGGTGAAGGATAAAAAGCCGCCCATGTTTACCCCATGCAAACCAACCTAAAGGGCAAAGTTCACTCATTTTTTGTCAGTTGTGTGTAATAATTCACTCCTCCCTCGGCCCATTGCCAACGCCTTCCCGTCCTCTCAAGTTTGCCTTAAATTTCGTTGAACTTAAATACTTCTAGCAAGAGCAGATTCAAATGTAGACTTATTTACCATTAATAATAACCTTCAGTTTGTAGATTTTAAAGCCCTGTTAATAAGAAAATAAGTTAGCAGCTGCATAATGCTCTGGGTACACTGCGAGAGAAAAGCACATGCACTGAGCTCGAGAGAGGTCTGCTGATCATCTCTATGGAGTAGCAATTATTTTTAGCAAGTTTTTAGTGGAACCAGCTGGCCATGCATATTAACTGCTTTCATGCCATTTGCATTCGTTTCTGATAATGTTTCTTTCCCATTCCAATCACAGAGTTTGATAAACTTAAAAAAAAATCTTAAAAAACAAAACCCCCAGACATTCTGCCGTAGCGCCTGCTTTCAGAAAACTGGCTGGGCACTCAAAGGCCAGGGTCCTCATAGATTCAGTATCTAGTGAGGCTCACCCTGCTTTTGAGAGTGTGACACTTCTGTAGTCTCCCAAGACTGAAGGGACAGAAGGAAAACACAGACAGCTTTGGGAAGCATCCTTTATCAGGGCATTAATTCTGATCATGATGGTCCTTCTAACTTAACTTAAGCAGTGCCACCTGGAGGCTCGGTGTCAGCATATGGATCTAGGAAGGGCACATCCATTCAAAGATAGCACTTTGTCATCTCAACCTTCTTTGTAGAACTAGGACAACAGGAAAGAAACGAGCAGAGCAGAACATAGGTGCTCAGCTGCAGGAAGCCTGGGTTCTGCTCACCCAGAACTACTAATCCTAACCCTAACCCTAACCCTAGCCCTAGCCCTAGCCCTAGCCCTAGCCCTAGCCCTAGCCCTAGCCCTAGCCCTAGCCCTAGCCCTAGCCCTAACCCTAACCCTAGCCCTAACCCTAGTTACTGATCAGTCTAGAGTGGTGATGACATGTATCTTAGTTCGGGGACACTCACGTGACTCACTACCTCTTTTTAGTAAGCTCTCTGAGTTCAAATCTTTTTCAAGTAGCCTCTGTTGGTGAATCTGAATAATCGAATGAAAGGAAATACACACACACACACACACACACACACACACACACACACACACACCCCAAACACATACTCGGTGTTGTTAGGGTTCTGTCTAAGCTCCACCCCACGATTACCGGGCAACAGCCAGGTAGGCCTAGCCCACTATAAAAGGGGCTGCTTGCTCCTCCTCCCTCTCTTGCTTCTCTTGATTCTTATCTCTCAGCCTCCTCTCTGTCCTCTCTTGGGCTCTCCTCCCCTCCCCCTTCCTCCACGTGGTCATGGCCGGCCTCTGCTTCTCTACTCTCTCTACTCTCTGCCTTTCTCTGCTTCCACTACTCCATTAACTCCCATCCTCTGCCCTAAAATAACACTACTCTATGCCATGTCTGTGTGTGTCTGGTCCCTCGGGGGAAGGGATGCCTCGACATGGGCCCGCTGGGGTGCCCCTTCCCCCACACCGCTGTATACCATATTTCTCTAAACCTCCTTCTCTTTTTATGATCATCACATTGGCGAGCCAGCCAGGAGGATCATAAGTGCACCGTGTGAGGATCATCAAGTGTTACCTCTCACTGAGTCTGAATCCTGCCTCACTTTTGTATTGGCACTTACCAAACCTGGATTATATTTAGTAATTCTTCATCCGCTTTTCTTCTTCACCAGTGTGTAAGCATCGTTCGGACAGATGCATGCTGCTGTATCCCTAGAGACTGAGACGACATTGAGAAACGCTGGAAACTGGCTTGTTGGTTGGATGCATGAATAGAAGTTGAAAAATCTACTTCTGTCAAGTGGCAGCTGTGGAGCATACAGCTTTAGAGGAGAAAAAGGCAGTCTAAGCCAGGCAGCCATCAATCAACTTCTGCCGGTGATTCTCCCTTGGCACCCTCCTGTCTGCCATTGTCACCAACCAATACCTTGATTGCTACTCTTTCACTTAAGTTTGACTTCTGGTCCACAAGACACACTTTACTTGATCAATCTAATTAAATGAGAAGTTTAGTAAATATTTGTCTGTGTCAAGTGCTATGCTTTGCACACTCCTCTCAATGGGTCAGTTGGTCTACCTCGGGAACACAAGGAGATCGGTGACTAGTGGAAGGGACAGGGACTAGGAAGTAGGGGTGGTTGCTAAGCAGAGATTGTGCTAAATACATTGATATTGCAAACACGATTCCAGAAGGGCTTCTATTCAGTCCACACAGAATACTGCTTTCAAATATTGCTACACTGGCTAGTTTTATGTCAACTTGACACAAACTATTGTCATTATCTGATATGGGAGAACCTCAACTGAGAAATGCTTCCCTAAGATCTAGCTGTAAGCAATCCTGTGATTTATTAGTGATTGATATGGGAGGGCCTATGCCTGGGCTGGTGATCCTGGGTTCTATAAGAAAACAGGTTGAACAAGCCACAGGGAGCAAGTCAGTAAGCAGCATTCCTCTATGGGCTCTGTATAAGCTCCTGCTTCCAGGTTCGGGCCAGGCTTGAGTCCTGTCCTAGCTTCCTCCAATGGTGAACTGCAATGTAGAATTGTAAGCCAAGTAAACCCTTTTCTCCTTTACTTGATTTTGGTCATGGTGTTTTATCACAGCAATAGTAACCCTAACAAGAACAATTGCAACTAAATATCTAATCAAAAAAAATGCAGAGAGAAACCATTCTTATTGATTCATTAAAGCAGTTCCCCAAAGTTTCTATACCAAGCAGCAGCATATCAGTATAATTGTCGTTATATTGGCCAAAAAAAAAAAATAATAATAATCTTTAAAGACATGTTTATCTCTAACCATCTCTCTCTTTAATCTAAATGAAGTTTCCTTTATTTTTAAGAACAACTTTAATTTTTGTTTTAATTGTTACTTATTTTCTGTTTGGTTGCTGGAGGAGAAGAAGGAGGTCAAAGGGTATCAGATTACCTGTAACTGAAGTTACAGACAGTTGTGAGCTCCCTGATGTGGGTGCCCGGAATCGAATTTGGCTCCTTGGCAAGAACAGTATGTGTTCTTAACCTCTGAGTCCCTCCACTTTAATTATAAAGAATCAAACAAACAAAATGAATAGAGCACGAGAGACTTAGTAGTAATGATGTGACGGTGTGATAGAAATGTTAACGATGGTAATTGTGGTGGTGGGTATGGTAGCAGTGTTGGTGGTGGCGGTGGCAACGATGCTGATCGTGACGACGGTAGTGATAATGGTGACAGTGTTGATGTCTGTGATGCTGGCTGGAATAGTAGTAAAATGGTGGTGGTAATAATAACAGTGATGGTGGTGGTGGTGATGGGTTGGCCATGTGTGGTAGTGGTAGTGGTGATGGTGATCATGGCAACTATGATTATAGTAGTAGTGATCGATGGTGATGATGGTAACAGTGATGGTATTGGGGTGATGGTGACAGTGTTAGCTGCTGGCGATTAACAGGACTCCAGTGATGGGCTCTTTAGGCTCTGCTTTCTGTCTACTCTAGCGTCAGTCTTCCGTCCGTAGCCTTGGTGCCACATTATGTACGTGCTGGGGCTGGGACCTGGGCAGGGTTGACCTGCCCACCGGGCCTTGCCTATGCTGTGTTTAGATTTAGGGAAATGTTGCCATCTAGTGCCCCACAGGAGTCTTAACTCTCTAAGCAGACAAGGCAGCCAGCCTCCCACTGCCTCCCTCCTCCCCTGCTCCCAGGTCGGAAGCCAGGCATACCCTTCCAAGGCCAACATCACTTCCTCACAGCAACCATGGACGCATCCCCGTGGGTTGTTTTGGTTTCATTTTCAGTTTTTTTTTTTCATTTTGAACCAGATAGAAAGGGAAACACCCAGTAGACACAGGGTGAAGATTTAGCCACGAGTTACTGTGCTATTTAATAACATTTAATATGCTGTTGCACAGCAAACAGGGCAGGGACTTAATAGTAACTAACAATGTGAAACTGAAGGGAGTGGAGAGACACTGACCCGGCCTTCTATTGCTCTTCTGCGACCTTTTGCATCGCGTCAGGTGGCCTTCCTGGAGTCCCTCCTCAGCACACGGAGCTGGAACGCTCCCCACACCGGTGTGTGCAGTCAGCTTCTCTCCAGCCATCTTGAGCTTTCTGAGGAAACAGCTATAAACCTGTCAGCTAACTGGTGCTTCGGGTTTCTGATGCCCTGTCAGGAAAAGGGGTGTTGTTAAGGCAGGTGTCCAGTGACTTAGTTCCTTAGTGGGCACTGGGCTAGCGGACTGGAAGGGAGAAGTTCTGGGCCAACCTTCAGGCTAATCCTGTTTTTCATGGTGTTTGGATCACAATTTGGATTTACACATCCATGGGTTTCATGCTCATCTTCCCTGCTCCGATGGGCAAGGCAAGGTCTACATCTATTGTGTCCACTGCTATATCCTAGGAGCTGCCCAGAGGCCCTGGTACCAGGCACCATCTGATGATTGTCTGAGAAAAACTGGTACACAGCTTTGGGAAAACTTGGTTTAGTGAGAGGCCAGGAAGGCATCCCAAGTGCTGGGAGACTTCCTTCATCCAGACTCTCAGGGTTTGGAAACTGCCCAAGCCTAAAGCCCTCAGTCCCCTTAAAATCTTGTGTTGTCTCCCTTCAACATTTTAAAGCGCTCTGCTCTCAACATTCTCACACACAACCAACCTGCCCCTGGACTGATGTTAACAGAGAAAGAAATGCGTAGAAGGCAGAGCTTTGTGGAAGATGACAGAGTTAAACCGGGAGGAGAAAGTTTACGTCTGTCAGAGAAGGAAGTTGTTTGTTGTCTCACAGTTGTTCTCCACCCTAACTCAAGAATACCCATCGGGCTTTGTTCCCCTCATTCGGAAATTCAGAGGGACTCCTCATGGGAAACAAGGGACCCCAGAGGACACAGGCACTTGCTTGGGCAACGCTATGACTCCAAGCATGCTGTCTGACGGCTGAGAGGGTATAACAGTCCATCTGGGGACTAGCAACCTTGTTGAAATGTTGAGAACAAAGGCTTTTTTGTCTTCTGCCACTTGTGAGGCAGTGCTTTTCAAAGGAACTCTAATTATAAATCCTTGTGAGTAAACTTGGCAGCGCTGAAGATCTGCCTTGTGTCCTAACTTTCTCAGTCGGTTTCGGCCTGGAGAAACCCCAAAAGCATTCTGCCGAACACTCTTTTCCTAATTCTTAATCCCTAGAGTGGCTTCAGGGAAATTTCATCCATATGTTTTTGAGGCATTTGTAGTGAACTCATGTTCTGCTAGGAGAAATGTGTTCTCAAGTCACAGAGTCCATAGCATAGCATGTTTTCAGACTGAAATAGATGATCTTTTTTTGAACTGTCTAAATACAAGACCAGAAAGACCATGGGTATTTCCTGCTCTGGAGTTCCTTCTCCTTTCTTGAGTGTGTTTGAAAACCTTCGCCATTTTTTATGAAGCTGGTGTTTGGAGCTATACAAGCTGTGTATCTAAAAGGGTTGTTTGTTTTTTTTTGTTTTAAAAACAATTCCCATTTTTAACCTAAGCCAAGAAAGAAACATTTATTGAACTCACCGTGGCAGGCACATCTCAGCATCTTGGTGAAGGAGACATTATCCTCATCTATAAGGAATCAGACACAGATTCTGAGAGAAAGTGTGTACCTAATAGACTCAAGCTTGGGAGTCAAATCAGAAGGCATCAAGCTCCGAGGCTGTCTTCTTTGTTATTAGCCCCACTAGTTCACAAACACAAAGTAGGGCTAGCATATTCTAGCTCATGGTGAGTGTGAAGCTAAGGGTGACAGGCAGTTTTCTATTTGGCTTCTTAAAGTGAACAGACTAGACACTATTGTACGAGGGTTAATCTTTCTTTGGTACTGTTGCCTCAGAAGAGTTTAGGGCTGGGTCTTCCTCAGTGTGATCAGATGTCAGATATGGAAGCTGTCATTTTGGGAAGGGGTGTTTTCATGATGGTCAGCCATCAGCTATCAGCTGAGCAGAGCTACAGGTAAGACAGAGGCACACTCCAGTATTTACAGGTTTGTGATACAAAGAACCAGGTTTCTTCAGCAAGTAAATGGCGAGGAAAAAAATCAAAGGAAGGAAGCCTAGAGGTGTCAGAGAGCAAGCTAGAGTCACTTCCAGCAAGGGCAGTGTGCAGATGTTACTTGGATCTTGGTTTGGAGAAACCAACGGAACAAAGAAATTGTGAGATAAACAGGAAATCAGAGCACAGACTGAAAGTTATATATTATTAACAAATAATAACTAATTATTTGTTATATTGTTATAATAATAAATAATTATTAACAAATAAATAGTGTTTGTTATATATGATGAAGATCTAACGATCATGTCTAAAAAGAAAAAGACAGGCCTTGGCCTAGTGCTGGAGCTCCTGACTAGAGTGTATATGTGTGGGACTGAGTCCCATCTGTCACCTGGCCACAAAAGACAGACTAGAGAAAGTGGGAAGGTAAGAAAGAGAGGAGAGGGGGTAATTTAGCTGGTCTCTCTCTCTCTCTCTCTCTCTCTCTCTCTCTCTCTCTCTCTCTCTCTCTCTCTCTCTTCCTTCCTTTCCTTTCCTTTTTTCAGGTTTTTGTTGTTTGTTGTGCCTTTTGAAATAAGATCTTTAAGTAGGCCAGGCTATCCTTGAACTTGCTATATAGCCAGGTTTGTCCTTGAATTCAAGATCCTCCTGCCTCAGCCCCTTAAATGCAGAGATTATAGGTGTTTGCCACCACAACTGGCTAGGAGTTATCTTAATATCCTAAAGAAGGGAAGGAGGGAGGAAGGGAGGGAGGGAGGGAGGGAGGGAGGGATAGAAGGAAGGAAGGAGGGAATGAAGGATAGAAGAAGGGAAGGAGGGAGGAAAAAGGAAGGAAGAAGGACAAACAAACAATGTTCTTTCCTAAAGGAACTACTAAGCAGGGCTGGGAGACTAACACAGTGATGGAGTGCTTGCTTAATCTTCATGAACCCATAGGTTTGACACCCTATTAATTCTCTTTAAAATTAAAACATAATTTTAAAGAGAAATAAGGGGAGAGAGAGAGAGAGAGAGCCTGCTGGGATGTTTATAAAGGGAAGAATGCCACGGTTGGTCTTGTTTGGCAGAGGAAATGGGAGAGGGCTGGGCATGTGTGAACACCTGTGCAAGTTTAGCAGCTAGGACGAAGATCCTTTATACTGGTCAGATAGGTCTGTGTTTAAAATTGTCCATAACAAAATTATGTTTTAAAATATGATGACACTTATTCTAATTAGCATGTATATTTCTCCTACCCTCGGATCGTAATCTTGAGTTGAACCAATAGAAAAGAAGCTCCCATCAGCGAGAGCCAAGGTCCTACAGAATCATGTCCGCACTTGTGCAGAGTTCCTGAGGGCCCAGCCTCTGCCTCTCTCTCTTCTCTGACATCCCGACTGGAGGATTGAACCTGTGCAGGACTTTGGCCCTGGGGCCAGGATTCTTCACAAGTAAACGGTCCCTTTTGTCTTGATTTCTGTCCTGACCACAGAATGGCCCTTGATGCCTCAATGTTGAAGCGTCAGACCCACTTTGATGATTCTGTACCATAACATACACTGGGCAGCGGGAGGCAAAGGGACCTTAGCATCTCCCAGAGACTGTAAAACAGAGTAGAGGTTGGGGGATGGGCACTAAGCAGCCTGAAGATGCAGACACCTCATGGCTAAACATTTTACTAGATACCTCTGAGTCTTAGCAAGAGAGAATTTAGAAAGGAAAACACAGTGTTTGTTAAGTTACTTGCGTATTTATTCTCTTATTTATCCATTTGTTTCTTTGAGGGATTCGTTTTGCTCTGATTTTGTCTTAGTGGCCCAGACTATACTGGATCTCAATCTTTAACCCAGATTGGTCTTGCACTCTCAGTGATTCTCCTGCTTCAGCCTCCCAAAGGCTGAGATCACAGGTACGCACAACCACATCCACCTCAATCGTAACTTTTAAAATCATGTCTTATTTTTTAAAAAAATTTCAAATGTCCCCCACCCCCACCCCCCACCCCCAGTTAGAAAATGGATTCTCAAATCGTACTATAGCCATACCACGAACACTATTTCACAACAGAAAAAGAAGGAGCTGTATCACATGACCTGAGGTGGGCTATTTGGTGAATGTGATTGCTCGTACATATGTGTGATCTTAGTGTGTCTAGCGAAAGGAACTCCATTTTAAAATATTTGACTTCATCAAAACCATTAGTCCAGAGCCAAACGATGAAGTGCATGGAAAATGTTTCCCGCAGAAACATCGACCCAACATGTAGCTAAGAGAGGAGCCGAGGCTTCCACACAGGGCTCAGACCTCACTCCTTGTTGGGAGAGAAGACACAGTGTTTTTCAGCTTTGTTGTGCAGCACAGAGGTTTGGTAGCTGTGCCAGGAATGAGAGACCTCTCAGGTAGCTGGAGTTCTGATGGTAAGCGCTCAGATAGCAGAGTGCTGACTTGACAGACAGGGCCTGTGAGATGGTAGTGGGGAGGGGGAGGGTGTGTCAACCTTCAAGGTAAAGACCACCCTTCCTGCTCAGCAACTCCAGCTGCAGAACTTTTTCAAATTCAGTCTTTCTTGTTCCTTTATAATTCTTATCTGTTGAATGCATGGAGTTCAAATGTACAGTCTTTACTGTCCCACTTTAAAAATTACCTTTGATGAGCACATATGCTTTATAATCCACATCACAATGAAGAAAGGATAGATCCATGGTTCTAGAAAGTTCTCTCCTGCACTTGCCAATTACTCAAAAGTTGCTACCTTAGAAGCACTGTGTTGCCTGATTCCTCCCCTCAGGTTTTAAGTTTGCCTGTCTATAACTTTATATGAATAAAGCACATAGTAGGTACTTTCTATGCGTGCGTGGCCTTTTTAACATAGCATCATACTTTCTAGGGCCACTCAAGTTGTCATATGGTATAGCTCATTCTTTTTCCGTTGTGGAATATTGTTTATGATATGACTACGGTACAATTTGAGTATATTTTCCATCTGAAGGACATTTGAATCGCTTCTACTTTGAGTCATTGCTAGAGCTGTTAAGTCTTCTTCTGGCAGGTGTCTGTTTTCATTTCTCTTGGGTAAAAACCTGGAATTGTATTTTGACTGTTGGTGGGTATTTGTCTCACTTCATGAGAAGCTCTCAGGCCAGTTTCTAAAGCGGTCAGGACCACTCCCTGCCGCTGTCCGGCGGAGCCCAAGTCCCAGCCACTGTCAGTGCGGGCCATCTTAACCTGGGCCACTTTCTCAGGTACCTCACTTTGGTTTCCACTTAAGTTTCCTTTTTAAGGACTGTTATTAAAGAACCTTTTCTTAACAGGCATTGTGGTGCACATCTTTAATCCTAGAAATCTAGAGGCAGAGGCAGGTGGATCTCTATGAGAGAGAGTGTTCCAGGACAGCCAGGGATGTTGCATAGAGAAAAAACAAACGGACAACAACAACTTTTTCATGCATTTACTGGCCATTATTATTATTTCCCTTGAGTAGTGCTTAGCCAAGTTTTGGGGCCAATTTGTTAACTAGGCTAATTGTTTTTATTACTGAGTCCTGTGAGTTGCTAAGTCCTCTCACAGATAGAGATGGAGCAAATAACTTTCTGTAAGTGACTTTTGGTGAGCAGACATTTGTAACTTTAGTTGTAAGTGCCTCCACTACGTAGCACAGACTTAAGCATGCATGTGACCTGGGTTTGACCCCACCACCCCCACTGAGAAGGACAAAGAGCAGAAGAATATTCAGGGATAGGAGGGAAGGAGGGGGAGGGGAAGCTTTGGATTTTTATGATGTCCACTCAATCTTTCTTTCCTTCCTTCCTTCCTTCCTTCCTTCCTTCCTTTCTTCCTTTCTTTCCATTGCTATTTGTGGAACCCTTCCCCACTGATGTGGCTACCTATAGCCAAGACTGGAAATACACAGGGTTTCAGAAAATTAGACTCCAAAACTAGAGGGCTCAGTGTAGGACTGTAAAAGGCAGCCTTGGTTCCTGGTTGAGCTAAGGCTAGAAACCCTGGTGACCCTAAAGGGATGGTAGGTATTTTGCCTGATGACTAGGCACCAGCACCCTGTCGTTGGCTGCAGCCCTCCATAGATTTGTGGCCTTCAGTCATGTAAGGGCAACACCCCAAACCCCTCTACAGGTAGAAGACACGACCTGTGGTCATGTAGCCCCAAGACAAATCTCCATTTTAATGAAGTACCTAAAGGCCTAGAGGATTAGTCAATAAACTCTCCTTCCCAGACATTCCTCCTAACAAAAGGTATTTAACCTCAGATCCTCCCTGAGAAGTGGGGTATGGTTTTACTCATCCACTTTCCTCCATGACAATAAATGCCTTAAAACCATGGACTGCCTCTTTCCATTGGAAGCAATGGAAAAGGTCTTGCCTATAGAACCACCATCTAATCTCCCATAGAAGGCCTCTCTGTGCTCCAGCCACTGCTGTTACCAAGCCAGCTCCTGCTGTCCCCTGCCTGCTTCCACCACCCCACCCCCAGTGGTGTCCCCGGGGCTGCATTATGGCCCAACCTATGGCCTGATACCTGCCTGGGTAAGTGAGGTCAAAACTGAGTTCTGCCTCCCTAAGCGGCCAAGCCCTGTGTTGGAGCAGACTCAGGACCCTAATAACCCTACAGCTCAAGAATATGAATGTCTGAAAATAAAAAAAAAAGGCACAATCTTGATGAGCACACAAAAAAATACCTGAAGCCCACTTCTGTCTGCAAAGAAAAGATCACCTGAGGACCAGCCTGAGCAGAACTCATGCAACACAAACACAGACCTGGAAAGTACTGATAGGAGCGAGAAACATGACCCAGTAAAGGCAGAGGTTGGCGGTAGGTGATGGTGCTGCCTGGCTGAGTGAGATTTCCCCTGCCCTGGCCATCAGGGAGAGATGTGATCAACACTGGCAGGGCAGAACACATGCTGAGAAGGAACTGAAGCTGGTGGCAGATGTAGCGATACCTAGGGGGCCCCATGCAGCTCTGTGTTTCTAGGCCCCGTGAATTACAGCCCAGGGAAGAGGAAGACTCACAGAGGCAACTGGGGAACCTCAAAAGTCTCTGCAAACTTACAGAGCAAGGGAGCAGTTCTGGAGATGACAAAATGGTCCAAGCTCGAAGCAGGGCTGTGAGAGATTGTCAGGTCACAGCAGGGGCAGCACCTGGCCCAGGGCACAGCCCAGGTAGGGTGGATCTGTCCTACATGTTGAGGCAGCTTGACTGGCAGATCCAGTTGACAAGATTGTCCTGTCTAAGATAATCCAGTGGGGACAGGTCTCACCTAGCCAGCTTACTGGACCATTAACTTCTCTTTCATTATCATAATTTTGTCACTAATTGTCACATTTATTGAGCACGTGGTATATGCTAGAATGCTTCTTAATTCTAAAAATCATTTAAAATGATTTAAACTCTGTATGTGTGATGTGCAAGTGTGTGTGTGTGTGTGTGTGCACGTGTGCGTGCACACACACACACACATGAAAGTCAGAGGTCAATGTGGAATGTTTTCCTCAGTCACTTCCCAACTTACTTTTTGAATATTTATGCATTTATTAAGTGTCTCTCTGTGTGTGTACATACATGTATGTATGTATGTGTGTATGTATATATGTATGTGTACATGAGCACATACCACAGAAACTGTGTAGACAGTTTCTGAAGACAACAAGAAGGAGTCTATTCTCTCTTTCTAGTATATGGGTTTTAGGGATTGAACTCAGGTTAGCAGGTTTGGCAGCAAACACCTTTAGTGGTAAGCCATTTTGTTGGCCAGTGAGCCTCATTTTTTGAGACTAACCTGTGGCCCACTGACTCAGCTGAAGTCAGTGAGCTCTGTGGCCTACCTGTCTCTGCTTCTTCAGCACTGGCATGTGGGACCTGTATCCGTGTGGCTCTTCCACGCTTCCCGGGGCGTACACACCAGTCCTCATTCTTGAGAGCAGGCACTTTATGCACCAAGTTGTCTCCCCAGGTAAAATTCTAAAACTCCTGAGCTCTCAGGAGTTCGTGCTCAGCTCAGAGATCCAAGACCACAGTTTCAAAAGCATTGGACCGAAAGGTAAGTAAATGGTGAAGGGGTGAATATGTGTGGTACACCCTGACAATGAGTCTTCATCAAGGCTAAAGAGGGCCAGGCCACAAGATACATGGAGCAAGTTTGAACACTACTACAAAAAAAGAAAAAATAAATAAATAAACCCAGCCACACTAGCAGGCTCCAGCCAGTGGGGTTCCAAGCAGAAGCCATCCTGAAAGAGGAGAACCGGGGAAACGAAGCTCAGTGGATGCCAGGAAGGTGAAAGGAGATGCTTAGGCAGATCATGGACATGCATAGTGGTGAAGCCGTATGTCTGGCATAGAACGATGGATGATGTTAAACCCCACAACACTTAGAAATCAAGAAGGAATCCCAATGGAGACTGGGCTCTGGTGCCAATGTGTTGAACTAAACTTAGCCTTTGTAGCAAATGCTCTGGTTTGGTGTGAGATGTCAGCAGTGGGGAGGTCACGTGTGTGGTGGAATTAATGTAGGCATTCTCAGTCTTGCTATGTATGTGTGTGTAGTGCAGGACATTGAACCCAGGCCTTCATGCATAGTAAGCATGAACAGCCCCAGTCCCTCGACAGGGCCCAGTATATAGCCCAGGCTGGTCCCGACCAACAGTTCCCCTGTCTCTGCCTCAGAGTGCTGGGATTTTGGGGAAAAGAAAACTGTGAATCATGACTTGTATGATCATTTAAAAGCTTTGCACATCAAAAGACATTATCAAAATGAAAATCCAAACTACACGTGTTTGGAGAAAGACAATCTGATGAGGGATCTTGAAACTGAAGAGAAATCCCAGGAAGGAACAGTAAGTGTCTTTTAATGTTTCAAAAGTCATGGAGAAAAGAACAGCTTGGCTTTAAAACACAAAATTGAGAGCAGTCAGCGGATGATGCCGTGGTAGAAGTCACAGGAGGGAGGTCTCACAATGGCCCGTCAGAGCCAATGTTCAAGGAGCCTGGCTGGTTTAATGTTTCAGAAACTGGGCTGATCATCTGAAACACAGAGAAGTGTCATAGAGTACAGGCTTCATGTCAGGTATGGTGGTTCATACTTCCAATCCCAGCACCCAGAGACAGAGGCTAATGAAGGGCAGCTTTGAGGCTGGGTGGGGCTAATTAATAATATCTTGGTTGATTTTTGTTGTTTTTTTTTAAACATGCATGTAAGCACACATACATGTGCATATGAACATACAATGTAGATTTCATGGTCACAAGCGGTCCTTCTGAACCTTAATAAAAAATACCAACTTTATAAGATTCTCAAAAAAAATTCCGCTGGAAGGCCAGGCTTAGAAGACACCCTTGTGACCTCTTTGTCTCCTTAGTTTAAGCACATATGAACATATGCTAATCAGAGTTTAAAAAAAAAGTTGGGCCAGGCAGTGGTGGTGCATATCTTTAATCCCAGCACTCGGGAGACAGAGGCAGGCAGATGTCTGAGTCGAAGGCCAGTCTGGGCTGTTCCAGGACAGCCAGGGCTACACAGAGCAACCCTGTCTCAAAAAGCAAAAAAACAAAAACAAAACAAAAAGCAAAGATGGGGTAATGAGCTAGAGTGATTTTGTGGGAAATTCTGACGTGATGATTACATCCTAGAACAGTGTACGCTTGACCAGAGTACAAAGGCTGTGCAGACTCTGGGGATCCTGAAGCATGGAAGCTTTGAGAATGTCACTGTCTGCAGAGCACCAGTCTAAAGGATCCTTGAAGTCACAAATAATATGTCCCTAACAGAAACATATGACCTACTGCGTTGGAGATAAGCTCCATTTTAGGCAATGCTAGTGGGGGAGGCAGATGTCAAGATGTTGCAGCCAGTGGAAGGAGCAGAGGAGAGGAGAGGCTTTTGTTGCTTTGTAATTGGAAGAGGCTGTTGTTTCAGGCAGTGAGACTTTTAAGTAACGCCAGTAATTGTTTGTTGCTGTCAGTGATAAGAGGTGAACATGCAGGATGCCTGCTTGAAATCAGCTCGTGTTGAAAATTAAAGATGAGTCCCAAGGGCCTGGAATAAGAGACAGGCTAGTGTTCAGTACTGGTGAAGCAGGCCTGCGAGGTGGCTCGGTGGGAAAAGGCAGTCACCACCAATGGGATGACCTGAATTCCATTCCTAGGACCCAAAGGAGGGAACCCACAAACCAAATCCCTCAAGTCATATTCTGCCCTCTACACGCACTGTGGATGCATGTGCCACCCATACACACCTACATATACAAATCAACAAACACACTTTAAAAGTTCAATGATACTTTATTAATTCTTTGAACATTTCATACAATGTATTGTGATCAAATTTACCCTCCCAACTCCCCCCAGATGCATCCTTTCTTATATGCCCTAGTCTGTGCTCTCTCTCTATCTTACAAAATACTTTGGTCCAATTTGTGTTGCCCAAGTAACCATCAATCTACCAGAGCCCACAACTGCTTTGTCCTTGCGTGGTTGGAGATGCAAAACTCTGATTAGGGACAATGGGGGAACAAAGAAATGACAGACACATGGGCAGAGAAACACTGAAATGGGTGACCTGGGCTCTCTGATGGAGAAGCATGGAGCAAGGGGAACCCTGTTACCAGACAGAAGAACTGGGAAGGTTGAGCAGATCAAGGAACCCCAGAAATTTTCATAATTGAGAACGGTAGGTGTTTGAATCTGCTTCCAACCAGATGCCTGTCCTAGAGTACATGACCATGACAGTGTCCCTAAGAGGACCATGGACAACGGGTCACTTAGCATAAAGCCTAGAGTTTTCCATGCTAATGAGGTTATCTAGATGGACCCTGAGATTTTAGCTGATAAGCTTCCCTTCCTGCAAAAGGCATTTAATCTCTGGTCCACCCTGAGTGAGTCATATGCGTCCTTTCCACCTTTAATAAATAGTTTGGACAAGCAAGAACTGCCTCCTTCCTCAAAGAGGAAGCCTTTGTCCTCTTTGAAGTTCCTAGTGGTGTCTGGGTGCTCAGGAGTTAGAGAACCAAAGCCTCTCCCTAGCTTGCACCATTTATCCCTCCATGAGAGGCATGTCGTGTTGGTGTGTCCCAGGAGCACAGCACCCTGATGGTGGCAAGGAGGGAATGTAGCCTAGAACCTCTGTGTTTCATTACACCCGAGCAGCGAGGCAAAACGCAGACACACAGAGGAGAGGCACCTCTGAAGCACAGTGCTTATTATAGCCTATTGAACAGAAGAAGGCAGAGTTATTGCATGCAGCTAAGACAAGGAAGCAGGGTTTATGGTATACAGTGGATTAGGAAGGCAGGTTTAGCTAATCTCAGCAGGAACAGTCTCTGTAGGGAGCAGTCTATAGGAGGTAAAGGTTCCGAGGAAGAAAGCTGTGCTGGCCATTTTCTGTATCCACTGTTAGAGTTTCCATTCTGACCCAAGGAAGGCTTTGCCATCCTGCTGAGCCCTACCTGGAGAGGTCTTTGCCACTGTCAGGCAGCTGAGGCACTGGGGTCCTTGCCATGGCCAAGTCCATGTCAGCAATACACATTTGCTCAGGACTGCACTTTAACCCTCAACAAACAGCAGCTGTCAAATGTCAGTCGCTCCTTAGCTAAGCGTGGGGCTTCCTGCCCACTTTCCCCACCCCAATGCGGAGATCTTGTCATTTAAAAAACAAAAACACAACAAAACAAACACTAGTGGAGAGCCGGGAGAGACAGCTCAGCAGGTAAGGACACTGCTTTTCCGGAGGAGTAAAATTTGGTTCCTGCAATGGGTAGGTCACAACCTCCCGTGACTTCAGGGAATCTTCTGCTCTCCACAGACAGACGCTTCTACACACACACACACACACACACACACACACACACGGACACACATGGACACACATGCACACACCTTAAAAAACGATTTAAAAATACTAGTGAAGCAGTGGTTACAGTACTTCCCGTCTCTTTCATTGGCTAAGCCCCTATCAGGCACAAGATAATGGCTTATTCTGAGAGCAACATTTCCCTAGCTGTGTAGAAAAGGAAAGAAGGAATCTGAGAGAACAAGCATACACCAAATAGGTGTAGCCAGATGCATTCATCTTACAGTTAATTTTTTACTAATGTTTTCAAAACTTACTTAGGTCCTATTGAAATTAATGAGACGCGGAGTTGTTTTAAAAGCATTACTGGATTCGTAGCATCTTTTCACTGACACGCACTGCCAGGTCAATGTGCATGTCAATCACATGGGCACATCCAACCCTCCCCCAGCCTCAGTCAGTGGGTACCAAAGTGTATGAAGTGATAACGCATCACTTCAAAAAACATAAATATTGATTTTTGCAATGTGCCCTCAAGCAGCTTACAAATATCCGGGGGGCTTTGCACCTAAAGAGGAATGAGAAAAAGGGATAGTGTTTGTGTCACAAAGCAGAAAGAGTCACCAGTCTATGTCAAGTTAGAATCTGTGCTGTTTGTAAGGTTTTTACAAACTCTGGAATTCAGCATCAGCAAGTTGTAGAAAATGATGCCTGCACCAGCAGGTTACCATCCAAATGTTAGCAAAGCTATTGAGCAGTGTAGTGAAAGTGTAGAGCTCACACCCTTGACCCAGGAACTTAGGGAAAGTTATCTTAAAGAAACAAGTTTAAAAGTCATAATGAAATGCTTCTGTCATGGTTTCTAATACTGAAGACTTGGGAGGCTTAATGCTATAATTTCCTTATCAAAGGAAATTATAACAAAACCACCATGAAATATGTCACTGTTAAAATGTCAGTAATGGCCGGGTATGGCAGAGCAGACCTTTAATCCCAGCACTCGGGAAGCAGAGGCTAGTGGGTCTCTGTGCATTCAAGGATAACCTGGTCTACGTAGTGAGTTCCAAGAACTAAATAGTGAGATCCTGTGTCAAAAATCACAAGAACAAAATGTCAGGAATGAACTGTTGAACCCAGACATTGCTGAAGACACAGTGCCAAGAGAAAAAAAAAGCAGAGTATATTATTGTGTCTGTACCACAACGTGACTGAATACACACATATTCCCAATATTACCTATGTGTAAGGACTGAACTAACTCATGGAAAAATTCAGACAATATCTTTATTAGAAATTATGGGTGGATTTTTATCTTCAGTTTGGTGGTGACAGACAAAAGAAAATTTGAGTTTGGGACAGAATGAATTCCTATAAGCCTCAGTCTCTCGCTACCAACTCTACTTCAACACACTTTCTCCCTGTAGAAAGGAGCAAGTTGGACTTAGGGTGAAGATGCTGCAGGGTGGACTTCCACATACACAAGGCACTGTGTTTCCCTTCCAGGCTGAAAGACACAGGCAGTGGCAGAGATCGGAAGTGGTCCCGTCCCTCCCTGTGCATCTCACAAAAACTCTATGAGATGCTGTTCTCTGCATGCTCAGGATTTGTCTGAGGTAGCAAAGCTGATCTCCAAGGTCTGAGAGCTGAGCTGATCCCAAGAGTTTCCCCCTTCAACTCCTCACCCTGTTCCCAAACAAGGGTTGGTGCCCAGTGGCCATGATCCCCTATGGACAATGACCTCTGTCCTGGCTGCACATGAGATCTTTGGAGGCGTGCTTTAAACCTGTGGCTGCTTCACCTCCAGAGACTGTGGTCCAGAGGGTGCCTACGATAGAGCTATAGATCAACAACCCCTGGTGATTCTTTTATGTGAGTCCTGTAGGGCATCTGCATTCTCGACTGTAATCCTGCAAACTGGCTACCTAAATTGAGTTGGAACAAGACTTCATTCACATGTTTAATATTTTATCGTGGTAAAATACTCACATCGTAAAACTGGCCTTTTTGGTCACCTTAAGGCATTTGATTTAGCGGTATAAAATACACTTACAATGGTGTACAACCATCACAAATATCTAGTTCTAGGACATTTTTATCATCCCAAAGGGAAACTCGATAAGCAGTACTCCCCATTCCTCTTTGCTCTCAATTCTGAACACCCATTCATCTGCTTCCTGTTTCTGTGAATTGGAATGCTTGAGACATGGAATTAGATCCATATAACATCTGCCCTTTGTGACTGCATGCTTTAGCAGTTTTCAAGGCACGTCCACACTGCAGGTACATTTTCACGCATTTCTTCTCCATCCCACAAGTATCTTAGGTCTGTTATTCATAGGTTGTTGGTGTGTGTGTGTGTGTGTGTGTGTGTGTGTGTGTGTGTGCGCATGTGTGTTTAATATCCCTTCACTCTTTCCTCAATTCTGAAGATTCTTTCCAGAAAGAAGAACTGAAGGAGAGCTCTGAGTCAAGAATGGCCCCTTGCGCAGAGAGGCTGTCCTCCATATATGGTTCAGAACATCCCTGTCCATACACCTGGAGACTTGTTAGTCATACTTTCAGGTCTGTCCTGAGACCTGCTAAGTCAGAAACTGGAGGGGGCCCGCCCAGCACCCTGATTTGAACAAGCTCCAGGTGACTCAGAACCATACTTAGACTTGAGAGCTCCTGGGTAGTTGAAGACTGTGATGGTTATTTACAATTGTCCATTTATTACAATGTGGAATCACTTAGGAAGATAGTCTCCATGAAAAACTGTCTAGATTGGGTTGACCTGTGGGCATGCCTGGAAAAGTTTTTTTGGAGTGGGTTAATTAAGGTGGGAAGGCCTACACTGAATGTTTGAGGTAACCATTTCAGGGCTGGCATCTGCACAGGCTGAAGAGGAGAGAGGCCGCTGGGTGCCACCATGAGTGTGTCTGTTTGCTCCTGTGACATCTCCACTATGATGGACTGCCATCTAGAATTGTGAGCTAAAAGAAACCCTGCCTTGGTTGTTTTGTCAGGGAATTTTTGTCACATCAACATGAAATGAAACTTAGGCACACAGGCACATTCACACATGTGTGATGCACACATATCATATACCATTTTCCAAAAAAGAGCACACGGCTGACTTGAAACCAGGTCATGTTGCCAGCCATGAATTAGTGAAACAGCTTCAGCCTAGACCTTTATCTCAAAATCAGAGCGACCCTTGGTAGTTATAGATGATAGCTGATACTCAGAGGAATGCAAGAGAATAAAATACATTTCTAGGTTTCAACTAGTTTTGACTATGCCTGAAATGGAGTACTCACCATATTGAGTGCTATCTGTTATTGTGATTACACATGCAAGGTCCTTACAGTGACTGGCAATTAAAGTGAGCTATTATCCTCACCCTGTTACCAGGACAAGTGGGCACCCCAAGGAATTTTGATTTCTGCAAGAGATTTCATGAGTAGCTCTTTGCATGAGAAACTGAGGGCAGACCTGGCAGCTCCTCCACTCTTGCTGATGCAGGGTGTGCCAGAAGGAGGCAGTGACCTCAAGCCTTCCTCAGTCCAGCACAGCTCCGGAAGGCATCTCACTCCACAAGGCTGAGAGCCACGGCCTTGAATTCCCCTCTTGAGTGTGTTCGGGCTCAACTCTAAGCTTCACACAGAAGAAGGCAGGCTTTCTCTTGTCCATGCATGTGTGCAGCAGAAAAGCTCACGTGTGCACTGGGAGGTCTCAACTCTGAGAGAGGATGCCCTTGCCCCCTTCCACCTGCCCCTTGTGTTTCCTCTTCCATTACTGGCTCTCCTCAATCGTTTTCTCTTATTTCATGCCTTTGGGCACTGAAAATAACCTTGGCAGACGAGAGAAGCAAGCCAGAAATGGACTTGGAGGCATTTGCTAAGCAAAACTTCTAAAAGAAGAGGAAAAGGCAGACACTGAAGCCGACAGAACAAGATGTCTAAGGCTCAGGGAAAGAAGCAAACACAACAGAAAAAGAAGACCAGAGACAGGAGTCAAGAATGGGGAAGTACTGTGTCGACGATTACTTACCTCTACTCAAGTGCACAGCGCCAGGCTTTGTCTTAATCTTTGCACAAGAGTAGGTACCTACGATGAGCCCGAAACTAAAGCTAAGTGGTGTTTGGAATTTGTGCTGGCTTATGACTTACCACCTAGCATTGACTAATATGAAAAGTTTAACAACCTAGGATTGCTCAGCTTATTGAAAAGGGTCCTGGAATGGCAGGCGGAACTCTTTGTTGACATCTGCTGACGCCCTTTATTATCTTTTCAGCTCTCTGAATATATTAGGCAACAGTCAGTGGAGTCAATTTCTCTGTCTAAATAGTTGCAGTCTCTACTATGCTTATCCAATCAACATCAGCATCTCCGACACCCCCTACAATGATTGATCCAGTGATGCAGTACAAAGCCCTATGTGGCGTTTTGAATATGCTGTGCCCATGGGAGGTGGCACTATTAGAACATGTGGCCTTACTGAAGGAGGTATAGGCTTATAGGAAGAAGTGTGTCACTGTGGGGGTTGAAATTTGAGGTCTTATATATATGCTCAAGTCTGGCCAGAGAGAGTCTTCTCCTGGGGGCCTTCAGATAAAGATGTAGAACCCTCAACTCTTCCTACACTATGCCTGCCTGGATGCTGCCATGTTCCCACTTTGATGATAGACTGAACCTCTGAACCTGTAAGCCAGCCCTAATTAAATGTTCTCTTTTGTAAGAGTTTCCTTGGTCATGGTATCTGTTCACAGCAGTAAAACCCTAACTAAGACACTGAGTTTGAGCCAATGAGGTGGAAGACATTTTTTTTCTGGAGTCTTTGAGCAGCATTTCTTTCTTTCTGTGATGCTTCCCAAAAGACTACCACTGTCCCCTGGTCCCCAAAATGTGGTTCTGAATAGCAGCAAATTATTAGTTCTTCTTGTCTCCTTAAGAATAAGAATAATTGAATTCCTAAATATAGACACTGAAGTTCATCAAAACACACTCTACCCAGGCTTTCTTGTAAAGATCCTATGTGACTACATATCTGCCAACAAGATGTAGTAAAAAATGTTCTATGATATGACCAACCCTAAGGAAGAAGGAACAAACCTTCCTCTGCCCCTTCCTCCAGCCTAAAATGCAGGTGTTAGATGTAATGACTGGAGCTCCAGATGTCATTTGGATCTTGAGGTGACCTAATAAAAGAAGCATGCTCCAGGATGAGGAGTATCAAGCTAGACGTGAATAGTGGCATCACAGAACCATCCCCAAACTATCTCTCTCTTGATGCTTCTCTTTTTATGAGGAAGAAACAGACTTCTGTCTTGTGATGGCTGTTATCATAAGGAGCTTCCCATCATGGGGTAAGAAATGTAACAGATGGACCCAGACTTCTGTTCACGACCATCTTGTACAGATAAGGGAGGCCAGACTTGATAAAGAGCTCATACCTTAGAAGCAGAGTTGAAACCAGGTTGGTGCCAGGCATAATGCTGTCTGTGGTCTCACCTCCAGAGAGGGTGAAGTAGGAAACTTCAGGAGTTCAGAACCAGCCTGAGCGATATAACCAGACTCTGGAGAAAGGGGAGGAAGAGAAAAAGAAGGAAGGAGAGGAGGAGGAGGAAGGAGGGGGAAGAGGAGGAGGAGGAAGGAGGAGGAGGAAGGAGGGGGAAGAGGAGGAAGGAGGAGTAGCCATGTCTTTTACTATATCCCAGGGCTGCTGATTCAAGCAAAAGCTGGCCTGGTTAAACTTTCCAGTGACATGAACTGATACAAATTCACTGTCATTTTTAAAGCTAGCTTTCATTGGCAATTTTTCTTATGAAATTCAGAATCCCACTCCCTGCAGAAGCCATGTAGGTAGGCATGTCTTTAGAGCACACCTGGGCTCTTCTGGTTGTAGTGAGACTGAATAAGGATGAAAGTTTTGATTTCCTAGCATTTTTTGAGTCCCTACTATGTTCCAGGCAGTGGTTTGTGACTCGTTTTGTCACAGTGCTGAGTTAGCAGAAATTGTTACTCCTGTATCACCAACGTAGAGACCAAGACTGAAAGATGCATTTCTGGAGACCATCTGTGGCAGTCTCACCAAGAAGAGTGCTTGCAGTCAGGTGGCCCGGCAATTCTTCCTGGCTAGAGACAGGGCTGCGTCCCTTGGCCTCACTCATCCTCCTTTCTGCCTCTCAGAACTTCTTGACTGTCAGAAGAATGGCATCTCTGGGGACCTTGGTGACTTATGAGGCAGAGATTGGTATTGAGAGCACAGTCTGGATGCCAGGTCCAGCTCTTGTCAGCTAAAGCTGATGCTGTCTCAAGAAATGGTTGCTTCTCGGCGGCTCAGCTCAGACTGAAGGCTGGGCATCACATTCTGCAGTGGCACCTCACCTATTGATTCAGTGGATTGGGTGTGTTCAACTGCAGGTCTCTGAGCTTGTGCTGGGTGCTAGCACGCTGTTTCCCACCTACACATCGAAACATCACTTCGAGGGGGGGGTGGTGTCAGAGTGTCTTGTTCATTCACCAATGTGAGTCTCAGCATGAGCGAATGCTTACTTTACGGCAAGTTACATGACCCTAGCTGCCTAGGACTCCATGCTACTTAGAAGTGCTTATGCCAGGCAAATGAAATAAAGATGATTTTTGCCACAGCCCATCTCATTTGGGCAAGTCATTCACTATTTCACTAAGCCATAGAGGTGACTCTAGTGAACATGAAAGACTATGTGATTACCAATCACTGCTTGTCTTAGACCACCAGAGATATCTTCTCTTTCAGTGCAGGGTCTGAATATGCAGTCCAGGAAATTTGGCTTAGACTCTTCCTGAGCAAGACAACTTCCCAGTAGAGCAGGTCTCTGGACTGTTTACCCCATGAGCTCTTAACAGCTTCATGCATAGCCAATATAAAATCACTGGAGGTCTTCGGCACCAAGGAAGTAGGCTTTTCCCCGATGAGAATAAGCAACCTAAAAGGAAGCACTTCTCTTAAATACATTTATAACCCCTACCACATATAACATCACACTGTTGTGTGTTCAGGAAAACAGAGTAAGCCAAGTCTGGGAGACTATACTGGCAGAAGACATACCCGATGAAGGACCGTTATCCAAACTCCACAAGGCCCTCTTAAAACCCAATATGGATATGAGCAACATAATTTTAAAATGGGCAAAATATCTGAACAGATGCCTCATCAAAGAAGATGTAGAGATGGAGGAAGCATCCAGCACCCAGGAATGAAAATGAGAGCAACAGGAAGCCATCGTACAACCATTAACGTGGCTAACATCTAAAAACACTGGCAGCGCCAAACGCTGCCAAGACTAGAAGCAGAGACTTCACTATGCTTCTGGTGGAACTGCCACGTTGGAAGACAGCTTGGCAGACTCACAAAACTAAAATATATTCTTACCATATGATCCGGTAATCATGTTCCTTGGGTATTTACCCAAAAGACTGAAAAGTTATGTCCACACAAAAACCTGCGCGTGGATGTTTATCTCAGCTTTATTCAGACTTGCTAAAACAGGGAAGCAGCCAAGATGTCCTTCAGCAGGAGAATGGAAGACAAGAAACACTGTGGTACATCCAGACAAATGGAGTATTACTCAGCACTGAAAAGAAATGAGCTGCCAAACCACAGATCGACACAGAAGAATCTTAAGCGCACATTAACTAAGAAAAAGAGCAGATCTGAAAAGAGCTGGATGGTTAGGACAAAGCCGTGGGTTTACAGGGGTTAGCGGAGAGCAGAGACAAATAACTCAGGCATAGATTTTCTTAGGGCAGTGAAACCACCACAGTGGTGGCTATCCAGGGATGACGGTGAGGTCAGTGTCAGACACTCATTTGTGACACCTATGCCACTTGGCTGAGAAATGTTCATAGAGGAGGAAGTTACATGGGTTGGAAACTGAACTTCCTGCTCAGTTTTGCTGTGAGTCAAAAACTGCTTAAAACAAACAAACAAAAGCCTATTAAAATAGCAAGTGTACGGCCTGGCAGTGGTGGCCTATGGCTTTAATCCCAGCACTTGGGAGGCAGGGGCAGGCTGATTTCTGAGTTCAAGGCCAGCCTGGTTTATAGAGTGAGTTCCAGGACAGCCAGGGCTACACAAAGAAACCCTGTCTAGAAAAACCAAAAAAAGAAAAAAAAATAGCCAATGCAAGACAGGTGTGATGGCACGAATCTTTAATCCCAGCAGGTAGGAGGCTGTGGCAGGCAGCTCTCCATGTGTTCAAGGCCAGCCTGGTCTACATAAGTGAGTTCCAAACTAGCCAGAGATACATAGAGAAATGTATCTCTAAAAAATAAAAAAATCAACAAGCAATCCAATTAACATGTGTAATTTGCTACTTGTACATACGATACTAAATTAAGCTGAACATGGGGCAATTTGTAAGCCTCCATACATTTAGCTAAAATAGTATTAAGAGATTATAAGACCCACAACATACAACCCGGCTGTGTTATTCTTGCCACAGAGAGATGCCAGGGTCTGTTTCCATTCCTGGGTCAGACGACCAGCCACAGCCAAGGCAATTTTGCCAAATCATGGCAAAGGTTTAATGGAAGCCTGTTCCAAATTAGCACATCCATCATTCCTGACATACAGGGACTCTGAACCAAGGAAGCAAGATGTTTCTACCGGAGAGTCATGGATAGACTAAAGTGGCTTACGAGACCTTGGTAACAAAAGTAAAGAGTACAGATTGTAAAGTGTCCAAACACAGCCAACTGTCACTGCCAGAACTGCACACACTGCACACGGCACGCACACAAGCTGTTCACCCTCCGGTGGCAGGAAGGTTGTCACGGAAAGATCGGTGTCACTGGTGTGTGGTCAAAGAAGTGTGTTGGGGGGGGGTGGTGTGCAAATTCTTTCTCACTCTGTGAGGCTCAGAGGGTGTTTGTTTTCAGAGGGTGTTTGTTTTTAGATTGCCAATCAGAGGCTCTGTGCAACTGTCATCTACCAGCAAAAGGCCCCACCGGAGTCTGCCCTGTTCTAGAGCTCCAGGGACACACCCACAGGTGATGTGATTGCACAGCATAAACATGACAGCATGCGTTGGGATTTTGGAGCCTTGAGTTTTTAAAACAAAATCTAAAAGCTAGCCCCCATCAGAAGCTCTGCAGAGAACCGGATTGTTCGTGTTGGCTTCTTTCAGGATCTTGAAAGCCATTTCTTCTAACTCGCTCTCCAGTCATTTAAGCTGCTAGAGGGAGTGCTTCTGTCTCCTTAACCACACCCACATGCCCATTTCTTCCCTGGGTCAGTTTAAGTCCTTTCTGAATTGTTGGCAAACCAGGCATCCATCTAACTCCAAGTCCCTGGGTCACCCCTGCTGCCACTCCCACTCCCAACCCCCTCCCTTCTGAACCAGTCACCAAGGAAGGTCCTTCTTGGTCTGGCACTTGCTGGTTGTGTGACCTTCAGCACATTCCTGCATACAAGTGTCTCTGCTTGGCTGCCAACTTGCAAAGGATGACTGCAGCTAAATGTCAGCACTCCACCCTGCTTGTGGTGAACAGCGCTAATCAGATAGCATGATACTCTGCTGTTTAGTGGTTGTGGCGTAGGATTGCTGTGTTAGGCTTGGAAGAAAGAAAGACATTGCTAGAAACCCTTAAGATAGCGATTGTTTGCCTATCTGTGGAACTGAAGACTTAGGGATATCTATCTCTCTATCTCTATCTATCTATCTATCTATCTATCTATCTATCTATCTATCTATCTATCTATCTATCTATCTATCTATCTATCTAACTATCTATCTCAAGCATAGCAGCTACCCCAGGGTTCTTGTGGCCCATTACCTTACTTGCTATTCAAAGGTGTCTTTCAGACTCACAGGTACCATTTCATCCCTTCTTCCCTCCCTTCCTCCCTCCCTCCCTCCTTCTCCCCATTGTTTCTTTTGTTTGTTGCTTCTGTTTGGTTGTTCTGTTTTGTTTCAGGCAGGGTCTCATGTATCCCAAACTAGCTACCAAGTGAGGGGAGCTGAGGGCCTTAAATTTCTGATCCTCCTGCCTCCACTTCCAGAGTGCTGGGATTACATGTGTGTGCCTCCCTGTCCAGACAACTCAGTGCTCTCTCTTCTTTAGCACTTGCCATTTAGCTTGCCACAGAGGTCAATCTTGCCCTCTAAATTCCAGCAGGCAGAACTCTGGCTTGGTCCCCAGAATGCACAGTGTTCATTTTAGCAGTCTAGTTTTTGGGAATTGCATAACAACAATTATTTTAGTTTTGCACATTGCCAAGCCCTGGCAGCATGCGGGAGGAGTGTGTGAGGCAGTTTTACATACCACACCTTCCACTGGGAAAGCCCTGCCTTCAGTAGCAGGTCTCACAGGAGGTCGCCCTGGGAAACCAGAGTCCGGATTCTAAGCCTCAAAGCCAGGCTTCATGGAGACAACGCTCACCCAGGAGATGCTGGAAGGTTGCTTAGGAGACAAGGCGGCTCTAACAACCGAGTTAGAACAGTAAATAAAATTGCCATCTGTTGAGTTCTTAATATGGGCCAGGCACTGTGCCAAGCATTTTACAAGTGTTAGCTATCTCCTTTTTAAACCTGCTTAAATTGTGGAATAAAATACTCCTGGATTAAAGTGTTCAAAACAAATGCATGGTATAAGGAACAATCACAGGGCAAATGTGTGTAATTACCTCCAGGGTCAAGACAGAACATCCCAAGCACTGGAGAATGGCCTGCTGGGGCACGGTCCCTGTGGGCTCCCACCCTCTCCTCTCTGAGAGGCCCCACTGTGATTTCATGCCAATCCCTTCTTGCCTTTGGACTTTTCTCAACATGTGATAGAAAATGCAAGCTACACTGTTTGTAGCTTAGTTTTGTTTTCAGATGCTATGTCTTCTTGGGGGTTGCTGGAGATTGAACCCGGAGCTTTGGAATACTCCAGGCAAGGACTCTCCCAATAGTTTCCTTCTCATAGTTCAGGGCTGTGTAGTACTCCACATGGGGTGTATACTATCAGTACTTATTTATTCGTTCTATAGTTAATGGATGCTTGCCTTGTTTCCAGCTTGAGGCTACCACCAGCAGTAAAGGGATAGTCTGCCTATTCTGTTGTGCATGAGAAGTTCCTCATAGACACCCAGTCCTGACTACATGGAATGTGCATTTGTCAGTGTTATTAGATGAAGCCCAGATGCTTTGCCCAGTGGTCTCATAGATCTCCGTCCATCAGCAGCACTGAGTTCCACTTTACCATACTTCCAGTTGGGATCATCAGATTTTACAAACCTGATGAACATGATCCTATTTAGCTATAGCTTCAATGGTGATTAAACTAATTTTTAAAACACTTAAGTTATTAATATGTTGTCGATCAATATATTATTAAGTTATTAATATTAATGAGATATATTTCATGCATTCATCTCTTTTTTTTGCCTCTTTTGCTGGGTATTGCACTGGTGGCTTCAGGTGAATTGCTCTGTATTTTCCTTCATTAATGAGGCTGTCCCCCCACAAAGACAGACACACACATGCACTCATACACAGACACACACACACACTCACATACACACACACTCACACACACACAAGACAGACACACATGCACACACACACACACATAAGACAGACAGACACATACACACATACACACACACATACACTCACACACGTACAAGACAGACAGACACACATAGACACACACACACATAAGACAGACAGACAGACAGACAGACAGACACACACACACACACACACACACACACACACACACACACACACACACACTGCTGTGCTCGTGCCTCTCCTGTCAGAAATTCCGGTTCTCTGCTCCATCCTTTTTCGTCCGGCCTTTTACTTCCTGCTCTTCTTGGTTTTCGTTCTGGACAAATGTTCTCTAATGGTTTTGTATTGCAGATATTTTCTTCCATTTCCATGCAACTCCTTAATCCTCACAAAGGTTCCAGGAAGTAAATGTTACCAATATGGCAGCACAGAGGCCAGCTCACCTCTAAGCAGCATTGGATTTAGGAAACACCCCAGACTCAGAGCTGAGCTCTTCCTACTTTGCCACACTCAGGCCTGCCCTTCCCAGTGCTCCCAGGCTGCAGTCCAACAAGAGCACCCCAGGAGGCCTCTTTCTTCCTCTTCCTTCCTGAATCTTTGGCTTTCTCTTAACTTCATTTCCTGCTTCTCCCATTTATGCAGCAGCCTATGACCCCCAGCTCCAATGGTTACCCTAGAGCTCTGCTTCCAACTCCACAAAGCGGTTCTGTGAGGCCCCGCCCCTTCCACAAGCTCCCAGGTCACACACACCACATCAAGGCTCAGGTGCTGTTCTGCTGCAACAGGGGCAGCTGTTCCCTGGCCAGAGCCTTTGGATGGGGCCGTAAGCACAAGGGTTGAGTACTGATCTCAAAGCAGGTCCTCTCCTAGAGGTCCGACTTTGCCCAGAGGCTCCCCAATTTCTCTGGCCTCTTCCTTGGTCCCAGTGGTAGCTCCTCTCTCCCCGATTTCTGCCATCTCCTCACTTTCTGCCAAGCCCACTCAAGCATACGGGCAGCCTAGGTAACTCTTGCCACTTCTCCCACGACAGCCTCACTCTGGTCCAGCCATCCCCGTCTCTCTCCCAGACCCTCCGTTTCACTGCCTGAGCTGATTCTGAATCCACCGTTCCCTCTTCCTGGCCCTGAGAGGATTTGTTAGAAAGGCCAACCTGACAGGTCAGATCATGTATGTCCTTCATCTTCTTCCATTCCTAGGAATAAAATTCCAAAGGTGGTGCGGGGTGTGGTCCTCCTCATTCTCATTCCTGTCTTGCTCTCTGATCAGTTCTGCAACAGCGTGGGCTGTCTTTCCCACAGGGCCTTTGCACACGCCGTCTGCACTGCCTGGGATGCCCTGGCTACCCTCACCAGAGCTCTGCTGATAGAGCTTCAGTTTCCACACTCACAATCCCTGTTTTCCCAGGAAATCTGTGCACAACTCAAGAGTATGTAGATCTATACAATCTGTGTACAAATAAAATATTTGCAGATAATAAATCATAAATTTATTTTAAAGCCATTCTAGGTATACATGTAACTTTTACTTTTTATTAAATTAAATTTGCATATTAATTTGACACCACGCTTGCTTACATAAATGAACCAAATCTTGGAGGAATATTTGATATTGTAGGATCTACAGCATCTCCAATGTCTTTCAGAGTTGGTCAATATTTTGATTCTGTAACTGTCAATACTGGAGAAGGCTGCCTCTCACAAACTCTTAGTATAAAATGTTGGGAGTATGACTGGGGCCATCCTGCACCATAATCCATGGAATGATTTTTATGAAACTCAAATAACGATTCTTAAAATCAAACTTTCTAACACCAAACAGTCAAAGTAGGCTAACTTCATACCCATGAGCTGAGAAAGGATGGTAGGAAAATACTCTGTTTTACACAGTTCAGGCCTGACGTGTCTACAAGGGCAGAAAACTGCACGTGCAGTAGAACACTCTAATTCATAGGAGCCGTAGCTCAAATCTGAGTCCAGCCTTTTCCGGCAGGAGCCATCAGCATTGCGTGATGTCATACGAAGGCTGCGTGAGGGCTTGTGATGCGGCACCTGTGGACACTGCCAGGAGCACTGTGTCATGTGGCTTAAAACTACTTTTTAGTTGTGTGTTCAGTGAGCTTTTAATACGGCCAAAGTCTTTGAGACCTTCAGATTTAGCCTCATGACACCATACGGGGTCACAGCACACACTTTATGAGGTCTTGGACTAGTTCCCAGGAGACTGTTTAACATGGGCTGAATTAGAGGTTAAAATGGTTCATTTAAACAAGCAGCTACCATTCCCATCGGACAGGATGTCCACCACTGGCATCCATGTGGCTGAGGGTGTAGGACGTGTGCGCTTACCTCAGCAACATCTCCATTAAATTACTCAGTCTCCTTTGACCCACATTTCACTTCTACGTGTTTGCCCTTTAAAAATGCACCCATAGGCTACATAAAGACATGCAGGGTAATTTTCTTTGCCTGTTATTTATAGTACAGATAAGCTCTATCAAGAAGACCATAGTTATACTGTGCTGCATTCATAATGTAGACTACTACTCCGCCCTTAGAAAGAAACGAGTATTTGTGAAAGCAGGGTACTTAGGATGCATTAAACTAAAAAGCAAATTCAGAAGACTGTAATTTTGTTTTTTTGATTTTTGAGACACAGTTTCTCCCTGTATCTCTGACTGTCCTGGAACTTGCTCAGTAGACCAGGTTGGCCTCTAACTCAGAGATCTTTGCCTCCCGAGTACTAGGATTAAAGGTGTGTACCCACCACCACCACCACCCAACTACTATATTTTTCTACAATTACTTTTTTTGCTGTTTTATTACTAACAATAATTTAATAATCTAAAAACTTTAATAATAATGGAAAATAATAATTACACAGCAAACATATTGTGTCCCTCTCCAATAAGTTCTGTGAAGTTATCTCTGTCTACGGCTCATTCACTGTTATTTCTCCAAAGTCTAGTTGGTGTTGGGAACTTGATAGGTGCTCATTAAACATTTATTAATTGAATGAATAAGTGAATAAACTATCTGTTTCTATGACCCCATAAACTGTGCTACCCAGTCACAGCTCTAGAAGGAGCACACTGGCCATCCCCCTTGAGTTGTGCCCTGTTCTTGAAAGCAACGCAGACGCATGTCACCTTTGCTGACAGCTTGGTCGTGTCACACTAAAGTCCATACCAGGCCCAGGCTTGTGTACTCACTCACTCCCTCCCTCTCTCCCTCCCTCCCGCCCTCAGCCTGTAAATCAGGATGTAGCTCTCAGCGACTGCTCCAGTGTCCTGCATGCCACCACAATCCCTGGCATGAAGACAATGGACTAAACCTCTAAAACTGTAAGCAAGCCCTTGATTAAATGCTTTCTGTTATAAGAGTTTCCTTGGTGTCTCTTCACAGGAATAGTAACAGTGACTAAGACACTCTCTGTGTATTACCTGCTCCCCACTCCCATCCCAGTGTTCTCAGGGATGCCACTTCCTTGTTCACAGCTCCTGTGTCTGGACCATCACGGTCACTCGATATATATTCCCAAGGGAACGAATGTGACTCTACTTACCCAAAGTGTCTTTAGACCCAGACTTCTACTTCATCTGCAAGGATAGCCCTGGGGCTACTGTAACAAATTACCACGGATCTGGAGGTATAAACATAGACTTATTCTCTAACATTTCTGGGAAGTCACAAGTTCAACATTTTGTTTTTAACATGGCCAAAATACAAGACCACATGCCCAGTACAGTTTGTATACAAGAACCTGGTCCTTGCCTCTGCAGCTTCTGCTGGTGGCTGGTGCTTCTCTGTGTGTGGCTGCCTCCATCACAAAAAACTTCAAGTTTTTCTGTACACCATTCTTACATAAACCTTGCTTTGTGCGTGTGCTGTTATAACCCCCCCTCCCCTCAGCCGTTCTCTTCTATTGGGTACACAGGTTAACATTTAATGTCTAAGGAGCCAACCCAGGGGAACCTTAGCTGATCATCTCTGCAAAGACTTTGTCGTGCAATACAACATTCAACATTCCTAGGGGTAATGGATTGTACTTGATGTCCTCAGGGAAGCAGAGATATCTTGCAGCTCTGGAAATCCCTTTGCAGGATGGAGACATGTGTTTTGAACTTCTGCTGGCCCCTCTGGCAGGGTCAACCTTAAAGAAGAGCTCAGGGAAAGCTTTGACTGAGTGTGCATAGCAGGTGCTGCCTCTGCCTTCCCTCCCAGCTCCAACCTCAAAGGAGAAAAAATGTCAGGGCTCTAGTTTCCTCCATGTCAGTGGCTTCCCATTCTCTCCCCCCTCAGCAACCACAGGAAGCTCCTCATTAGAGGCTGCCACTACACATGCTGCCTGGCACCTCCCAGAGTCAGCTTGCAGGGCCATCCCCCTGCTGCAGGGCACGCAGTCCACTCTGTATGGGAGTCAGAGCAGGCTAGGCTGCAGCTTAGTGGCTCCCGACTCTTCTATGATTCCAAATAGGAAGACGGGGTGAGGGGAGGAGGCGGGAGGATAGGATAGGTGGAGAGACTGACATTAGCCTGTTTCTCTCAAAGGTACCATTCAGGAGATTGGGCCAGTGCACAGAAGTCCTTCCGCCCTGACTGTCTTCACAGTTGCTACAGAACCAAGCTCCCTGCTGGCAAAAATAAAGTGAGTCTTAACCTTCTTCCTTGCCCCCATAATCCCTCATCCAGCCACATCTTGGTCCCTGGTCCTAGTCTCAGGGTTCTCTGAAGTCACTAGGGGTATTTTGCACTCTGGACCTGGAGTCTTTTGTCCCTTAACCTGGGAGCACTCGGCCCAGATCTGAACGGCCTGAGTTTCACACCTGCTCTGCTTGGTGCCTGAGGTCTCCACTCCCTCCTCATGCAGAAACAAGGAGCTGATAGAATGGGCCGCTGTCAGGGACTTGCAGCTGGGGGAGGATTCTCTTCTCTCCCTGTGCCTATTGTAGCCAGGGAGGTCCAAAGAGCAAGCGGGACAACCTTGTCTAACTCTGAGAGCAAAGACAAGGTCTTAGAGACCCATACATGGCTCGCCCCAGAGTCCAGAGGAAGCCTGACTCTTAACAGCCCTGGGTGGAACTGGGCATGCATTTGGGCCACCTATCATCCTCTGTTGCGCCACAGGAGACCCAGAGAAGCCATGCCACTGGATTGCGGAGCTACAATAAGCTGATGAGGCTATTTGTGACTTGTGTTATTGCTGGTGGGGATTTTGTTTTGAGAGTATATAATAGCCACTGTGAAGCTCGTCAAAAGGACAACATGATTCATTCTGTATAAAACCTATACAAGCTAGACCCTTTCCAGCTTCCTTGCTGGCCCTCCCTAATGGAAGGACACAGCTTTTCAGTGGAGGGAAAGAATGTATACAATGTGACTTCTCTGTGTGCTTGCAAAGTGACTAAATGCCTTCGAAGAGATTTCCTGACCTACAGAAATAGGAACAAAAACTAAGCCTCACCCAGCCATGATGCCCAGGCTGTGACATTTGAAAATGGAACTCTGGCGTTTGAATGAATCAGGCAAGACTCTGACATAGCTTACTTTTGTTAAAAATGTGGTCTTTTACAAAAAAGTATTTAACTGGGCCAGGTAGCTCATGCTTTTAATCCCAGCACTCGGGAAGCAGAGGCAGATAGATCTCTGAGTTTGAGGACAGCCAGGATTGCACAGAGAAACCCTGACTTGGTCTCAGCCCTCTCCCTCCCCAGATTTAGTGGTGCACACCTGTAATTCCAGCCCTTAGAGGCGCTAAGGCAGGAGAATTATAGTTTTAAGTCCTGCTTTGGCCTCCCAAATGCAAGGTCATCCTGGGTAACTCAGTGAGCCCCTGTAAAAATGCAGAAAGAGCTGGGTTGTAGCCCAGCAGCAGAGCATTTGTCTAGAATGTGTGTGGCCCCTGAGTTCAATCTCTAGCACTACAAAAACAGACAAACAAAACAACAACAACAACAACCACAAAATTAAACAAAAAAAGAAAGGTCGATACAGCATAGATCATGGGGAAATGGGAATTCTGACACCCTTCAGCAGAATTTAGCAATTTAAAAATTTTAAATGCATATTCCCTTGACTTGGGAATTGCATATTTCCTTTACAGAAAAGCCTCTTTAAAAATAACCAGGGTACCTGTAAACACAGCACTTGAGAGGCAGAGGCAGGAGAACTTCTGTGAGTTCAAAACCAGCCTGGTCTAAAGAGCAAGTTCCAGGATAGCCTGGGCTACACAGAGAAACACTATCTCGAAAAGAAAAAAAGTTTGTGTAGCTACTCTTTTTAATACTCCTATTCCTGATTATTCAATTTATTTATTTTCTTTTTGAGACAGTCTTAATCTGTAGCCTTAATCTGTAGTAACACATTTTAAAATTCAAACCTAAATGCTCATAATTGGGGATTAAAGATGTTATAGTCCAACACTAGTTCACTTGAATGCTGGGCTTGCTGTGACTGTCTAAAAAGTGATTATATTGGCCTATATGTCTTAGGTAGCGTTTTGTGGCTGGAAAGAACATAACTCTTATAAAAGAAAACATTTTCATTGTGGCTGGCTTACAATTTCAGAAGTTCAGTCCATTATCATCATGGCAGGAAGCATGGCAGTGTGCAGGCAGACATGGTCCCAGAATGTCGAGGGTTCTACACCTTGATTTGAAGACAGTCAGGAGGAGACTCTCTTCATATTGGGTAGATTCTGAGCATAAGAGCCTCAGAGCCCACCCCCACAGTGACACACTTCCTCTAACAAGACCACACCTCCTCCAATAATGCCACACCTCCTAATAGTGTCACTTTCCATGAGCCAAGCATATTCAAACCACCACACTATATTAACTATGATGGTATATAGATATAAGTAGTTACAAACATATAGTAAGTTTATTTTTATGTTCATATAAGTAGCTATGGATTGCCCAATAAGTTAAGTGTCTTGGTTTGCAGAATGGGGATCTGAATGCCCATAAACATGATTGACAGGTAGATGGCAGAGAGATACTGTGTGGGTAACAACAGATTACCAACATATCAAAATTCTAACATTTTAGGCAGATGATCGTTCTTATTTAGGCTTTTTCTTCCTATGGAAAAACAATTTTTTTTTTGGTAACAATTGTTCTCTATCCAAGAGGGAAAATCTGACCACTTCAAACAGGTGCTGTGTAATTCTGACAAATATTCTTTAGCCAGGACATCCCTTTTTAGTCAGTAACAAATCACTGCCTAAACACAGCAGTTGGAGGACATCGCTCAGAACCAGGGTTGGCTGAGAATTTACCCTCCAACCTAGAATACTTTTGGGTGTGCAAGGAGAAGCTGTTATTTTTCTCGGTTTAACCAGCTTGGGCCCCTGGTATCTGAGAGGCTTGCTTGCCTAATCTGAGTGACTGTTCCCTTCTCTCTGTCTAGGAATGCCCAGGGCTGGAGCTTGTGTTGGGTCCACCAAGATGAGAAGCTCCTGTGTCTCTATAATGTGGTTGTAACTGAGTGTTAGGGAGTCTTGAAAAACTCATCTTTCTCATGTTGGATCAGCACAGCCCTAATTTTAAAATTTTAAAATTCATCCTCTTGAAAGAAGTTTTATTTGTTTTGACACAGGGTCTCACGTATCCCAGGCTGACCTTGAACTCACGTGTGGTTGAGGATGACCTTAACCTTCATGTGCCACCACATCTGGTCCATGCATTGCCTGAATTCCAGCTCATGGTCTTCTGCGGGCAGGAGAAGCTCTCAACTGGCAGTCTCATCTCCAGTCCAGACCAACTGAAAACACTGTATTCTTACTCATGTCACAGGACTTCACATCGGGATTGTAGCCCTGAGGCCCTACAGAATTCTCTCACCACTATCTGGACCACCCTCGGGACTTGCCTGCTGTCCACTGAAGGCTGGCACTATGGGAAACTGCCATCTCTGTGTCTCAGGCTGGTTGTTAAGGTAGCCACTGTTCCTGTCTGCAGTGCTGGGCCACCATGTCACCATCTATTTATATCAGTATGTCCTGTTCAGATCAGGTTTCTCCTCTCTCAAGACTTGGCTGCTCAGGGTGGCCATGGTCCCACTCAGGGCCTTGTGTCATTTATCTTTTACATATCAGGGGAGCCAGCCCACCTTTCCAGTTCTAGAAAATGAAGTTGTTATTCCCTGAGATGCCCCAGGCTGATCTAACTGGGGTAGTTATATGACATTGACATTAAATGAGACAATTTCTTTAGTAGCTCAGTATCTGAATGGTAGAATACTTACTTAGGAAAATTGTATACTGCTGATTTTTTTCTTTTCCCTTTGTTAAAAACAAGGTCTTGATACACAGCCCAGGGTGGACTTGAACTTGTGATCCTTCTGTCTCAATCTCCCGCATGCTGAAATTTCACGCAAGCCTCACCATTCGAGTCAGTAAGGGCTTCTTAATAGAAGCTATCACTATGGTCTTTCTCCACTAAAATCTCATGAGGTGGGTCACACTAAAGACAGAGAACAAGGTAAGAACAGAACGAGGTGGGGTGGGGAGGCTTGTGTAGATGAGGCTGTGCAGATACAAAGAAGGAATACTGGGTCAGGCTGAGCTCACCCTCCTGGTGGCATCATTCCCATCTCACAATGGCATTTTACTCACAATTTGATTCTCCCAGCATACAAAGCGACATGGAGCCCATCAGCTGACTGATGCTCCAATACCCACCTCTCACGAGAGTCCAGCCAGTCCTCGGGCTCCATCACTGCCAGAGCGGAGCGGACAGTTCAATCAATCCTGGGTCAATCTGTAATTGAAACCACACACGCTGCCCCTCCTCGCTGTCAAATTTATTAAGCTGATATATGTCAGTGTCTCCTCCTAGTCCAGTGTAGGGTGCGTCAAGCAACATTAGAACCAAGGCCATCCTATTATTCCATGGCCCAAGGCATTGTGTCTCCCCAGCATGAGCATGAGAGAGTTCTTGGGAAACAGCCAACTTAAACACTTTCCTGGAGACTGCTCTGGACGACACCGAGCACTGTCCCTGTGTGGTCACAGGGAAAGTGAGTCCTGTTCTGGCAAAGTGCAAAACTCTCAGTGGAGCTGGTGACTCACGCACAGTCATCCCTGACACCGTTCCTTCTCTGGTCCGTGTAGCCCATTGAGAGCCTGCACATTCCCGACACCACCTCACAGACATTTGCAGGTGGGTTGTCGTAAGAAATCTACAATGCCTGTGACGTGAATAGCAGAAAGAGGCGCGGCTGTGCCGTGCATTGCAGCAGCACTGGCCAGGCGTTCGATATCTAGGGAACTGGGGAAAACAATGGATACGAGCTTCCCTGATGGACTCAGTTTCATCAGCCATGAACTGGCGATAAGAGCTGCCTGCAGTATCGTGCCTAAGCACTGGGCAGCCCTCGATTTGGAGTAGGAAAGCAGCAGTCTACAAGTAACCAGGGAGCAAGAAGATGCTGTACTTACTCGGCTATGTCCCCTTTCCCTCCTCCGGCACCTCCAACCTGTAGCAGCATTTGGATCTTCAAATGCTGTCAGTGAGCAAAGGTTTAGGTCTTCCTCGTCAAGGCGGTAGGGTGTGATCAGAGAAGCTCACGGTGGCAACGGTGTTGCTGAGGCTGGACATTCACTATCTGAAAATGCAAAGAAGAGAGAGGGAGCCTGCCACAGGCAGCTAGCTAACATCAGGCTCTCCAAACCCACCTCCATTATTTTTGGCCCATGGAGGCTGCCTTGAGCTCATGGAAAGGTGCTTATCCAGTTTACACTGGCTTCTACTAGATGAGGACAGAATCCCCCCCTCCAGCGCATGCGCACACACACACAAATACACACAAACACACACACATACACACACACATATACACACACACACAAACACACACACACACACACACACACACATACACACACACACCTGTTACAGCATCCCAACAATCTCCAGACATGACATAGTGGCAAGCACTTCCTAAAGGAAGACAGTTGGACAGACCATTGCTGAAAGACCGATGCCTACACGAGAATTACAATGTCTGACACCAGCATCACACGGGGAATGAGCAAAACACGCTCTACCCATGGAGACCTGGACTTGACCCTCTCCTCGGACTGCTTTGTGGTCTGAAAGTCTCCAGGCTTCTGTTCCCTGCCATGTCTCTGGGCTCAGGGCCTGCTCCTTGTGAGTGTGGAGCAGGCATGAGGGAAAGGTGTCATGAGGTGCTGGCCGCTGGGTATGTTCCCATCTAAGTGTCAACCTGAGACTTATTGCCCTATGTCACAGTAAAGCAAGGACTTCCCATGAAAAGCTTGAATCAGGAAATGGAACGGCAGTACAGAAAACCCTCTAACTGAGCATTGGGTACGAATGACCCCAGAGCCACCTGGAGGCCATCCCAGCAGGCCCTATCCTGACTGCTGAAGGCTTGGCTGAATGTCACAGACCCACTTGCTTCTCTCCAGTCTCTGTCCCTTCCTAGGGCCCAAACACCCGGCACCACTTGAGGCCTATTTCTGTCTCTCCTTTAGCCCAGGTTCATCCTTCTGGAATGACCGACAAATAGGCAGGTCCAAATCCCACGTCCTATCTTACTACTCACCCATCCCGAACTAGGGGTTGTCTTTTTGGATATTAGAAGACAACACATCTCCCCAGGTCATAGATCTTTAATTGGGAAAATGCACCTTGGGAGAATCTTTGAGGAGAGTCATGTTGGTTATAGCTACTGGGCCTGGGTTTATGGCACGCATTTGCATGGGCTAGGGTGCATTTCTTAGGAAGATCCCTGATAGGGCCACCTCCAGGATGACTATTGCCATAGGTCATATACTCCACTGCCATAGAGAGAAGGCCCTGAACACATGCTATGAATGCAAGACACGGGTAGGAGTCACGAGAACATCGTGGCTGAGTGCAGGGAAAAGGCACTTGAGACAGGACAGAAAAGGCAGCTCTGACCCCACAGTGCTGAGCAAGGGTGTGATGGTTCCCTGCAGCACGAGGTGCTGAAGACAAAAAAAATTAACCGTCTACATTGTGCCTGTGAGACAGAATCTTGCTATGTAGCCCAGGCTGGCCTGGAACTCACAATCCTGCTGCCTCAGCCTCCCAAGGATCCCATTTACTTTTTTCCCCCCTTATATCTTCATCAAAAGAACCATATCTAAATGTGAAGCGAAAACCTGCCAAGCATAAGGAGAAACTGTAAGACAAGATCCATGAGGATGGGCGGTTTCCTTACGTAAGACGAAAAGCAGAAGGCTCCAAGGAGAAGTCCCGAACATCTAAGAACTTTGGAAAAAGACAATTAACAGGGAAAAGTGGCAGCGTTTTCAAGCAGGCAGGATGCTGTATGTCTGGGAGGCATAGACAATTCCTTCAAATCAACACAAAGGCCTCGAAATGCCAACAACAAATCAACAGACGCAGCAGTTCAAAGAGGGAGAACAAAGTGCACATTAAAAATGCTTGAAAACACCCAAAATGAGGGAAACGCGAGCAAATAAGACAGGCTCCCCTCATACTGCCAGGAGCTAGCGTTCTGAAAATGTTGAGCATTAATAAGTGTGTGAAGAGACGAGTGGGGGCTACACGCTCAGGGAGTCTGGACTAGTCAGCTGCTGAAAAGAAGATCTGGCAAGGCTATTAAAATGGAAAGCGCATGTACCTGGTAATTCTAATTCCTAGTAGAAACGCTCCCTCCTGTGCCCACCAAGCATGTATAAAAATAACAGCATCGACCACGTTCTCTTTCATAAAACCAGAACTCTAAAATATCTATCAATTAGGCAATAGCTAAAGGACCTAGGGACCATTGGGTGGAATACTATGCAGCAGTTAAAAGGAATGGGTATCCCATACTTAATGCCATGTGACAGTATATATGATAAGCAGGCCTGGGGGGCAGGGGGAATGAGTCCGTTGGTAAAGGTTTGTGAGGATCTGAGTTAGATTTCCAGAACCCATCTTATAAAGCTGGGTGTGGTGACCTATGCTTATATCTCAGTTCTGGGATGATAAAGATGAGCAGATCCCTGGTGCTTATTGGTCAGTAAGCCTAACCCAGTCGGTGAGGTCCAAATGTCACCGAGAGACCCTGCTTTAAAAAAACCAAGGTGGATAACTCCTGAGAAACAGCATGTAGGGTATGCCTTGGGCCTTCACACACATGCATGTGTACATAATACCCCCAGACAGAAACACAGGACGGAAAAAAAATGTGCAGGAAAAGTGACCATAAAATGAAGCGATTCACCTTTTAAACAGACAGAGCAGCATCATTTACACCTATACTAACAGATGTGTCAGTAAATGTATTGAAAATGGTTTGAAAAATGGTATCAGGTTTGGGGACAGACCAGTACCTCCTTAGACTGTGAGCCACAATAAACTCGCCTTAGTTACTGTTTTATTGCTGAGATAAGACACCAACACCAAGACAACTTATAAAGACCTTATCTGGGGCTCACAGTTTCAGAGGGTGAGTCCATGTCCATCATGGTGGGGAGCACGGCAGCAGGCATAACACTGAAATGACAGCTGAGAGCTCATATCTTCAAATCCATCCACAAGACAGAGAGCTAACTGGGAATGGCTGGGCATTTGAAATCTCAAAGACCCCCCTCCTCACCCCAAAGTGATACACCTCCTCAAACTATCCCACACCTCCTAACCCTTCCCACATAGTTCCACCCACTCGGGACCAAGAGTTCAAACTACCACAAAACCCTTCCTTCTTTAAGTTGCTTTGTCACAGTGAGAAAAGTAAACAGGAGAGCGAACGCCCCAGGAGCTGTGTGACGGGGAACTCTGTGGTCCATCTTTTTACTCCCAGAAGGAAAATAATTTTCAGAATTCAATATAAATTTCTTTTGTAAGAAACAAGAAACTCAAAGATAAATGCAATGCATAGAGATTCCATTTTGCTCTCTATTAAGAGATCTTGTCATTATGAGGCAAAGGCAGCTTTGTCACCAGTGGAAGACCTCCTGTAGGGATCTCCTCTGTACTGGAAGGTCTGTCCTGTGCTGCCAGACAGTGATGTCAGGGACAGAAGTTTCAGAGTCCCTTCTGGAAGCAGTCACATCAGAGGCTGGCCTTTTCCCAACTACCAGCGGCTATTCCCAGCATCCCAGGCATCCTGACTAAAGAAATAGGCGGCCAGAGTGGGAGACCGAGGCAGGAAGATGGTTGTGAGGTCCCAGTGAGTTTGAGGCCATCCTGGGCTACAGTGTGATATCCTATTTCAAAAACAAAACAAAACAGAAACAAGTGAACAAAAGCAAAAACAAAATCAATGCAACAACTGATAGCAAGTGAGAGAGGGAGGGAGGGAGAGAGAGCAGGAAAGAGAGAGGGGGAGGGAGAAAGAGCCGGAGAGGGGGAGAGGGAGAGAGAGGGAGAGGCAGATAGATAGATAGATAGATAGATAGATAGATAGATAGATAGATAGATAGATGATAGATAGATAGATTTAGATAGATAGATGATAGATAGATAGATGATAGATAGATAGATGATAGATAGATAGATGATAGATAGACGATAGATAGATAGATAGATAGATAGATAGATAGATAGATAGATAGACAGACAGACAGATAGATAAGAATCATGACATACTTGTCTTATGACTCACTCACTATGTACCAGGCTTTATTTATCTGCAGGGCTCAGCATCCCAAATTTCTCCTAATACATTAACTCCAAGAGAACAGCAACCTTGGGCACCATTCTACAGATCAAGAAGCTGAGGTTTGACTGGATTCAGGATCTCAATCACACGCCCACACTGTAATGGATACCTCTGATCTCAAGCCCTAGCTTAGGCTCTCTCAAACTCCCCCTCCCTCAACCACATTAAGCAATGAGGGCTGACTTTGTTTCAATGTGTACATGTACGCCAATTTTCAATTTCTCCCCATGTGAGCTAAGGGGTAAGAAAGGGCTACCACTGCTCCTGTGTGGCACTAGCAAGTGACCACAGTTAGGAACAGGGCAGGATCCCCCGTGTCCAAGCCACAGGGAGTACAGAACTCTTCTGCACATCACAGTGGTCAAGAGCCCAAGAGACTGGAGCCCACTGGCCCTGCCAGGAGCAGGAGGATTGTAAGGCATATGACACATTCCCATGGAGGTTGCCCTGCCCGTCAGAATGCAAATGTCCTGGTTTCCTGCAGTTCTACTTATCCAAAGGGTCTGATCATCATGCCCAACTCATGCATGGCTGGGCTCTAGTAATAGCAGTTAACACAGAGCTGCGATTCTTCCAACTGCTATTCCTAGGGGGTGAGAAGGGTTTCTCATGTTAGTCCCATTTCTAATCCGTCTCCAGGCAGCGGGGCAAGAACAAACAAGCAACACACTTCAACCAGGAAGGTGGGTGGTACACTTGCCTTCTGGGAGCTGAGACATCTTCGAGAAACTACTGGTGTAGGTAGCAAAGTCCTCACAAATTGAGATGCTCAGGGAAATTTAGCAAGAGTGGCAGATGAGATAGACAGATTCATTTAAGTCAAAGACTATTAAGCAATTTGGGGGACATATTTGAATGGAACATGTTGGTTTTCTCCTAGTTACCTGCAGCTAGCTCCCAACAGTGGTCCTAGGAGGACACAGGAAATGGTTACACAGCTAAGCCACTCCCAGTACCCATACATGCTTACCGTTCACCCAAGGTTCTGCATGGTCCCCTTTCCTTGGCAAGACCAGACCACAGCTTACTATAAAACCTTCCCAATTTCCAACATGCAGAGTAGATTCTTTTTTCTTGGTGACACATTTTTTCTGAACACTCTTAGCTCATTTCAACTTCCTCCAAGGAACTGGCCCAGCCGTGAAAGCCCATACCATTTTCACACTGGTCTGGTATCACTGTGCATGTGCCCAGCTTTCCTGAAGAGCTAAGCATGATCCTTCTACAGCTGCAGCTCTGTGAAGACCAGGATGGATCTCCCTTGTCTCCCTGACCCTGGGCATCTGGTCCTTGAGAAACAATGTTATTTAAAAAGATGCATCGGTGGAGGAATGTCAGGTACAGGTACAGCACTTGGCTTATCTAAGATGTCAAGGTCTGAGAAATATTTCCCAAACTACAAGTATTTAAAGTAAGGTAATTCCTTATTCACTGGCACCTTAGTTACATAGCAATCCATCCAAAAACTGAGTTATCCTTGTCCATATAAGCAGGCCCCCTCGCACGCACATCACAGCTGAAAACAAGCCTCTAGATGCTCCTTCATCGCTCCATCCTAATGCAGGTTTTGAGGTTCATGGTGCTGAGTGCCAGGACGTTCCAGCCTCACCAGAATACAGCTCAGAATCCCAGGAACAGCAACGGTAAGGACGGAAGGATGCTTCACACATAGAAAAGTTATTGATTGTGGGGTAAGGGTGTCTTACTTAGAGAATTCCTAGTAAGCGAACAATTTTAAAGAGATAATAGAGGTGTCAAGGTCTCAGTTACCAGCCCCTAGGGTCAGAAGAGATATCTCAAAGCGCCAGGTTCCCAGGGAATGAGAAGTCCTCTGGCCGACCTGCACGTTTCTTAGAAGTGCTGGGTCTGAGGGAGGGGCTTAGCATCACCCAAGAGCCTTGAGCTCGCTCAGTCTCTGATGTGCGCGGAGCAAAGTCTCTGCAGTGGCCCTACCAGCTGGGACACACAACCATCGCACAGACACCCCGGGAACACCAGAGCCAAAATGATTTTGGAATTTAGCCTGCTATGAAGCCCGGGGTGGGATGATCACTTCCCTCTCCCCAACTCACCTGCTTCTTGGAGTTATGTCCATTTCCCCTTTGCTTCTGGCTCCTGAAGGCATCTATCTGCGAAGAGACCGGATTCCAAGGCTCATCAAGAGAGAGGAGACAGGATGGTAGCTGGGAGGTGTACTCTCTAGAGTCCCTGCTCTGAGGGATAGGGATGGAGGGGTGCAAAACAGCCGATTTCGTCTCCACTAAGCCTCCGGGATCTTTCTGGGACGTCGCACGGTTGGTGACTGGGACTCTGGGAGGAAGGGACTTGCAGGGAGCAAAACTTTCGGTCCTTCAGCGGCGACTGGACGAAAGAACCTTTGCTTCTTCCCGGGGCCGCGCCAGTCTCGTGGTTGCTGGCTGGACAAGGGCGGCGGGGCGCAGCATCCTGGAGCGAGGCGACCCTGCCCGGCTGAACCCGCAGCGCACTCAGGCTCGGCTGTCAGCTTGCCGGACTCCGCGCTCTCCCCGGCCGCGCGCACTCGGCGCCTCTCTGGCGCCCCCAGCGGCTGCACGCAACACTGCAGGGCCGGGCAGGGCCGAGCGCGCCCCGCCTCCCGCCTCCTCCGCCGCCCTCCTCCCCCTCTCAGAACACTCAATGTCGGAACGTTCCGAAGATGACGTCGGAGCGTTCTCGAATCCCGTGTCTCTCGGCTGCTGCTGCCGAAGGAACAGGGAAAAAGCAACAAGAAGGAACAGCAATGGCGACACTGCACCGCAAAGTGCCCAGTCCGGAGGCGTTTCTGGGCAAACCCTGGTCCTCCTGGATCGACGCCGCCAAATTACACTGCTCCGACAGTAAGAACCCCACCGCCTGTTCCTCCTTTTATTATCCTGTAACCTTTCCATTCACCTAGAGCCACTGGGAAAAAGTGTGTGTGTGAGAGAGAGTGGCCCCCGGCGTCCTCCATGCTTCTCTCTCTCTCTCTAAATAAATACACACAGACACAGACCATCAGAGCACAGAGAGGCCCGGCTGCCAGCAAGGCTGTCTGTCTGTCTGTGCCTGGCTCTCCGGGTCAGGCAGCCCGCGGGGTGGGCTTTCGCAGCCCCATGGTGGTGTCTGTTTAAAAGGCGACTCTGTTGCTGCTCGCATAGTTTTTTTTTTCTTTTTTTTGGGGGGGTACCTATCTGGGCCAGGTAGATGGAAACCCAGACTCGGGAGAAAATGTTGCATTGTCAAATTTTGTAAGATTTTCAGATACAGTATTTAGATCGATCTGTTTGTCAATAAACACTCTCCCTCCCCCCTTGACTTTGGCATCCCCCCCCCCCTTTTTTCCTCATTTTCTTTTTTCCTTTTCTTTTTCATCTGCAGATGTAGATTTAGAAGAGGCTGGAAAAGAGGGTGGCAAAAGCAGGGAGGTTATGAGGCTTAATAAAGAAGGTAAGTGGAGCTCTTGGCATGTTAGTGTTAGCTTGTGTGGCAGAGTCTTCACAGGCTTTGGAATATAATGTGAATTGTTCTGCTGGGTACAGAGTGACTAAGGCTTGTCAAAAATTGAGCACGCCCAGGTGATTACTGCTTCACTGTTAACTTCCTTCGAAGTATAAATACAACTGGGGGGGGCTTTCAGTGTGGGGGAGACGGTGGAAGGCAGAAGTTTACTGCACTCCACGCTGGAGTCCACATTGGTCTCTGCCATTCTCCTTGGAGCACCATTGGCCAATGGTGGTGGTGGGGTTTGAAATCCCTGAGTGAGGCATGGGACTCCCTTCACAAGCATTCCAGCCTCCCTTGTATGTAAATTCACAAGTTTTTAATGAACCCCACATGGTCGGTCATCCCAGCAGCTCCTTCTCCACGCTCATTGGAAACCATTGCACATGGCAAGCCTTGGCTGCAGGGCACATTTTGTTGCTGGTCACAGGCTGTAGGCAGTGACCAGGGTCAGGGTTGTCAATATGTGCAGATCTTTAGTCTGCACTCTGACTCCCTCTCCCCGCCCCCCCCCCCCCCCCAATCTGTGCTTCCCAGCATGAAAATATGATACCCGAAAGGGGACACATTGAACAGACAATGATCTCAAATCTGGGCATGTGAGTGAAGCCGTAATGCCAGACCTGGGTATCACCATGCACCTTTGGTTGTTGTAAATCAGTGATCCTTGTTTGGAAGCCCGCCATTGGTCACTCTGGCCTCTGGCTTCACGTGGAGCCACACTGGAGGCCACTTTTTGCTTAAAGAAAGGATGAGTTCGTTTGAATTGTGATGCACTATCTGGAGTCCTGTACGCGGCGGAACTGGCCGGAATTGGTGGTGGGAGGGAGACCCAGAGGGGCCGAAGGAATTGATGGGAGGTGTCAAAAAAATTCCGACGTAACTTTTCTGGAGCAGCGTTTGCTAATGAGCGGCGAGTTGAGAAAAGCCATTCTGACTCTACAGCCTAGTCCACTGGTAAAAGGGGGTGTTGCCCGCAGAGGTAGATGAAACCTGATTGGACTGACACCTAAGATTGCCGGTTTTCCGTGCCACGTCATTTCCTGACCGTCCAGTAAGATGATCACTTGTACCTCAAGAAAGAACGTGGACATTAAAACGTGTAGGTTTTAACTCGAGGACTGTTCTCCAGCGCTGTGTTTCTGCTAATTAAGTACTTTGGGAACAAAACATTATTCTAAAGATGTTTGCCTCTAAATATCTTAGCGTGATCTTGATGTGTGTGTTTAGGATGCTTGGGGGAGTGGTTTCAAGTAGGCTTCTTACAAGTGGCGGCTTATTTGTGCTAAATGTCCATGTGGTGTTGGCTATGGAAAGGGATCCCCAGTGGTCTTGAGGTCTTGAACTTCTTAGAGAGCTAAGCTCTCAGACTATCAGCACTGTATGCTAAAGTTGACTAAAGGCCGTGGTTTGAACAGGATTGGCATGTGGTAGGCCAGGGATATGGGTTGGGACCACAGCCACAAAACTCATCTTCCCGCCACCCCATCTATGTCAGACTACTCTTGTTCTCAGGTTCTCTTTGCTGCATGAGCAGTGGATTTTTCTAAGGGAGAATGAAAAGCTCTCCTTCTCTCAGAAGTCATAGACGCTAAGTCTTGCTTATTCTATCCTCTGTCCTGTAAAGGTACAAAGATTTGCTTCTAATTGAATACATTTGCATAAGGGACACCCTGCCGCTGTTCAGTGCCCCATGCAGTTGGTTTATATAGCCATGCATGGACTTAATCTCTTTGTTGTGGGCCTCGTGGAGTAGCCTTGGGTGACAATGAGAAATGAGAAGTACCTGAGGTCTTCCTAGTGTAGGAATGCAGCTTTTCTTTACAGAGAAGATGTGCGTAGCAAGTCCATGTCCCTTGGTAAAAACTTAAGGGCTGGGCTGAGGCTCTGTGTCACAGTGTGGTCACATTGGGTCTCCTTGTTGGAGCAATCAGGTGAAAAGACCTTAGAGTGGGCAGATATTTGTGGAGGATTATTTCAGGACACCAAGTGGCCCTTGTGGGACTCTGTGCATCCGTGTTTATGAACATACATGCCTGGCCATGGTGCTGTTGGCTAGAAGTAGGTCTTGAGAAGAAATATGGTAATAAAAGAATAAAAGTTTAGGGTTGTAATTGAGAAATGGCAGGACATACTGTTGCGGTGCCAAGTATATAACATAAAACCTCCCACTGTAAGCTTTTCTGAGCACGTAGTCCAGTAGTATTTAGTGTATTTACAGTGTCTCACAACCATCACTAATCTTCATTTCCCAGCCTGTTTACCATCTCAGCAGAAACTCATATATACAATGTACCATCCTATGTACAATGAACCATCCTATGTACAGTGATTTGCCATATCCCCCTGCCCCTTAGTCCTGGCATCTTCTGTTCCCTTTCTGTCTCTGGGAAGGTTCCTGTTCTAGATTCTTCACAGAATCTGACTCCAACGATATTTGCCCTCGTAGGTTGAACTTGTTTCTCTTAGCAGAGTGTTTCCAGGGTTCATCCATTTTACATCACGTATCAGTTCATGACTTTTCAAGGTAGAGTCATGCTCCTTTTGGCACATACTACTCATCCAGGGAGTATGTGGGTCGTTTCTGCCTTTTGACTATTGTGAATAATGCTTTTTTGGGCACCAATGTGGTGTGATCGTTTTTTTTTTTTTTTTTAGACCGGAAGTTAGGCTGGAAATATGAAATCGGAATCATTTTGCCTCCCGAGCTTTCTTGCCACTGCTGGGGCAGCTTCTGCGGGCACTGCCAGACGTTCTGAGTAACCCGTTGTTGACATATTCCTTCTGCACCCCTTGCCCCACTCACCTCCCTTTGTGACCTGTGCTAAGGAGGGACTGTTAGCTGGATGCTGTGAAGTCTCCATAAAGAATCTTCTCATCAGCTTTCTTATTCTCTCTAAAATGATACTTACAGAGAATTCAACGAAGGCATTTGAGTTACAAACTGTTGCTAGTTCCTTTTGGGCCTGGGCTTGTGAGGGTTGCCTTAGAGCAGCTTCACCAAAAGACAAACTAGGGAGAACTGGGAGCCAGCTTCACACTTAGACCCTGGGGAGAGAAAGACTCACTTCCCTGGGTTGATTCTATAGATGCAAAGCAAGGGGTTTGGGACTAACTGCCCTCCATAGCACTTTGAGACCTCTGTACCCAGGCTTCCCTAATGAATGTCCCAACATTTAAAATTCTACCGCGCTGAACAACCTGCCTTTAAAGAACCTTAAAAACAAAACAAAACAAACTCCTAGTGTTTAAAACAAGCTAACAAACAAAACACCTTAAATGACTTCAGAAATATTGAGAATAGCAGGGTACATTTTCTCAGTTTTTAAAAAAGTTTAATTCAATGCTGATATAAACAAAACAAACAATAAACTAAAGCAAACAAAACAAACAAACAATAAACTAAAGCAAACCAATAAATTTACCTGACTGTAATCTGCTTGCTAGAAACAATTGTGAATAGTTTGGGGGCCTTTAGGACCTGAGTCCAGACCTTAGCAGACAAGAGGGTGTGAGTCTCAGTCCAGACCTCACAGATGTAAGAGACACAGTCCAGACTACAGCAGAAGAGAGGAGCTGAATCCAGACCCCAGAGAAGAAAAGTCCTGAGCTGAATGTTTACCACAAATGTGTTCTCCCCATTAAGAACACCATGGCCTTGGTTTGGTCTGAAAAGCCATAGCTTTCCTCAGAGGAGGTTCTAAGGAACCCTGCTGGCCCAATCTTCATGAGAACTGTGCTAGCTGACAAAAAATTCCAAGGAAGGCCACTTTTCTATGCTAACCCTGTGTATCACACTATTCTACCCAGCCTGGTAGGTGTGGCCTGAAGACTTTTCCCAAGAGAAAGTCTCACTCAGTTGGGGAAGATGTTTTCGTTACTAAGGGTCTCAACCAAACTTTAAAGGAAACAGAACTAACTTGTAGACAAAGAATGGGGTCCACGTGGCTTAGATGTGCCCTTAACTATGAAACACGTTATCAGGGCCACTAGGAAGCAAGACAGAGATAAGAGGAGAGAGCTCAGTGTATCGTAAAAGCTGACTGCATGCCTGCTTTTATTCCTTTTTATTATTACAAATATTACCATCATTTATTACTGAAACTAGTTCTGCAAAACTAGGTATTAGTTTAATTACCATGAATTTTTAAGTCATTTGTGGTTAAAAAAAAAGGCGTATTGTATGAAAAACTTCAATTTTAGAGCAAAGTGCATTATAATTTTATAGAGCTTAATGATTAAAAACAATTTCTTTGGATATAGAGTATTTCATACACTAGTTAAGAAGTGGGTTTTGTCAAAGGCTAGAGAAAAATACTTAGGCAGTTCATGGCTTCTGAGCATGAAGAGGTTTTTCTTTTTCTTTCTTTTTTTTTCTTTCCCTTTCTGATGGCTTCGGAGGTCTACAAAAATACGTTTCAAATGATAAGTTGTTTCATTTTTATCATGGAGAAAAATACGTTTTCCAAAGATGTTTTCTGGGCCTTTTGGACTCGGGCAATAGGCTGTGGCCCCAGCGTTTCATTTGGTGAAGGTAAATGTGAGATGCATCCAGTCTCAGAGAGAGCTGGAACTGAGGAAGCTGCCGTGGAAGATGCAAGTGCTTGGGGAACGTGGGAGTGGGCTCTGCCTGGACCCAGAGGTTAGGGCTGAGAAGGGCCAGCTTAAAGGAAAATGGCAGCTGACCTGGGAAGATGATGTATTCTTATGATCCAAGGGAGGGAAGCCAGAGACAAGCTGTGGAGATTTATGGGAAACTATCTGCAGCTTCTTTATCATTTCACAGACAACTCTGTTATCTATGCTAATAGCAGATGGGAAGGCCTTAGTCTGCAGATTATACAGATAAACCTTATTTTCACTGTTAATTCTAACTTCCTTCTCTGCTGTACCTGCCCTCCCCTCCTTTGCTGGAAGCAGCAAGATGTGTTCATGTTGGCCTTTCCTTGGCATCTCGGTTGCCCTGGACTTGGGAGGGAGGGCTGGAGAGCAGCTAAGGTGTTAGAGAGGTTAGAGTAGAAAAGAAGGGATGTGTTGGAAGAAAAGGTTTCCCAGCTGACATTGCAGAGAGTGGATGATCTGAGAAAGGGCGCTTGGAGACCATCCGCTCCACTTGTGGAAATAGGAAGTTTTCTAAATGAGTCTGTTTATACTAACAAGGATTTCCATGTACCTAGATCCTGGGTAGGAAGCCGGAAGAAATGTGGCTTTCCTTCCTTCCAGAATGGGAAGTTAGACAGAATCCACAGGCTTGGAAACTATATACAACAATTCCTTAAAGGCTTGAGTTGGATTGGGCCGTCTTCTTGAAAAAAAAATAATGAATTATTGTTGTTGTTTATTCTTTAGCTCTAAAGGTGTAGACCTTAATTTCATCTAAAAGTTGCTTCAAAATAATCTCCGAGTCACAAAATTCGAGAGTCTTATATACTTTACTGGAACATCGTTTGCTTGTCCTCTTGTTTTGGTGACTTTCCAAAGATAGCCTGGGTGCATTTTAATAGATACATACTTACTTTCATATCCTCTCAGACAGGGAGACCGTGCTCCCAACTATGGTCTAGCATCTTGCTATTTCTCTCTGTCTTAGGTGACTGAGGGGCTCTTAGTATAAGGAAGGGTGTAGAGTATAGTGTAAGGCCTTGGTCTCCTGTGGTACCTGTGTATAGGAAGGTGCTGGACCTTTTCAGCTTCCTTCATACACTGGAATTCACTCCTTGTTGTGCTGACACTGGGACACAGTAATGATAGACAGTGTCTCTTCCCCGAGAGCTCTTCCTTCCTGGCCACAACTATGGACATCACAAAAAGCCACAGTGATTGTGACGGGTGTCCTGACAGAGAAAGCTGGAGTGCTTTTGGTGAACTTGAGAAGGAGGGTCAGATTTAGGTTAGGCCCTCTCAGAAGAAATTTTACTTTGGCTAAAACCCAAAAGGATGCAAGGGAAGTTCTCACTGTGTGTAGCTGGGTAAGGTGGAGGTGGAGGAAACAGTCTGTGTGAAGGCCGAAGTGCACGTGACTATGGAATGTTCTAGAAATTAAATGGTTTTCTTGCTGGAGTGAAGCCAGCAGAACAGAGAGGAACGCCCATTTTCCCACCAGCAACACTGCTGACATTTTAAGCCAGGTACCTCTTTGCAACAGGGACCATCTTGTGCATTATAAGATGTATAGCAGTGCCCTTTGACCTTTGGCTTCCAGTTAGTAGCCCTTCACACCTCCAGATGAAGACGACCAGAATGGCTCCACATGTCCCCAGGGAGGCAGAGTCACCTGGTAGGGAGTCACTGGAATTTAAGTGAAGCTGGAGATATAAGAACACAGGAAACTAGTGAGAAATGAATGCAGAGATATTTTGCTACTATGTCCTGTTTTGGGCCTACAGCCCATATATGAGTCAACCTTACCAACTGCCTAGCAGGTCAAATGGACTGTGGCTCTTGGTGGTACTGTAGCTAAGTTGAAGAATCTAAGAGAGAGGGCTTGGTGGCTTCATCTCTAGTCGGCAGCAAGAACAGTAGGGTGCAGTTCCTGTTCTGACTGGCCCAGCCCTGCCTCACTAAGGCGAGAGAAGGATTCTGATCATAATGGCATTTATTATTCAGTGGCCCCTGATGTCAGAAGCACCCTGGCAGAGCATTCAGATTTCAGTTTATATTGAAAGCCAGGCTGGAGATGTAACTGGCGCTCTTGCAGCTTGATTACCCGTGGGATATGCCTGAAATGGGGATTGAGCACGAAGAGAACGGAGCAGCTGGCTTCAAGAGCTCCATGCTAAAGATGGGGAAGTGTGGAGGGCAAGGCCAGGCCTGGCTCCTGGAGGCTTCTGACGTGTATGTCCCATGCTTCGCAGCAGCATCGAGGACTGTATGGCCATGTTGACCCTTTTCAGTTACCAACTGTCAGGAGCCTGGTGTCTCTGCTGCACAGCTGATGGGAGAAAGGCTAGTTTCTCCATGTTCCTCTGTGGATTATGGTCAGTCCTATTCTCGAGGTGTGGCTTCATCCCTGATGGCCTTCTGAGTGGACGTCCATTGGCAGCAACCAACCATAAGACCTGGTCCTATGCTGGACAGTGGTGGTGCAGGCCTTTAATCCCAGCCCTTGGGAGGCAGAGACAGGCGAATTTCTGAGTTCGAGGCCAGCCTGGTCTACAGAATGAGTTCCAGGACAGTCAGGGCTATACTGAGAAACCTTGTCTTGAAAAAAACCAAAAATTAAAAAAAATATTAAAAAAAAATTAAGACCTGGTCTTAATCAAATCCTTTTTATCTGACGACCCCCAGCCCTACTCCAAACAGTCTAGTGTTCGTATCTGGGCAAAGTTATCATTCAGGAAGTCAAATGTGGCTGTCATAGAAGCTACATGGAAACAGAGAGTGCTAGCCTTGGTCCTCTGCTGACTATTACAGAAATTGAATGGAAAGAACAGACTTCTGTGTGTCTCTTCTAGCTCAGTCTAGTGTCCTGCAATGACAGGCTCCCTGCTGTGCCCTTTGGCAGGACTCAGACTGGCTACCTCTGCCAAATGGACTTCACTTTGAACCCTAAGACACTGGAACTGATAGTGAGAACTTGGGCAGGCCCTTCCAGCAAGCGGGCCTACGCTGAGGCTTAGGGTCTTACGAAGCTGAGGGTTGAGCCTGGCTTACTCGGCTCCTGCAAAAGAAAACTGAAATTCCCCTGTGGAGAGAGTGTTGGTTCTGTGTAGACAATTTATCCTCGTGGGCTTTTTGGTTTGTTTATTTGTTTGTTTGTTTTTACACAATTCCATCTCTCAATTTTAAAGGGTGCTATGCTTAATGTATAGAAGGAAACTAATGCTCGGCAGGGCAGAACGAACCGGTACCTGGTCGCTGTAATCTGGAAGAAACAAGTGAATCAAGGATGGACCCTTTGAACATACAGGTGGTTATACTGATGCTGTACTGACTTCTGCAGAGCAGATTCTGAGTTTGTGGACACTGATGGTAAATGACACCCTCAGCAGGGAGCAATGTGACCTGCCCCACTACCCCAATAGGTCATGGAGTCCTGGACAAGGCAAACGGGTGACAGCTTTGTAGTGGTAGATGGTAGGTAGTTGGGACGCATTTCCTTACCGAGGTGCTGTTCAGTTCTTTTAAAAAGTATGCTGAGCAAGATTGGAGACCTAGTTCAGCAGCAGAGTATCTGCTAGCATGCACAAGGCCCAGGTTTCACTTCTCAGTCCCTTCCCCCCGGCCTCCAAATGTACTGGCCTCAAAAGGGTGGAACCTGCCAGTGTTCACGTCCGTGAGGCTCCTAGAGGAGTGATGTTTGTGTAGACAGACTAGAATGGTACATCATGGCAACTGAGGCTGGAAATGTGAAGTTTGGATTTAGCAGGTCCAAAGTTCCAGGTATAGGGCCTAAAATGGTGAGAGATGGTGTGGTGGAGGTCCTGTGGAAGTAAGAATATATTTAAAGCCACCAAACTGTGTACTTAAAAATAGCAACAGTGGTTAATGCTATGCTGTGTATATTTCACTACACACAGAGAGTTCATTGGCATGGCAGCCTTGGGAGTTTCATGCAGCATTATTTAAATTTTGACTCAGCCATTTCCCAGCTGTGTGTTAATTTCAGATTTAATTTCCTCATTTTCAGAATGGAATAATAGTTCCTCTCAGAGTTGCTGTAAAAATAAATGAGATACTATCTGGCATCCTATAGGTACTCAGGAACGTGAGCTGTGGTTACGGTCGTATTATTTTTGCCACATACTCAAGTCCTCTTCTTTGTCTTATCAGAGCTGCCATTTCCGGGGAACAGATTGTATCAAGATTGTTTCAGGAATGGGTCAGGACACGGAATGTGTACCAGACACTGGGCCAGATGTGTGTGTTGTCATTGGGTCCTTCTGATCACCCTGTGAGGCAAATCCTGTTCTAGGCTGAATTTTAGAAACTGGGGGGTGGTGTTGAGGCTCAGAGGTGTTGAGATTCAGCTGAGAAATGGGGGAAATGGTTCAGCTGAGAGATGGGGGAGCTGAGATTCGAACACCTGAGTCCGGGTGATTCCAGAATCTGTACTTTAATCGGGACTGTAATGTCTCTCATTTTCGGAACAGTGTGGGACAGTGCAAGGCAGAGGGCATCTATACTTCAGACACACTAAGAGGTGCTCATGTGGGCTTCTCTAGGTATAGAGCAAGGACCTTCTTAAGTGTTGCATCTGGACACCTGGCTTGCCTCATCTAGCCCAGCCCTGTCAGGGGATCGTGTCCTTTCAGCAGAATGGTGCAGAGAGACAAGCTGTCCGTCTCCCTTGCCTCTGTAAGACCCACGGCTTCCCATCAGCCATGGGCTTTCTCATCCCAAGGCCCCAGTTTTGGGCCTGTGTGGTCAGAGCACTGGCCCCAGGGAGGCACAGGAGCTGATGCAAACTGTTCCTTTTTAGAAGAAGGTGTTAGCAAAAATGGTTGCCAAGCAACTCCAGGGCCATCTATCTACAGTGATGATGTCCCCCACCCCCCTTTGAACATCTTCTAGGCTGCTGTTCAGTTGCTCCTGGCGTTGGGATTGTTAGTATTTTTCATGAAGGGTGTGTTCCTTTGGATAGCTAGCTTGCAGATAGCTTTTCAATACCTGCCACATTCAGGGTGTCCTTTTGATGGTGATACGCCTGCTAAGTGGGTGTGAAAGTCCTTTGCCTCCTGCAGCCATAGCATGCCCTAACTGTTACTGGCTCTGAGGGGGCAGCGATAAAGAAGATTTTTGGGCTGGAGTGGCTGAGAAAGGCACAGAATGCACCTCCCACAGGAGCCCAGGGTGAGGTAGCCATGTTCAGCGCCCGTCAGTCTGGATTTCAGCTGCTGTTCACTAGCAAGGCCACTTGAACACTGCGTATGTGATGCACTTACTGGCCCCAGAGATGCTGCTCCCTGCTTCTCCCCACCTCATTTGAGACCAAAGAATGGCTATCATGTGATTTTTTTTCTTCAGTACTGTTGCCATCCCTGCGGTCCCCTCCTCTGTGTGCGATTTTAGGCACCTTGGCCTGCTGATGGATGGTCTGATTCCTTTTTAGTTTTTATTTCACTGGTAAATGTCAGGGCACCTTTCACAGTATCATGCTCAGACTAGGAGGAAGGAAGTGAGTTGCTGGAAAGTGCCACTGGTTACCTTGGGGTAAAGAAAGCCCTACGTGGCTACCCACGAACAAGAGCCCTGTTGACCTTGTCCCCATCCTCCATCCCATCCCCCCAAAACCTCTCATATCCCGTTCTGTTCTTCCTTACCATCCTCCGCAGAAGCACAGCAAGGCCCAAACAGGACATGTGTGCAGATGAATGCTCCCACTGCCCGTGGCTGACACAAAAGGCTAAGTGGCAAAGACAGGCCCAGAATATAAAAATCATGTCCGAACAGATGAAGGGTCTCTCCCTGGTCTCCAAATGGAGTTCCTGGGAACTTCTATCAATCAGATGTGTCTAACCTGTGGCCTATGGTCCGAGCGCATCCCAGGCTAGCTATGACTACAGCTCAACACATTTGTAGGTGGCAGTGTCAGGACAGCGTCCAAAGGTTGAATATTCCTGCCTTAAATGAGAGAGCCTGAGGGTGTGAGAAAACCATGTTTTATATCATGCGTTTTCTTGCCTCATTTGCCTGCTCATCCTGTGGCTTCTTGCTGTCTGTGGGCCCCACTAATTACCATTCCCTCTGTGGAGATTAGTGTGTCTGTTACTAACCCCAGCTTCTCTGCAGGGTGCTCATTCTCTGTCCCCAGAGAGCTGTATCTCCTAGCCCCCTCGGGTGTTTCTGTGGACCCCCACACTCCCTTCACTTAAAAGTTAGGACAGATGTGTGCTCTCTCTGACCCACCATTTTTAGAAAAACCTCCTGCCTGGTGTGTGCCTGTTATTCTGAGAGCGGTTCTGACTTCCACTTTCCCAGTCTCCATCCTGGACTAACCTGTCCTCCACATACCACACTGTTATACTAACTTAGTATTCAGTATTTCTGTCTCCCCTTTCCCTGCATACCACTTCAAAATTAGTCTCCCCGAAATTTACATTTATCCGGTGTTCAATAAATGAACACTTTCCCTTTTCATTACTTCCCAGGTACTGCAGCTCTCCAGGTCCTTCCTCAGGCCCTACCTAGCCCAGCAGGTAGAGTGCGCCTCATAGGAATCTCGGGCCAGCCATCTCCTTCCTCCTCTGTCTCTGCTTCCCTAGTCCCTTCCGTTGTGCTCATACTCACTTCTGTTTCTGGACCAGCCTGAACCTGGAAATATCTTTCCAGTATCTTGGGCTGTATGTCCTATAGGTTCCCCTGGGTCTGCCACATCCTGACTGTGTTTTCTTGAGCTAACACGTCCGAATTTTCAGAGCGTCATCTTATAAAAACGTGTTATGCATTGCAGAGATGAGTTTCCTTCTGCGGTGAGCGCCACATTGTGTGGGGACTGTTCCTGTGCCGTTTCACAGCAGGGAATTTCTCAGAACCCCCTTAGCATCCATCATTGGTGGCTGCCTGGATCCATCATTTCTTCACAGGGAATAGGACGACGACCGCTTACAGATTCCGTGTCTCTGACCTACTTTTTCTGGCCAGCGTTTGTCAGTGAAGAAGGCACCACTCTTTTAGATTCCTCTTAAAAGCTGGAGTGGGGGCTTTCCCTTTAATTACCAAATTTCAGACATTGGGTTTGAACGCCACGATTCTTAAGCTGGTGGAGAGGGCAAGGCTGAGGATTGGTGTGCTGGCGTTTCAAGATGCGTGTGTTGTGAAAATACAGTCATCGTGGAAGCTCAGGGACAGGGGACACTCCAAGAAGAACAGTGCTAGGGGTTAGGAGAGCCCAAGTTTTAAAACATTGAGAAGCATTGTTCCACACACTCGGGGACCCTCTACTTTAATTTGGGGAAGGAAGAAGATTTTACACTTAAAATAATCTGGTTCTCACCTTCCGGTTGGAGAATTTAGGTTGGGTGAGGTGAACCAGTGAGGCCAATTGCAGACTCAGGTGAATGGAGCTCCTGTGTGTTAGGAAGCCAGGGTGCTACCTGTATCACTGGCTCAGCAGGAAACCGCTGAGCACCCAGGAAGTGGGTGACTGGGGCTGGGCCCTTTGTGGGGTACAAGGAGGAAACAGTCTCAGCTGCTGCCCTCTAGGAACTCACCATGCAGCTCACTGGGGTCCCTGACACTTCACAGAGGATGGAGTGGGGCTCAAGAGCCCCAGTGATAAGAAAAGGAAAAGACTTCAGTTTGTGGTTAGCAAGATATCTGACTTAAGGGCGGGGCTGCTTGGCTGTGCTCTGCAGGGAGCACAGTAAAGGGTGTGCTGTAGAAGCCAAGTTCTAGTAGGAAGGGAGGGAGGGAGGGAGGAAGGAAGGGAGGGAGGGAGGAAGGAAGGGAGAGAGGAAAGGAGGGAGAGAGGGAGGAAGGGAGGGAGGGAGGAAGGAAAGAAGGGAGGAAGGGAGGGAGGAAAGAAGGGAGGAAGGGAGGGAGGAAAGAAGGGAGGAAAGAAGGGAGGAAGGGAGGGAGGAGGGGAGGAAGGAAGGGAGGAAGGAAAGAAGGGAGGAAGGAAGTGAGGAAGGAAGGGAGAGAGGGAGGAAGGGAGAGAGGGAGGAAGGGAGGAAGGAAAGGAGGGAGGGAGGAAGGAAGGGAGGGAGGAAGGAAAGGAGGGAGGAAGGAAGGAAGGAAGGGGAGGAAGGACACTTTAGAGACAGCAGAAATGGCTGGAATGTGGAGGGAGGAAGGGAGGGAGGAAGGAAAGGAGGGAGGAAGGGAGGGAGGGTGGAAGGAAGGAAGGAAGGGGAGGAAGGACACTTTAGGGACAGCAGAAATGGCTGGAATGTGGAGAGTTGGTGCTCCAGGAAAGAGTTGCAAAGGCCTTTGGAGAGCTGTGAGTTCCCTAGGAAACTGCTGTTGGAAAAAAAGTCATGGTGAAATTCATCAGGACCAAAGGAAACCACAGCTTCCTCCATGGGATGGGCCACTGCAGACTTGCCTGGGCATTGCAAAGAAGCAGCCTCCCCTGGTTCAGTAATAATTATACACATCTTGCTTTTTCTATTTGGGGGTGCTAGAGGCAGATCGGTCTCCCCCCCCTTACACACACACACACACACACACACACACTTTAAGGTTTAAGCTTTTTTACAATTAATCCATTGCTACCAGTGCTATTGTAACGAGTGTTTAGCAACCTATTCTAAAAAGTTGCTACTTATAATTTTTACTGAGAAAAATGATACGGAGTATACAATTTATCAATAATAAAATATCTTAAAGTTTTATTCCATCCAGTGGTTTGTTTCTGAATTTTCATCCCTGCATGTCAAACTCTCAGTGTAGAATCCAAGCTGAGAGTAGTTGCTGTCCTGTTAACAAGTCCACAGTTCAAGTACAGTGTGAACAACTTGGGCAGTCATCAGCAACACAGGCCCACTCGCACTATCTTACTGGAAGCTTGTCTTTATACATTGAATTTATTGTAGATTTTTGGATATAGGTAGTTTTTAGGCTGCTTGCTTAGCATGCAGAGAGCCCTAGGTTGAGTCACTGGCAAAGAATTAAAAACCAGGCATGATGGCACATACCTGAAATTCTAGCACTTGGAGGAAGAGGCAGGAGGCAGGAGGCTCATAAGTTCAAGGCTAGCCTGGGCTACATATCAAGTTTGATGCCAGCCTGGACTGCTATATGAAGCTGTGTCAAGAAAGGGGGAGGGGTTACTGGAGTAGAACCCCGATTATTCATTTGGGATTGCTTTCTCACCACTATGGCTGAGTGAGGTAGAGAAGACAAGGATTTTATGGCCCCACAGCCTAAAAAATTTAAATGACACTCCCTGTTTCTAGAAAGTTACTAAGGCCTGCTCAACACATTTGTAGCAGCACAGTATACCCAGATAATTAAGTTATACATTGTGATTTTTTTTAATATATCAAATTGTAAGCTTATATCATATAACCTTTAATTACTTAATGTACCACTGCAGTGCGCAGAGATTCTGCAGCCAAAACAAATGAAGCTGTCACTATTAGGCAGCTGACAGTACCAGATTGGAGGGGCAGCCACAATAAAAAAGATTTTCATTACTTCAAATTGTGGTCTCATTGTCCATAGAAATCAGAAGAAAGCAATTTTGAGGTTAGTTTTCATATGATTCTTTTTCCCTCTTAGGGTCTGGGGTTTGTTTTGTTTTTCTTTTCTTTTTTTTTCTAAAGGAGTTTTCCCCAGAACTAATTTAAAAGCTCAATACAGCATGCTTTTCTTACCAAATTTTGTGAGCATCTGTCTCGAGCCCATTTAGCCCCTGACAGACGCCCAGCCTCGCTCAGAATTCCCACAGATGTTCTGCGTCCAGAGAAAGGCCCACTTCCTGGTGCTGGCCCAGAGCTGGAGGAGAGGTGGGCCCACCAGTTGCGTTTCGCTGGGGTTTTCCTTGCCGCCATTTCCTGCCGGTTGCCTCTGAATGGATTGCAGATGGTCAGAAAAAGACTTCTTGGCACGGGGAGAGAGGACCAGTCTCCAGTGCTTTGTGGGAGAGGATTTATAACAGGATGGCAGTTTATGCCTACTGAGAATGGGCCTGGCTGCCGCAGGCCTGTGGGAGAATCTGGCTGCCTGTGGACAGAGGGCCGCGGGAGGAAGGCCATGGTGACCTGTCAGGGGCGCCCTTCCTCAGTGCACCCCGGACTTCTTCCAGTTCAGAAGATAAGCCTGTGGAATGGGGTCCTGAGGGAAGGTTTTGGTGTAGAAAGTCAACTGTTTTTTCTTTGTTTGTTTTTTCCCACAGAGTGGTTTAGATAGTGTTGCAATTTCTCCTTGTCTTACTTTCTCTTTCCTTAGCCACAGTGTAATAGAATGCACTTACCTCTTAAACAAAGCACACATAGCGAAACATTCAGTTAGTATTTTAACCATTTTAAAGCATATGGTTCCATGACACCAAATGCGAATACAGAGTTGTATGATCCTGACCTCCATCCATACATTTCTAGAACTTCTGCACAGTTCGAAACAGAAACTCCGTGTCTATTAACTAACAACGCCCCCTGCCTCCCTCCTCCCGGAACTGGTGTGTGTGTGTGTGTGTGTGTGTGTGTGTGTGTGTGTGTGTGTGTGTGTGTGTGTGTGTGAGTTGGCCGTTTCAGGCCCCTCATGGAAAGTGAATCAATCATGGAAAGTGAATCAAGCTTTATCCCTGTGACTGGCTTGTTTCACCCATGCTGAAGAGAATGTGGGAACTTTCTTCCTTTTTATTTTTTAATAATTTATTTTTACTTAATGTGCATGTGCATTGGTGTTTGAGGGTGTCAGATTCCCTGGAGCTAGAGCTGCAGACAGTGTGAGCTGTGAGGGTGTCAGATCCCCTGGGACTGGAATGTTCCATGGCAGTGAGAGCTGCCACGTGGGTACTGGGAATTGAACTCAGGACCTCTGGAAGAGCAGCCAGTGCTCTTAACACTGAGCCATCTCTTCAGCCCACTTTCTTCCTGTTTAAGGTTGAAATTGGTTCTGTTGCGCATGCCTACTGCGTTTGTCTTAAGGAAGTTGAGTTTTCTTTCCACTTCCTTTGGCCACTGTGGATGATGCTGCTTTGTGCCCACAATGGAGGCATGAAGAAAACTGGTTGGTGAGGGATCACTTAAGGCATTGTCAGACAGCACAGTGCTCAGGAACCGCCCCCCTCGATCTGAAGCTGACAGAGGTGGAGTGTAGGCCCTTAAAACGGCTGTGTGGAGGCAGGCCAGCTTCGGGTGCAGATAAGGCTGACATTCCACTTGCCAGTCTGTGCAGCCCTTGGGTGATGCTGGACCGACCAGAGGGGTTGCCACCTTCTAATGCATACAGAAGGGTTCTATTGTCCCTTAGAGTACAGATAGTACTGAGATCTGCAAAGGTCAATGGTACTTTGGCTTTCTGAGGAGGAATGGTTAGGAAGCTTGAACTAACTGGGTGAAGATTCTAGAATGGGCCAGTGAGATGGCTCATCCAGTAAAGGAGTTTGGCATGCCAGCCTGGTAACCCGAGTGTGACTCCCAGAATCCATTATAGAAGGAAGGAATCAACTCCTGAAGGTCGTCTTCTGATCTCTACATGTGCATCGTGGGGGACACACACGCGCACATACACACACTCTCACACATTCCTCATACATACCACACATAATAATAACAAATTTTAAAAACTTAAAAGATTCCCAAATTGGCTCTCCCTCTGCCAGGAAGCACAAAATGGCCATGCACCATTAGAGGGAGGCCAAGTGATCTCTGTCTCTGGGTCATAGTAAAAAGTCCCTGCTACAGGAGAGGCTGTTGGGCCAGGCCTCTCTGGACAGGTGTGGACAGCATGACTCTGCAGGAGTAGACCAGGAAGATGGTAGGACTTCCCTGAGAACAAGGCTGCTGATGACAGAGAAACTTCCTAGAAAGAACTGGGGAAGCGCCTCATGAAACGTGTGGTGGAGTGACTGACAAATGTCCTTTCTGACCAAAGATGGAGACAAAGGAGCCTGAGAAAGAAGGTCGCAGAGCTTTATTAATAAAAGTGTTAGCGCATACAACGTGTTGAGCCCTGCACTGTGCCATGATAGGATGTAAGTGCGCCGGGGACAGAACAGCCATTTGTTCTTGACTAAGGCTGAGAAGTTTCATGTTTTGTGGTCATTTAGAGGTGAGAAGGTGTTTGCTGTGTGCGCACACTTTTCAGATGATGTGGACAGGTCCTTTGCTTGTTGCTTCTCTATGGCAAATGACTCCCTTGCACTTAAAAATATGTATGTGCATGTATATGTGTGTGTGTGTGTGTGTGTATGTGTATATGTAGGTGTGCGTGCAAAGTTATAGCTTGTATACAAACACGACAAGGAAGGAGAGCCAAGAAAGGAGATTGACAAGCAGTCTTTGCTTTAACAGATGAATTTGAGGGTTGAGTGTGTAGCTCAGTGGTAGAGTGTTTGTCTAGCATGCCCAAGGCCTTGGGTTCAGTCCCCAGAACTGCAACAGAAAAGTAGTTGGGCTTTGTTTCTAGGGTTTGTGATACTTGAAAATGTCTTGTAAAAAGGAGTACTCTGTGGTTTGGGGTGGGAGGGTCTATCACTGTAATTGGCAATCAGGTTGCTTGTTTGTCTTACATTTTTATTTTGCCCCTCCCCCTTTGTGTGTGTGTGTGTGTGTGTGTGTGTGTGTGTGTGTGTGTGTGCACAGCTACAATGTACATGTTGATGTCAGAGGATTACTTGCCGTGTGGAACTCAAGTTGTCAAGTTTGGCAGCAAGCACCCTTACCTGGTGAGCCATCTTGCCAACCCTCATCAGGTTGTTTTTATTTTTATAGTTTTAATTTCCAGACAGACAGACAGATGAACCAACAAAGACACAGAGACAGACAGATGATTCACCATGTTGCATGGGGAGCCCCCTTTAAGTTTAAATCCATGTGGCTAGTTGGCAGGCCAGCGGCTTAGTAGTAAAGAAGACTGAATACAGGCTGTGGATCAGATCCCTGTTAACAGGGTGGCTGAGGCCCACTGTTGCCTGCTCCCTGGGTGACTTGAGTCAAGCTTCTTAACCTGTGTGCAGTGGGCTGTGTTGGCTGACACACCGAGGGTCTGGAAATGGCCGCAGCTGTTGTCCAACTGAGGGGCAGGCTTGAGAAGTCCAGGAGGTTGTGAACGTTCACTGCTGGGTTGAACTTAAAATTGAGGGATGAGGAAAAGGTGGGGCTGAATTTGAGAAATAGGGAGAGAATGAGGGAAACTGGGTTTGGAAATGGCTAAGTTAGGGATGGCGACAAAACGGCTTAAGAACTGAAGTGAGGGCTCTAGTGGTGGGGAGCGGCCTTTGCGGCCTTTGGCATTGGTTCTCAAACTTTCAGGGCTGATCTTTACCTTGGACCTAGTTCACCCTATATAACATCTCTGGTGAGGACATCCATAAGGCCAGGGAGTCAGGAGAAGAGGGACGCCTGCAGGAAATCCATTCAAAGATTGAGTACTTAGGTTTGGAGGGCTCTCTGTGCACAGATGACAGTGATCTTTGGCAGCAGTGGTCAGTGTGTGCTGTGAGGCACAGGGGTTCAGTGCAGGGGAGAGCCCCACAGCCTCTCAGAGCCTTATTCTTCCCATCTGTAAAGTGGAGTCACCATAGGCATCTCAGGGTTGAGAAGGGGAAGTAGATCTACTGTGTGTGGTGATTAACTCCACGCAGGCTTGTGGTGCTTGCTGGGTAAGCCGTTCCTTCCATTGCCATTGGGTCTCCCACTAGGAGGGAAGACTGGAGGATGCTGTTCAGAACGGGACTTCCTTACCATGCTGCACGTGGGCACAGAGTGCCTAAGAATGGGGCAGCTTCCCAGGACAATCTAGAAATGGCCTGAACCGGAAGCCTGGGATGTGCAAGTCCAGCTTAGCTTTCTCAGCATTGGTTCTGAGTCTAGGGAAAGTGTTCTTTTTGTATCTTTACATTTCTCTACTCCTGAAGCCCTAGTCATTATAACATGAGGAAAAAAAATAAATACTTCCAATTAGTCCATGCCAGGAGTCAGCTCAGTTTTTGCAGTGTGAGAGATTTGTGTGTGAGATGGGAGAGCATTCAGCTTAGAAATGATTTAATATAGTAAGGTCAGACACTGGAGTGGACAGTAAAGTTGGCATTAATTTTTAAGATAAAGCACACAGTTTTAAGAAACACTGAAAGCCCTTGGTACAGTGCAGGATGTGAAGGTGTGTGAACTTGGGTCTCCACTGTGGACCTGCCTCTCCTCTGTTGTTTAAAGAGTGAAGAGGGAGGGATGGGTGGCCACCCTTGACCTCCCTGTGAATCCAGATGGGAAGCAGGAGAGAAGGAAGTGGCCCAGACTTCCTGTTGTCACCCAGGACCAGTATATCCTTAGGGAACCCTGATGACCTAAAGGCCACTGGTGAATCCTTGGGCAACTGTGTTCATTTTGCCTAGTAGGCAGGAGGCAGCTAGAAACTGGCCAGCCATGGCTATACCTTGCAAAGGGTGGGAAACCAGAGGTTAAGCCTCAGGTTTCAGGTTGACTGCTTCAGGTGATTGGGTCTTTCAGCAGACCTGAACATCTCCCAGCCTGGTGCTTGAGTGAACATTTGAGGGGACAATTCGTTGGTCCTCCTTCCTTTAGAAGATGGTTGGCTCATCTCTGATCTGTCAGGGGGCATCTGACGGAGCAACCTGCTTTCTGCCCATACATCCTCTCTGTGCCATCTGCCCATTGTCATGCAGAGATACTCTGACGGGTGTGGTGGTGTCAGGGAGCATGCCGTGCCCGGTGACCAGCCTTTTGCCACCTATTGGAAAGGATCTGTCATCATTCATCCAAGCCCATTGACCTGTCCAGGTTTTCCCAGAGGCCTGTGGTGGACCCTTGTCCTCAGTGAAGGAGGGTCTGGTTGGAGGCATGTTTTTCATCCGAGTGTTAACCTTACACATATTCTCTGGTGAGATGTCTTTTCATAGCTTTACGTTAGTAGTGAGTTGGTTGTTATAGTCATTCTTTGATAGTTTTACAAATGCTCTGCAGGCTAATTTACCATAACCAATCAGATTCCAATCTTGGATTCTTAAAAAAAACGGTAACACTCTGACAGATTCATACCTATCCAGTCCTGACTAAAGGACCCAAATAGCTAAGAAAATAGAAACTCTGATTCCTGAGCCAATGGTAGGAATCAGTGGACGCTAGCAAGGGCTCCTGTGTTAATAATTATGCTGTCAAGACAGTGCCAGTAGTAAAAGCTGCCGTTTACTGAACAGCTATTTTCTCCCAGGTACCTCACATGCGTCAGCCTTTTGATCTTCCCACTGTGAACAGCTGCATAGACAGGAGCAGACAAATACTAACTCGCTAAGATTTTACAGCTAATCCACAGCTCAGTGGAGATGGAACTTGGGTCTTTCTATTTTGCTAACCCATGCACTCTCTCGCGTTCTCAGGGTTAAAAGTATCTATACAAGTCCAGTCTTCCTCAGTACTCGCCATCCAGCCCTGTGGTCAGCTCCAAGTACCTCACCCTGTCTCTGGTTTTATCTGTCCCTACTGCTTCTTTCTCATTGTTTCTTGTCTGTACCTGTTCTCTAGATATTGTAACTTGCCAGTTTTTCAGGGGTACTAGGTATCTTGTTGGGTCATTCTGCTAAAAAGAAACATAGGAAATAATCGGGACTGCACTACACTTTCCTTCTCAGATGTGAGAATCAGAAAGCGAAACTCAGACACATAATCAGCCGTCTGTAACCTGTCAAGACAGGCAAAGAGCGTGAGATAAGTGGTCCTCAAAGATGCCCTTGCAAGGAACATGCCTCCCAATGGCTCCCCTCTCTGTGACACTTGGTTGATCTTGGGACTCCATTTTATGTATGTGTGCATTTTAAGATTAGCTTTGTTGAGATACAATTTATTCATCATAAAATTGACCCCTTTAAAGTATTAAATTGTGTGTGTGTGTGTGTTGTCATAAGCACCAAAATATACAACTAATACTATCATCTAAGTCTACAACATTTTTATTTTTATTACCTCCAAAGAAATATGATGCTACTACCAGAATCTTACCAGTATCCCACTAGGCTCTGGCAGTAGATTGAGCATTTCGTAAAATTAGACCTATAAAATATATGGCCTTTTATGTATGGTTTCTTTCACTTGATAGTTTCAAGTTCCTCTATGTTGTAGTATGTATCAGTACTTTGTCACCATTGTAAGTAGTATTCCATTGTAGGATATATCATATCATGTTATCCACACACCAGGTGATGAACATTTGAGTTACGTCCACCTTTGGGCTATTATGAGTTCTGGTATAAAACACTTACACACTGGTTTTATGCTTTGTTTTGGGTTTCTGCGTGGACATACATTTTTTTGGTTTGCTGTAGCATATCTTTATGATTTTTTGAGCAACTATCAGATGGTTTTTCCAAAGCAACTGCCTGGATCTCCATTCCCAAAGGATATGAGTTTTCCACATCTTGTCACCATTCGTTATTGTCCTTCTTTTTTTTTTAAAATCATGGTCATCCTGGTGGGTGGGGGGTAGAGTCCCACAGTGACTTTGATCTCCATTTCCCTGATAGCTAGTCATGCTTGTCTGTCTTTCATTCTGCTCATTGGCATGATCAGCAGCCTTCTTTGAAATTCTTTTTTAAGTGCTTTGCCAGGTTAGGCTGTTTCTCTTTGTCTGTGATTTACTTTTTTATGCGGTTGTGCCCCTGTCTTCTTAAAGGTGCGCTGAACCACATGGGCTTTTTATTTCCATGCCGTTCGAGTGATCAAATATTTCTTTTGCGGCTGGTATTTATGCATCATTTTGAATTTACACCTGTACTCTTTTCTGAATGTGCTGGTGGCTTTGGCACACACATTTCCATCACCAATTCACGTTGAGTTCCGGTAGTTTCTGTAGGTGGTGTGAGGCCCAGGCCCTGAATCTGTTCCTTTTCCTGAGTCTGTCCATTTGTCTAACACTATTGTCAAAGGTTATGACTTTTCCTCAGTGGCAAGATTCGCTTCTCTGACTCAGTCTGCTCTGGTAATCTGTTTGTTTAGTCTTATACCAGTAATGTACTGTCTTGGCTACTGTGGCTTCACAGAAAGTTTTTGAAATTAGGAAATCTGTGCTTTCCAATGCTGCGATACTGCAAGGTTTTTCTGGTTCAAGGTGGTACAAGACCATTGAATCTCTATATGGATTTCAGGGCCATTTTGCAGTTTTGGAAAGAAGGAAACAAAGGCAGTTGAGATTCTCAGAAAGGCCATGCCATACCTGTGTGCCGGTCGAGGCACTTGGGCTATTGTTTTAATGGTCTTTCCATCGCTGTGTTAAAATTACCTGTAGTAGCCAACTTATAAGATGGACTCATGGTTTTAGAGGGGTCAACCATGTTCACTTGGTAATGTCACTCTTGGGCCTGTGAAGAAGCAACTCCTCATGGGGCTTTGGGGTGTGTATGTGAGAGAGAACATTGCAGAAGAAGCTAGCCATCTGTTGCAGCTAGGAGGTGGATCTAGTTTCCAGTATTCCCTGACCGGGCATACCTCTAACTCCCTTCTCAGTAGTGCCTCATTATATACATGGACTTCTGAGGCACATTCAGAGTTCACATTGTAGCCCCTGTCCTGATACTAGAACCTTCCATGCATGCCTAGGTGGCAGAGGCTTGTGTTCTTGCTTTCAGTTCCTTATTTCTATCAACTGTGTGTGCAGTTTCCACAGACAAGGCCACACTACTGGGGTTAAACTTATTTATAAGTGTCTTATGTTTGTATCGCTGTGGTCAATGGGATCTTAATTTCACTTTCTGACTGCTCATGATTAGGGCATAGAAATACATACAGCTGGTTGTGTCTCTACTTGCTAGACTTAGGAATTTTCTTCCTTTGCAAGGTTGTCTGCCTGTAAGACAATGTTGTTTACAAATAGAAGTGGTTTTGCTTTTTTTTTTCTTTCCGGTTGCCCTGTGGAGGATCTCCAGTGTGGCACTACACAGAAGTGTTGAGAGTGGAATCCTTGTCATACGCCTGCCTGTTCCTGAGGAGAAAGCTTTCTGTCTTTCCCTGTGAAGTGTGCTTTTCACTGTGGGCTGTTCATAAATCCCCTTCCTCCTGTGGAGAAAGCCCCTTCTGCTCCTCGCTTGTGGTTGTTCTTCTCTTGAAGGTTGTTGGATTTTTGTCCTGTGAGCTTTCAGCATCCATCCATACAGTTGCACAGTTTTGTTAGTCATTCTATTGATAAAGTGCTTTACTTGGATTGCTTTTTCATAGGTTGAACAACTGGCACACTGCCAGGATGCATTCCCTTGGATAGTGATGTCTGGTCATGTTACTGAGCGTGGTGTGGTAGAATTTGGTTGACGATCTATCTACCTGTGTTTCCTTGGCTTGTGATGTCTTTGAACTCAGACTTGGAAAGTGTTCTGTGTGACTCACTCTTGGTAACCAGAACATGACACACTTGATCTTAGCCAAAAGGCCGAGAAGCGATAACCAGAACATGACAAATGCCACATCAGAGGCTGGGTCACAGTGGGTCTCTCAACTTCTACATTTCCTGGAACACTTACTGTTGGCTTTCTTTCCTGGAATCTATCTGCTAGGCTGTGAGAAGCCTAAGCCATTTGGGGTGTAGGCACTCTGGTAACAGCACTAACTGATCTTCCAGTGATACTCAGCCTCACTGGTCAGCCACGAGGATGGGTGTCTTCACCCAGCCCAGCACATCTGTTATGTGACCCAAAGGAAGTCTGTCCAGTTGGGTCTACTTGGCCCACAGGAGAGATCATAATGGTTTTAGGACACAGAGAATGGGGATAGTTTACTAAACCACAACAGAGCAAAAATCCATGAGCTTCAGCCATCTTTTAAACAAACCTTCCTCTAAGAACTCTGAAAGTAGGCTGAGGGGTATTTTTCTTTTCTCCTGTTTCCAGCAAAAGCCAAGAATAATCACCTTATGACCAGAAGGCAGCAGTGGAAAGAAAGAGGGACCTGAAGCCCAGGACATCCCATCTGGTGGGACACCACACCTTGTGGGACACACACTTTGTGGGACACCACACCTGGGTGGCCACCTGTAGTAGTTATCATTTCATGGCTGTGACCAAATCTTCTAAGGGAGCAACTTTAAAAGAGGAGAGATTTGTTTGGGGTTTCAGTCCTGTGTCTCGGGGCTATTGATTCTGGGACTGTGGTGATACAGAATAGCAGTGAGGCAGAAACCTGGGGCAGAAGCAGTCCACATGTAGCAGTTAGAAGAGGCCCCTGGGACTAGGTATAACTTTCAAAGTGACCTACTTCCTCTAGCTAGGCTCCGCCTCTTAGGATTTTCAGCACGTCTCCAAATGGTGCCTAGCTGGGGACCAAGCATTCGAACATTCCCCTTCATATGGTGGCCAAGAATGTGGTTTTTTTGATTTGGGATTTTATTTGCTTGTTGAGACAGAATTTCACATGTTCCCCAGCTGGGCTTGAACTTTCTATGTATCTGAAGATGACCTGGAACTCCTGTTCCTTTTCCCTGCCCTCCCAAGTGCTGAGATTATAGGCCCGTGTCTTCATGTTCAGTTATGGGCACCCAGGATCAAAGCTTTATGCAAGCACACTCTACCAACTAAGCCACATGTCCAGTCCCCCCTCTCGTTTTCTCCTTTGAAACAGGCTCTCAGGTAGACAAGGGTGACCTTGGACTTGCTATGCAACTGAGGATGACCTTGATAATGGTGGGAAAGCCCATATCTGCCTCTGTTGGGCTTCAGGATGGTTTTGCTTTAGCATGGGACCAACCATAACACTGGCTGCCATCTGAGCCACCTGCTCCTTCACCCTCCTTAGATGTACCTGTGGTGTGACAACTCTCTGTACCTTGCCACTCTTATTAAGCCTATAGTGTTTTATTAGCTGAGCCCCCTTCACACTAGCTTCCTGTTGGTCCCAGCCACAGGGGAAAGCAGCTGAAAGGCTCTGAAGAGACAGGTATAACTTGGTCGCCAGCACCAGGACCAGAGTGGGGAGGGCCCCACCCACATGGAAGAGCTTGGTAGGCCATATATAGGCCTTCCCAAATCCACACCAACCTGACAGGCCACCATTTGACTGTGGCATTTAGAAACTAACCAAGCCAATCTGTCTCTTGAATGCTTGGGTGTTAGCTTTCCTTGCTGTGATCTATGTGTGGGTAAGCCCTATCCTTTATTTAAAGAAAACAAAGGGCATAATTCATATACTGTTCTCTCAATTTTCATAATTTTGACCATGCATCTCAAAACCACAGCAATATATCACGCCATATCTGCTAGGATGGATAGATACTTATGTGTATCTTTTTTCCTTAAAGCAAAATGAAAACTGTAAGTGTTGTAACAGGGAATTTCACAGTAGCACAAAGGTAGACTCAGTCACATGTCTATAAACCAGTGAATAGGTAAACAGAAAATGTGGCTCATCCCTAGAAAGAAATGAAGCCAGACACTTGCTACATTGTAGACACATCTCAAAAAACTTGTGGCAAGTGAAGGAAAGACGTAGTGGAATTTCTTTTTGGAATGGTGAAAATATTCTGGAATTGCATAGTGGTGATGTTTGTACACATGGCGAATTGTACACTTTCAAGTGGCTCAAATGATGACTTGACTTGTATGAATCTTCAAGAATTCCCGAGACAGAGCTGTACTCCACGCTCATGGTTCTTGCTGTTGGGTAACAGCCTGCATTGTTTTCTCATAGAAGTGTTTTCCCAAGGCAGCAGGGACAAACGGGAGAGTGGAGAGAGGGAGCTTCCTGCAAAATCCTGACGCGGCATGAAGAGTCTAGTCTTGGGGCACAGTATTCTGATGCGTCTTGCATTCCAGCCAGGCACCTCCAGGCAAGCTCAGCCTGCCTGTACTGTTTAACCCACCCCCCCCGCCCCCGGAAACGAGAGCATTCTTTAATAAACACGTGGAGAGTGCTCATTATGTGCTAGGCATCAGCGTTGGTCCTATTTTGAAGCTGAGGAGACTGGGAAACCTGAGGGATAGGAATACCCAAGGTCAGTGAAACAGCCAGCCGGCCACCGACTGGACAGTGGTCTCCCTCCCAGGCGTTCTGGCTCAGTATCTGGGTTTTTGTACTCTGTGTCATGCACACACACACACATACACACACACACACACACACACACACACACACACACACACACACACACACACACACGCACGCACACACACACCTCTCCAATGTTGTTGAGATCTAGTGCAATTAGATACTGAGAGGCTTATGAACACCAATGAGATACAGCACACTCAAGGCCCCCCTGAGTTCTTCTGCCTCAGATATTAGCAATTAGATTTACAGGAAAAGCACCTGGGGCTCATCTGCCTGAGTAGTCTTTTCACCCCGATCTTAGAGGCCTCCCTTCTAGACTTCACCAAAGAAAGCAGGGTTGAAGAAATCTTGTCCAGATGTTCTGTGCACACAGAAAAATGTTCCCAAAAGGCTTCTGCGAGGCTCTTGTGCTGTAGGGCCAGGGCGTGGCCACAAAAGGGATGGGCTCTGGGTGTGTTTGCTGCCAATGGGTCAGGTAAACCTGGAAGGGTGGGTCACATCTAGGAAGGCACATGCTTTTGATGTGGAAATGGGCCCATGAGTCAGATCCTGTAACAGATACACCTTGCTTCCTTCTGGGGCTTCTGGTCCTGAAGCTAGAGCAAGCATTAGACAGTTGTTTGTTTTTGTTTTATTTCGTTTTAAGCCACGTAGGGCAAAGTTTTTACCTCCCCCCCCCAAAGAAGATGGAGAGGTTAGAGCTGAGAGCACGGTGTTTAGATTTGGAAAGGCTGGCTATAGAGCTCATGCTGTCAGGCTGAATCCTGATGAACTCTGAGAGGTTAGACCTCGGGCCTCGGCCCTCGGGCCTCTAACCCTGGCGGTTCACAAGCCAGCCCGCCTCCGCCTGCTCTAGCAGGCGGCAACTCCACCCGAGCTCTTTTGCCTGCAGTGGCCACTGTTTACAGATGTCCTGTTCTCTAGAACCTTCTCCTCAGCCCTCCGATTGGTCTCCCTTCTTTCCAAGCTGTGCCTCTCAGACCTGTCAGTAGGGGGATTTTTTTTTTCTTTCAGAGCTCAGGTAGCTCATCACTCTGCCCTCTAGATTGTCTTCACAGCTTCCCGGGGTGTACTGAGAAGGGCACTTATAGTTCCCTGCCACCCACCGCTCCCGACCCCCACCCCCCGCACGTGTGTCCCTGTCATCTGCACAGACTTCGTAAGCTCCGCGCATCTTCTTCCATTCCTCACAGCTGCCTTTGGCCCTTTCCTACCCAGGGCCCAGGTCAAATGAGGTTTCCCTGACTCCACCTCCCCCACGCCCTCTGCAGAGTTCACGGAGTCGGGAGCACACTGTTCAGGTGTCTCTGCTCCATCACTTACCAGCCATGTGACTCTTCCTTGTCTTCCCCATGGGCTCTGGGCTCCTTTGCGCAGAATTTGTCACATATAAACCCTTTTCCCTACTGGCATACAGTAGGGGCTTAATTGGTGCATTTTTCTGGGGGTGTGCATAGATGCTCAGAGTCAAGAAAGTGTATACTCTCTAATGACCTCTAGCCCACACAAAGGACGGATACAGTCACCTGTGGGGCATATCGGTTCTTCCCTGACTTCTGAATATTCTGAGTAGAGACTGGGAGAGTGAGAACAGTTTTTCTGACTTTGCTAGCAGCTGCCGCCATGTTGCCCAGGTGGACAATGCAGGGTAGATGACATGGTCTGTCCAGCCCACTGTGCCAGTCAGTGCCGTCTGAAATCCGCTTCAAAGGGTGAAACTGCCGGCATTTACTTCTTGTGGCTGGGCCATTGGGAATGAGAGCCAGTCGTGTGGTGGGCTGAGGTGTGGAAATCCCCTTGCTAGATTTAAAATGCTTGAGAGGGAAGTCAGACCAGCAGGCAGCCATCGCCCACCTTCAAGTTTTCATTTTCAAGTGCACGAAATCCACAAGGTGGTTTTTTTTTTTCCTTCCCTGCAGCAGCTTCTTAAAACCTTCTCTTAGTGGAGCCATTTCCCATAACAGTCTGCCGTTTGGCCTTTGTAAAAGGGAGTCTCTGTATTGGTATCTAGAACACCCACAGCTGACTTCTGTCATGCTCTTGGGTTGGCTGGCTTTGCATAGGTGGCTTCCCTGAAGTGCACTGGGCAATTTGAAGATTTCTGCAGTGACTTCGAGATGGACGGCTGCTTTCAGCAGGGGTGGAGCAACAGATCCATCTACTTTCCTGCTAGGAGTGGCAGAGGTTCTTAAGGGACCCACTCATATGGGGAAGAGAAGTATACTGCAGACAGATCTTCACTCGGGGCAGTGGATTGACATTGGCTTATGCCTGGAATCACAGAGACCTGGTTGGTGAGTTGCCCAGGGATTCTGAAGTTCAGATCAGTCCCATGTTGTCCTGTACCCATGTTCCAGTGCCAGACTAGGAGAATGACTAGTAGGGAAAGGACTTGTGGAAAACGAGGCTTGGCAGCCACAGCCACTAGATATCGTCTCCGTGTGTGTTGGGCATGGAACTCATCCTGAACGACTGCTAACAGTTTTAAGCTCCCCAGTTTCCAGCCCCTGTTCCCTGCTGGGATTTCACAGACTTGCAGATCTCTCCGCCCCCTAGGCGACACCCCTTGTGTGCAAATGCTGAATCCCTGGGGGCGTGGCCTTGCCTCAGCAGTTCCTCCCCAGACCTCCAAGGCTAAGGTCAAGTGCTCCCCATGTGTGGAATTCAGGCTGAAAGTGAGTGATTGAGATGCTTTTTTTTTTCCATAGAACCGCTCCCTTCTGGTATAGGTATTTTCCTAACAACCCTTATGCAAATAGCGGAGGAAAGTAGGAAGTGGTAAAATGTCCAGGGTTCCTCTGCTCCTGCTGCAGGCTCTGCTGAAACCTTTTGATTTTCCATCAAAAAGAAAGAAAAAAAAAAGGAAGGAAGGAAGGAGGACAGACAGCCACCCTCAGTGTGGCAGTGGCTGGCAGACACAGCCAGGAGGCCTCTGTCTTTTCTTGTCTGCTTCTTCCAGGGTGGGATTATGTTGGAAAACTGAACAGTTATGGGTCTCTTGGTCACATATTGCTCTTTATTGTCTACCCTGCCAGGGAAAGTTATTGATTTGCAAATGGCAGGATTCCTTTCCACATCCTTTGCTGGAGGCTGGAGGGAGAAGATTTGCTTCAGTCTTAGCAAAACACTGTGCACCCCAAACTCTTGTTTTTAGGACCCGCTCCAGCGAGAGCAATCTCTCATGTGTGACGCCGTTCTCTAGGGAGGCAGGCGACTGGCAAAAGTCCACGCGGTCTAGCACCCTCATCTCTCTCTCTCCTCTCGCCCCCTCCCTTCTCCCCTCCCTCCCCCCTCACTTTCCCTCTTTGCCTTCCCCTCCCTCCCTCCTTCCCACCCTCCCTCCCCTTCTCTCTTTTGCTACGGATCAAACCCAGGGCCCTGAGATGTAAAGCAGTGTACCAGGGAGTCCTAAAGTCCTCCTGGATCCCAGTCAGCTTCTTACTTCCAGCTTACTTCTCAGCTTTCTCCCATCATCAAATGTAGATTCTGGGAGGAGTGCATCTTTGGCAAGTGGTTCTTTTCTGACCCTTTCTTTGGTGGATTGGGGACTGGGGGTCGTGCTATTATTGGCTCAGGCACCCTTTCCAGTAATAGAAATCAGTACCATTGTGAGATCAGGATTCAGTGGGCACCTCCAAAGGAGTTCCATGCTACTGGATATCAGGACAAGGAAGTGGACAGGGACTTGTGGATGTCTTTGACTTTAAACTCCTGTCTCATTGGGTCCTCCATTTTCATTTTGGTTTTGAGGCTTGGAAATACTTGCCCCCTACATTCTGTCCCAAAGGCTCTTTCCTTCCTTGCCCTCTAGCCCTCCAGGTCCAGAGGACCCTCAGGAGTGTCACTTCCCTTCTTTTGACTTGGCTTGGGATGCACTGTTAGCCCGCTCAGGTCCCTTCCTTTCCACCAGGAATGGCTCAGGTGGCTTCCCCTCAGATAGAACTTGTTCTTAGTACATTTCCCTGCCTGACCCTGTCAACCCTTTCAGGAAGTTCTGAGGGCTTTGCTGTTACTCTGCCCTCACAAAATTTTTGATAAGAAGTAAGGATGCTACTTGTGAAATCTTTTGGTGGTTTGATTTTAAGAATGGCTCCCTATAGGCTCATATATTTGAATGCTTAGTGCCCAGGGAGTAGATCTGTTTGGAAGCATTAGAAGGATTAAGAGGTATGGCCCTGTTGGAAGAAGTGTGTCACTGGGGGTGGACTTTGAGGGTTTCAAAAGCCTATGCCAGGCCTAGTCTCTCTGCTATATATCAGGATGTAACTCTGGGCTACAGATACAATGCTGTGCACACTGCCGTGCTCCCCACCATGATGACAATGAGTAAACCTCTGAAACTATAAGCAAACCCCAATTAAGTGCTTTATTTATTAGAACTGCTTTGATCAGGTCTTCCCCGCAGTAGAACAGGAACTCAGACAAATCTCTAGATTTGTCTTTTAATTTAGGAATAGTATGTTTTTAGGAATAGTATGTTTATTAGCAGTTATGTGAAAGCCCCCTCAGTTAGTAGGGGTTTTCTGTGCTTTATGAATATTGGCTTTGCTGTGGTTTCATGAAGGATCGGAAAGTTTTTGCTGGTCAGAAGAGAAAACTGCCTCCATTTTGTAAAGAAGTAGATCCCAAGTCCCTCACGGGGAACTGACATACAAGACAGTATCTTGCAGGACCATAGATGAAGTGAGGAGTATTTCTCAGTGAACTCTAGAACTGAAATGTAGAGTCATACTAACTAACAAGCTTGGAGTTGACCCATCCACCTCATGCCCTTGACCGCTCTAGGAACTTTTAAATTATTATAAGACTAAGTTCACATGTATTGCTGGATGATGGTGAATTTCATTTGCTTGTTTTATTTTTTGAGACCAGGTCTCACACTATAGTCCAACCTCACCTTCAATTTAAGATTATCCTGCCAAAGTGCATGGAGGCGTGAGCCTCCATGCCTGCTGCAGACTTAACAGTTTTTGAAAAGCATATGCAGAGTGTCCAGAGGACATGGGACTGGGAAGGAGAAGCCCCCACTCAGCCTGCATGGGCCTCAGGCTGTGTTGCCCCTCTGCTCTGATTCCAGTTCCTAAACCTCCCTCATCAGCCACAATTGAATGGGACCTCATCCCTTTAAAGGTAGTAATCATGTTCTGTTGTTTTGGAGATCAAACTTGACTCCACAATCCCGAGAGGACACTCTGACACCTAAGAAATCTGCCCCTAGGTTCTCAGTGGCATGGGGGGAAGCTGGAGCACTTCTGTCTTGCCCTGACTTCTTCCTCTTTGCTATGCCTCTCTGCACGGCTCCATTATGAAGGGGCAGCCTCAGATTTCATATGCGGAAGTGTGTCTGTCTCTATTTTTCTCAGTTATTCTTTCTCCTGTTCCCTCAATATAATTTAGAATAATATTCTGTTAGCCCACAGTGTGCTACACTGCCTGTACTCAGTGGCTGAGAAGATGAAAGCAATTGCTCTCCTGGAAGAAATGCACAGACTCGCTGGATAATAGGAAGAAACTTTTAGCGGCGACCATCCAAGAAAGCAGTTGGCCATTTGTATCTCTCAGGATGTTTATTAGGGTATTTGACTGTGATGATTGTCCCTCTGGGAATGTAAGCTGTAGAAATGAATGCATGTCTACACATATACAAACACAGGTTTGGAGACAAGGGTCTGTAGTGCTCTACTCTTCCTAAAAGTGGAAAGATGGAGCTAGAGAGATGACTTAGCAGTACACTGGATGCTCTTCTAGAGGATACAAGTTCAATTTCCAGCACCTACATGGTGGCCCACAACATTCTATGGTTCCAGTTCCAAGGAATAATGATACCTTCCTCTGGCCTCTAAGGGCACCAGGCACACACATACTTACACAAACATATATTTGAGCAACATACCCACATGCATAAAATATAAATAAATCTTTTATTTTTATTTTATTTGTTTATTTTGGGGGGGCGGCAGGAGTATACAGGCTGAAAGATAGGAGAGTGGTTAAACCAGTGTGACACACCCGTTCAGTGGTGTCCTGAACAGTCTATTGGAGCTTTGTGTTCACAAGGACATCTGAGACACTTGACCTATGTTCCTTCCTGGGGGACTGAAGGTACTGTGTATGAGACAGAGTCATGTAAAAATGGCTCAAGTTTCTTGGTGCAAGCAATGGGGCAAAAGATGGGGGCATAATTGAGGCAGGGGAACCTGTGTGAGCATCAGGTACCAGGGAGGTATCAAACTTCAGCTTCAACCCTAGGCAAGCTGGCAGGGGCTGGAGAACAGAGAGCTTCTTCAGAGGGCGGTCGGGGCACAGGCCGTGTCAGGCAGGGCCCTGTGCTAGCCCTCTCCACCAGTTGTGGTTTTGAATTCAGAACCACAGAGATGTTTTTGGAATGGTGATCAGCCTGGAGTGTTATCTCTAGCCCATGCTTCAGCCATTTCCACTGCAGACTGTAATGTTCCCAGCCCTGTGCTTTAATACAGATCAGAAGGAACCACCGCTGCTTTGGGTCAGCTGTTGTCATGAAATACGTTTTGATGATAAATTAGGCCAAACTCAGGAATAGGGCTTTTACTTTTTCTGATCTGTGGGTAATTAGCCATCTCCTTACAGTCCCCGGGGTCTATTCCCCAGGTGTAAATGCTTTTAAAATACTTGGGATTATTTTCCGCTTATTTCTATAATTTAAGATAACTACCACTTCCTGCTATTTATAGACCGTTTAAAACATGTCTTTTGTAATAAATAACTTTGTCACAAAAATGAAGGGCTCTTTCATGGAAAGATCCCCTTCCCACCAAACTGCCAGTACCTGGCCTTCCAGCAGACTTGCCGGGTAGTTTCTCATTCCATTGGTCCTGGAGCTTGTGTTTTGATAACCATGTGTTGATAACACATGCTGATGCATTGTGGCCCCATCATCATGAGTCCTTCCTTAGGCAATTCCTATTTCTCCAAGCCTTTGTGGGAAATCATGCAAAGGATGTGATGGCGTAGACATTCTACTAAGCTTTCTGTCTCTGGCTGCCTGATATCTCTGTTTTCAGAGATAGCCTGTGCCTCCTGTCTTGGACCTTCCTGGGATTTGGGGGCTCAGATCAGCCTGGATCTCTGCCCTCCTCCTTCTTTCCCAAAGGCATTTACTGTGTGTCCACCTATTATCTAGAAGCATCCAGATGTTACCAGTATCTGTTGGTTCTGTTCACATCAATCTGATAGTTTATGACCAACCATTTAGCATAGTTTGGATGCTAGTGGAGTATTGGGAGAGAACAGTGAAAAGGTAACAATCAGCCGGCCATGTTTCTATTCAAATGCTTCAGACGTTTCCCATGCTTCCCAGGCCACAGGCAACATAAGTGTCTTTCAAGAATGATTTTTTGTTCACTTGTTGCTCGGCTCAGCTCACAGAATTGGAAATTTGGAAGCAGCATTCCATGACAGATTGCTTTCCAGGCATTTTAAATCACCCAAGAGTTTTGCAGATCAATTTAGGGGACCCACAGCATGTCCCGATGTTCCCTCAGCCTCTCTGCCTAGTGAGGAAACCAAACGACGCTCACACATCTCAGCTTAGTTGAAGTAGAATCCTTTGTATGACCAGGGTGGGGTCAACGAACTCAGTCACTAATGAACTGTGTGATGGTGTACAATCTACATTCGCTCCCTCTCTGGGCTGGTACCTCATTCTTTGAGGGGAGGGGATAGAGGGCTGAGATAAGTCTTACTCTGTCACTCATGCTAGCCTCGAACTCACTGTGTAGCCTTCAGATAGAGGCTCAGCAGTCCTTTCTCTGCCTCCCAAGTGCTGGGATTTCAGTCATGAGTCAGTTTGCTCATCTGCACCTCATTCTTTATTCAAGTTGTACACAAAGCCTTGGAACACAGGAGGAGGCGCTGTTCTGATGGAATGAGAGTCAGACAGCCCTTGAGTGACCACTGAGACTTTGTTTTGTGAGATATCACAGAGCTCCTGAGAGCCCAGCCTGGGAGGCCTTGTACTGGAAGATGTCTAGGGACCCTCCACGGAACAGCTCTGTGGTCCTTGCCCATGAGCATGTTTACTGCTCTGTTGAGATCACAGCTGGGGTCGTGAGATACACATCTCTTGTTTGGAGAGCCACTGGGCTGGGCTTGCTAGGGTGTAACGGTAGATCTTTTGCCACCCTGTTTGGTCTCTGTATGGAGAGACAGGAATGTAGCTTTATTCAGCTTAGTGAAGATGGACTAGCTGGTTTATGGCCAAGAGTCTTTGGATGGGAATCCTCCCACAGGCCTGTAAGAATGCAGGAATTTGTTCCCGAATTGCTTGCTGTTGACTCATTATGTTGATCAGGGCTGCTTTATGGCTCAGATCTTATCTCTTATTGCCAAATCGTGGAAATCATGCCTTAGGTATGTCAGACATTTCCCACAAGGTGACATCTGTCTTATTCCAGCCACAATGCCCCCTGGGACAGGAATTGGGGGTGGGGTGGGGGATAAAAAAACCAACCAAGACATGCCACAGGTGTGAGACGTCATCATTATGGTTGATGTTGTTATGTGAAAAGTAGGACAATTTTCCAAAGAATTAAGCAAAGGCCCAGTGGATAAAGTAGGTAAACATGGAACCCATGTTGACATTGAGGAGTACAGTAGCATGAGCCAAAGATTCCTGGGGGTCCTTTTCACCAACTCTGTTAAAGGGGCTCAGTGAGGGGCTCAGATGCCTGCTTCACTCCTGGCCTCACGTCTGTTACTTGACATGATTTGGTCAGGGACTGAGCCTGAGGTATTGGGAAAATTGAAGTAATACTTAACACTTGCTGGCTTTGGTAAGACACTTGGCATGAATGTGGTGACAAGGACATTTTGTGTTTTCTCTTATGTAGATTGCTCCTATGAGAGGAGCACCTGGGGCTTTTGCACAGCTTCCTCTTGTGTCACGTTTCTCTCCTCTCCTGATGGAGCAGATAGAAACAGTGGCCGTGTTTCTGTCCACTCCTTCTATTCCAGAGAGGGACCTTGGGTCACTGGACCATCGGTGTCTTAAGTGCATGTGACTTCATAAATGTAAACAGTATGTCTTTGGTCAGTTCTGAGAGGAAGCTGTTTTTCTCTGTCATGGAAATAGCCTTACTTCAGTAAATGTGGTTTGATAACGCCCACTGAGGTCTGTGATTTGGGTTAATGTTGAGGATGGGGAAGCTGGCAGAAGCGTAGATCTTCTCAATGGGTGTGTATTAGTGAGTATTTGTAGCTGTTAATTAGATTAATTAAATTACCATAAAATCACCATCATTTCTCCTCCTCCTCCTCCATGCTGTACATAGCTGTCTCTCTAAATGGGAAATGGTTGCTTTGCCCTTGCTGTTTGAGCACTGAGCACGTCAAAGGTATTGATTGCATGCTCCGAGTCACAGACTGGGAGCTACCTATTTGTTCATCTTCCCTAGAGAAAAGGCAAATAAAGGAATTTAGCTGATATTTAAATTTTCTTTTCATTTACTCTTGTCAGAGGCATTAACCCCACAAAGACCTGTGATTAGTATCTCCTTAGGAAATAGCTCTCGGCTCTTAAGCTGGGGACTCCCTTGCATGGGAAGCAGGCTTTGCTCACAAGGTCTCCTCTCAGTGAGCTCTCTAGCTTCTGCACTCTATCCTTTCTCTCCTTCACCTCTTCCTTCCCTCTGGGTTCTGCCTCGAATGAGCTCTGAACCCTATGAGTTTTGCTTCCTGCTACAAATAATAGGTTTTCTCTTCTCAGAGAGTTTCCGCTGATACAATGCAGAGTCCCCTGGGGAGACAGAATCTCTGTAGAGGAATTGCCTAGCCTTAGATCAGTTCTTAACCTGTGGGTTGGCACCCCTTTTGGATGACCCTTTCAAAAGGGTCACATATCAGATATCCTGTATATCAGATATTTACATTACAGTTCATAACAGTAGCAAGATTACAGTTATGAAATAGCAACAAAAATGATTTCATGGTTGAGGTCACCACAACATAAAGTTAAAGGGCCATGGCATTAGAAAGGTTGAGAACCATTGCCCTACATCACATGGGCCTATGAGCATTTTCATGGTTCCTATTTAATGTGGGAAGTCCCAGCCCACTATGAATAGTGCTGTCCTGCAGAGTGGGCCTGGGGCTGTCTAGAAAGGGTAGAAGCTAAGCTGGTGAACAGCCTTCCTCCGTGGTTTTTGCTTCAGTTCCTGCCAGTTGTTACTGCACTGTTTTCCCCTCATTGATGAACTGTAACTGATAAACCCTTTCCTTCCCAAGTTGGTTCCGGTCACAGTGTGTTATTACAGCAACAGAAAGCAAACTCTGACAGTCCTTGAAAACAGTGGCTATTCCACTTGGTATATAATATACAAACAATTATTGTTATAATTTCCTACTGATTGGTTGACTGATACCGTCTGGTCCTGAATTCACCATGTAGCTAGCTAGAATACCTTCAAATTCACTATGTGGCCCAGACAAGTCTGAACCTGGACATTCTCCTTATCAATAGGCATGCGCCACCACGTTCAACTTATTGTTTTTCCTTTATTGTCTCTTCAGCCCTTACCATCATACCCACCACCCTTGCTGGCCGTACTTACCTGTGTGCTTCTGGGAGTTGGCTATGTTTCCTTTATCCCTTCCCACAGCTACCTCCCAGGTGCTCTGAGCGCCTGGGTCTATCCTGCCTAGGCTGTTACAGGTAGCTCTAAGACCCCATCTTACTTTTTATCTTTCTCTCTCTTCTGGGATGGAAACATTGACGTCACCTGGCTCTCTGATATATCAACAGGAGTCTTCTGGGATTTGGACACAGGTTCTTAATGTTTCGTACAGTGAATATTTAATACATGACCTGTCCCAACACAAGACCTCAACACAAGCCAAATACCAGAAGGCCAAATGACAGTACAGTAAGGAACCCAGACTGTCCAGGGTCAGCTCTGGACTCCACCATCTGCTAGCTCTTTCTTTCTTCTTGGGCAAGTTACATAATCTTTGTATGTCAAATCAGGGTGGCCATTTTGAGCTGCCTTTTTTTTTTGGAAATCCAATCCCCCCTGTAGTGTTTCCCTGCAGGAATATTGATGTTTTTGATTATAGGATGCAGTTCAACACTGCTGGGTTTGACATACTGCACACTCTACATCCTACCTCACTGAAATCTGATAAATTTGATTTGGGAAACCCACTGGACCCCAGAGCTTTGGACAAGGGACTATAGATCCTTAAAAACTACTTCATAGGGTTGTTGGGAGGATTAAACAAGATATTTTACAGAAAGCTTTTGGCACAACTGCCAGACTATATAGCACTCCATAAACACTGCTATTATTATCTTAGAGACATGAAAAAGTACTGTGTCCATAAGAACAGTGGTTATTTTACCGCAATAAAGACGGTTATTTTTTTCTTAATGAATAGCTTGAATGTTTAATGAATGATATAATAATGAATTTTATTGCCTGGACATGAAGACAGTATGCTATTTATTTTGGAATGAAGTTCAGAAGCCAACAGAAGGAATCTGTTTAATCAAATGTGAGTGCCACTATGACTTTTTCCCCTGAGCTTCTCTGTTCTGCAGTAGACGCTGGCTGGAGCGGAGACAAGGCTTGCTTCTCATGGTGATGGGGTGTGTTTCTGAACCCCTTTAGTCCAAATGGGAGCTCCTGTGTCTCTTCTCATTCCCTTTGTCTCTATGGCAAATTCCTGTCAACTCTAACATTAGGACGAGTTCTTCCTTCTACACTCCTACAAGTCAAGTGTTTGTAAATCTCTCCGTTGAACAATAGCCTTTATCTTTTTTCTTTCTTTCCTCTCCAGTGACACCATTGACTGTTCAGCTGTATCCATAGCCTGGGAGCATCTCTTCTTCCATCTGTGGCGTCTGACTTGCCCTCTGTCTGCTAGATTGTTGTTACTGAGGTTTACCATGAGTAGTTAAGAGGCGATCTCTTCTTTAGCCACCCTCCCACACAGCCTGATTCGACAGAGCAGCTGCCACTCACATTCCTGTTTGCTGGCAGACTGCAAGCTTTTCTTATTATGTGTTTATTCCCGACACCTATTTGGAGGATATATACATATATGATATGCATATATAATCAACTGTTATTTTCCTAACATAAAAACCTAACAATAATCAGTTATAGTTGAAAATGAGTTTGGATGATATCAGCAACAGTGGCAGAGAACTCAAGTTTATAGATTAGAATTTGTTGAGCTGGAGAACGCCTCCAACTGTGTGTGTGTGTGTGTGTGTGTGTGTGTAAATGTGTATTGTTCAATAAAAGGATATTAGTCTATTAGTGTGTGACAGATATTAAGATTTTTGGGTCTCCATTTAATAAGTTCTCTTAAGAAAATATTTAGCAAATTTGTGTGTGTACACATGTGTGTGCATTTGCTGACATTTCAAGGTATCCCATGCAGTTTACTTACTTACTTATTCTTTTTTTAAAAGATTTATTTATTATTATATGTAAGTACACTGTAGCTGTCTTCAGACACACCAGAAGACGGCATCGGATCTCATTAGGGGTGGTTGTGAGCTGCCATGTGGTTGCTGTGATTTGAACCCAGAACCTTCAGAAGAGCAGTCAGTGCTCTTAACCACTGAGCCATCTCTCCAGCCCCCCTACTTACTTATTCTTAAGACAGGGTCTCATTCCATAGCCCTGGCTGGCCTAGAACTCACTATATTACCTAACCTGGCCTTGAATTTTGACAGTCCTTCTGCCCCAGTGTCGTAAATGATGGAATTATTGATATGTCCCACCACAACTAAGTATATATGTAATTTAAAACCCAAATCACATTAAGCATCTTTAATAAGTCCCTTGCCACTTTTCCACACATTTCTAATCCTATCCTCTGAGGACAATTTTTTTTCTTCCTTACTTTTTAGCTTTTCCTTGTAGCATTTACCCCGTGTTCCATATGTGAGAGCATTTCTGCATCAGTTCATCAGTGACAGGTAATGCAATCCAGAAACCTTGAGCCACAGCTGGGGAGGTTTGGCTTTCACTCCCAGCCCCACCCACATCCCTCTCCTTGGCTCTTGCCCAGTGCTGGCTCACAGTTCTCTACTGGTTTGTGGTTCAGAATAAGCTTTCGGTAAATAGCAGGTATCCAAATCAGAAAGTTAGAGACCTCATACAAAGAAACTTACTTACTTGTTTTCTTGATTTCAGGTTTAACACTTGAAAAGTACCTGTGATACTTCCATTGCCCGAAACTACACATCCTGACTGTCTTCATCTGTAAACTCTTGATGTTGACGTTCACACTTCCTCTTACATATATTTTTGCTTATCATAAAGCCGCTTGCTTTTTATTTGCATTGATCTCTATAGACTTACCCCAAACTTTGCCTATCAGACTGGTCAGAGGCCAAAAGTATTTTTCTGCAGCTGATTAGATCTATCAAACCATCCATTCCCCAGTGTTACATTTGGCTGATTTGGTCCTGCCTTCATGGGCTCTCCCTTCCCATCCTGCTGTGAAGTCTCCCACTGAGGGCCTACCTTCCTTTCTAAGTCCTTTACTGTCTCTTTCCAGGACATTTCTCTCCCACATGCGTCCTGAAGAAAAGACACAGTGTTTGAGCCCTTAAAATATGGAAGGGTCTCGGGGGCTGAACAATATGTAAAGTTGGAAATTATTTCTCTTCAAGATTTCAAGACCTTTTTGGCACTGTCTGTCATCTCTTGTGTTCCTTGTCAGAAGAGATGCTGGGTCTGCGTTATCCTTTCATTCCTGCAAGCTCTCAGGATCTTCTCTTTGTCCACGTGGGTCTGAAATTTCCCAAGAGTGTGCTGTGGAGGACTCCTTCTTTTGAGTTTGAGCATTCTACTAGTGAGCCCTTTAATTTGGAAATGCAAATTCTCCAATTCTGGAAAGTGGTCTTTTATTTTTTTTTAAGTCATATTCCCTTCCCTAGTCCCCCTGTCTTCTAGAATTCTGGTTTGTCTGATATTGGACCCAGCGGTTTCTATTTTTCTGCTTGCTGATTGTTTTCTTGCGAATTCTATAACTGTGTTTTTTGCAAGTCTCCTATTATTGACCGTTTTATTTGGCCTGCCATAGTTGATATTTTTCAGAGCTCTTGATCGGTCTCAGCCATTTCCTCACCATTGCATCTTGGTTTTGGCTTACACTCTGAAGAGATGGATAATCGTGTTTCATAGCTTTCTTCTTTCATTAGATAGCTTTTATACCCTTCTATTCATATGCTCTCTCTCCCTCTCTCTCCCTCTCTGTCTTTTATCCTGTCTCTCTTCTTCTTTCTGTCTCTACTTGAGTTGCCCTGGATTGAACCTACAGCCTCAAATATGCTAGGTACATACTACAGTCAAACTCTACCTCCTCTCTTGGCTTACAAGTTTGGTCATCCAACGATTTCAGAGCTCTTTAGCCATTTGTATTTGAGAGCAAGGCACTACAAATGGCTTGATGGTTCTGTGTGTTCCCATAGAGCTTTCAAGGGGTGGCCCAGTGCCTTTATTTTCTCTGAGGCAAGTCCTCTCTCCTCATGAAGGTGTACTAGGAACAGTTACAGGGAAGGAGCCAATGACATGGTGACTAGCCTGTGCTCTGTACTCCTCAGATTGCTTTTGCCCCTGGGGAACACAATGTTCCCATATCGCCTGACTCCCAAGGGATATCATCCTCTGTTTTCTGTGGTGTCCTGTCTCCTCTGTCCTGCTGAAGCAGTTGGCTCTCTCATCTCCTAGGAGCCTGTGTTTGTTCAATAGTATCCCATCTCTATTGTCTTTGCACTGGTGTCCTTTTTCTTTGCATCGCCTTGTTTGAAGAGTCTTTTATAAAGAGGAAGAGCTAACGTTGAAGGGTCATCCATTCACCGTTCAATCAGCCAGTCAATGGATAGTGACTGTGTGCCAGTGGATTCAGGAACCGCAGAGGTGTGGGACAATCAACAGATCTCGCCACCCCTCCTTAAAACTCTCTCAGTTTACAGGAAGTGCCATGGTCATAAATGGCACAGAGTGACACTTGTAGTGAAACAAACCTGTTAGAGGAGTTTAGCCTTGTTATTCAGAAACTAATGTGCTAATACCAGAGAGCCCTGTGCTTATCTGAACTTTGGCTGTTTGCAAGCAGTTATACAGGGTGCTGGAAATTTCAGGCATGTGCTGCACGAGCTGAGGGTCCCCATGTTTGTGTAGCAGTGGTATTCCCATTTCCCCATTTTTTGATGATTCCGTTTAGATATCATAAAGGATATATATATGTATATGTATATATGACTTTATGTCATTTCACCTCTTCATGCTGGGATTTTGTCTGGCTTGAACTTGCACAGGTCTTGTGCATGCTGTCAGATTCCCTATGAGTTCATAGATGCATCAGCCCTGTTGTGTCTGGAAAACCCTGTTTTATTGTAGTCATCTACCGCCTTTGGCTCCTACTGTCTTTTTACTCTTTGATAATGATCCTCGAGCCTTAGGAGGAGGGGGTGTCATTTAGACATTCCATTTAGGATTGAATATTCCATTCTCTTATTCTCTGCACCTTGCTTCCTGTGTTAATTGCCATCTACTGCAAAAAGAAACTTGTCTGATGATGGTTGAGAGATGCATTAATTATTGGATATAATGAAAGTCATTAGAGTTAGTTTAAAACTGTGCCTATTTAACAGGATAGTAGTTGTAGGTTCTCCCTAGGGTCTAGGCACAGTTCTTGACCCTGATATTGGTGTCAAGTGTGGGTTTCATCCTGTGGGTCAGAACTTAGATTCAAATAAAAGAGTAGTTGGTTATATGCATGACCTCCTTGCCACTGTTACACCGGTGGGCGTGGCTTGTCTAGACAGTCATTATTGTAGCCTTCGGGGTTCACAGCTGAGTAAGGCTGGTACTGACTTTTTTCCTCCGTAGCTTGCATGGCACCTTTCCTCACGATGAAAGATAGCCAGTAGGGGTGAAACTTCTAAGTCAGTACCAGCTTGGTTTCTCCTTGTTCTACAACTCAAGTATGTGGTTTCTTCAGCCTTAGGGTTTTACTATCTATTTCTGAAGGGCAACTAAGAGACGGCAATAGCCTGTAATGTTCGGGGGTCGTTGGGACCTCTCTGGTCAACAACTTCAAAAGATGTAACCCATTCCTAGACTGGACTTTTTACTTGATAGTCTGTGGTGTCTAGTAGAGATGTTGTCAACTTGTTTTAGCTAGGAGTTTTTATCAACTGCAAAGCATGAATCTCTCAACACCAAACCCATTAGTATGGACAGGGTGCTACCTCCATGCCCCAGCCACCAGCTGCTCTTGGGTTCATCCACCACCCCAGATACCTTTCCCCTGCTCTGGAGAAGTGATGGCATAAAGAGGGATAAGTACAATAGGAGCCCACACCCAACACAAATGTCACCACTACCACCACCACCACTCAGAGAGAAAAACAAAAATCCAAAGGTAGCCATCCCCAATCTTCAGGTAGCACACTTGTAGATGCTTTCCCAGGAAGTGTGTTTTCCCGGGCTCCGTGGCTACCATACACTTTTCACTCTAGATATTATGGGTTTGGAAAGAGGGAATGCTGTGTTGAGATGCAACAGTATCTTCTCCAAGGCTTCAGAAGTTTGCTGTGAACAGCTCATATGCCAGGAAGGGCTCGGTGGCTTCAGTGGGACAGCTCTGTGGGCTGATGGTGGTGAGTCAGAGAGCTCTATGGCAAGGTCACTGGAAGGTGTCTGGGGCTTACAAATTTTGAGTACGTGCAATGTCACCACGGAGCAAAACCACATTTCTGGCATCCACCAAAGTCAAGGATTAATTATGCAGGGGGAAAAAAATAAGATGTTCCAAGTAGCTGTTAATAAAAGTGCTGGGAGGACAGTAGCAATAATCACAGGGAACTCTATTGAGCACTTAACTTGAAGCCAGCTTGCCTTAGGTATGCCAAGAACAAGCTCCCTTAATGCTTAGAGGTTTCATGATTAAGGAAACTGAAGACAAGAGGTTGAACCATTTGAATGCAGATCCTTCTGTCTCCAGGGCCTCTGCCTATAAGCACTCTATCCTTGTGCCTATAACCCAAGTCATTGCAAGCCACCCACTGTACTGAGCTTAGAACCCCAGACTCCCACTGCCAGGTTGATAATGCTGAAGCTGGGAGTATGTTATGTTGTTCTATTGTGACCCTGTCTTCCAAGCCCTCCTCCTTCAAGGGAAGAGGGGGCTGGAAAGTGGTAGTCTGTAACATCTGCAGCCCAGCAGAAGGGAGATGCCCAAAGGGAAGGGAGATGCTCAGTGCCTGGTCTGTTTATTGCTGGGAATGTTCTGTTTCTCATTCTACATCCTGGCTTCTTTATGGCCCCTCTCCAGTATTTTGCATCTTCTTCCATTCCCAGAACCCAAAGGGTCTCATTCCCTGCTCCCTTTAGTGTCCTGCGTTCTCTCCAGCAGCCCTGCTCCCTGAAGACATTCTATTGTCACTCACTTGTCTCCCAATACCTGACAGTGTGCACATTGTGAGAATTTTCTCAAATATCAGCTTAAAAAGCCTCCGCTTCTGTGACCTTCAGTCATCAGATTTATACAAATGGAGGACATCTGACTGGCAAGCACATTTCTTATTAATGCAAGAACAAGTCAATGAGTTTTGCTTTTCTTTAATTTTAAATCGTATTTTTATGATTTAAACAACCATTTTTATGATTGTTAAACATAAAACATATATAGTCTTGTCTTTTTTTAAAAAAGTTAACCCACGGACTAGAGATGGCTCAATCATTAAGGGTCCTGCTTTTCCAGAGGAGTCAGGTTCAGTTCCTGGTACCCACATGGTGGCTCACAACCATTTGTACCTTTGGTTCTAGTGGATTGGATATGCTCTTCTGGCCTCCACAAATACCAGGTACATATATAGATCGACATGCCTACGTACATGAAGGCAAAACAATACAGATAAAATAAGATTAGAATAAAAATAAATAAACAAAAAGCTAACCCAAATACAAAAAACTTCTTAAATGCACACATTAGTGAGGCAGAGCCACCTCTAGGCCACTTTGAGCCTCTCCTGGTGACTGGTATTCTTTCCCCCAAAATAAGGGATATTGAAATTTAAAGAGCAGGTTAAACTCAGTGTAAAGGTTTCTCTCTCCCCAGCAGAGTTCAGTAGTAAGGGATAAATGCTGGTGGTCTTCTGGTTTTCTGAGCTTCAATGCTTGCAGCCCCAGGTAGTTCTGGTACCCTCTTTTTGGTTGAAGTACTTACTTTCCCTATAGTTAAAGATTTTTCCACAGCTTTGCCCGAGCCTTTGCTGGCCTTTATGTAGCCTGAATGCTTGCTTTGTTTTCCAAACTTATCCAAGACTGGCCAACCCTTTGAAGACCCCTTTCCTTAATTACCATGAAGTTGGTAAATGGCTAGAAGGTTCATTTCTTTTAGACTAAAAGCTGTGCTATGCACACTGCACATTCATCCTTGAATCAGGGGCCCTGAAAGAAGTTTTCTATTCTTTCACATTGCCTGTTATGAGACAGTCTCACTGGCTATTGGTGTTTTCAGCAGGAATTTGGGAGATGTCAGTCATTTCTTCCTAGTTTCACCTGAGGTCCCAAACACTCACATCACATTCCTTTTAAGATCTTTAACTCTCTCTTTCCTAAGGACAGTATACAGGACACTCCTGTACCTTTTCCCATGATCCAGCTGTAATAGCATGTTCCATTGGCTTTATAAGTTAGTCTTCTGATGGGGAAAGAAAGAGGGACAGAGAGATCCAGACATATATCTTTAATAGTCATACATACTACTTTTCTGGAGTATGGCTACATTCTTTATGGTTACATTCTTCATGGTTCTTTACCAACTGATGCCTTCAGTGTGTGCTCTTATATAAACTCAGTGTGATGATTTTTAACTTCCAGAAATATAACACCCAAGCACTGACTTTAATATACTCAGAAAAAAACAAAACAAAACAAAAACAACCAGAAAACACGTTTTTTTCTTCTGCACACTAAGAGAACGGCTACACCTCTTTTCATGTGATTTGTATGTAGCAGTCTGCAAAACCAATTGTTTCAATATTTTAAAATTTTTAATTGCATGTATTTAATGTGTCTGTGTGTGCGCATATATATTTGTATGTGTTGTATGTGTGTACGCATGGCAGAGGTCAGAGGAAGGTAGGCAGGAATCTGTTCTCTCCTCCCATTTCCATCTTGGGGGATCAAACTCAGGTCGTGAGACTTGGCAGCAAAAGCCTTTACCCACTGAGCCATTTCATAATCTTTTGTTGTTGTTGTTGTTGTTTTTCAAGACAGGGTCTCACTGTGTAGCCCTGGATGTCCTGGAACTGACTCTGTAGACCAGACTGGTCTTGAACTCTTGAACTCAGAGTTCTGACTGATGTGCTACCACTGCCTTTATTTGTTTATTTATTTATTGTTTGAGACAAGGTCTCATTGGGTAATTTTATCTGGTCTCTGGAACCCACTCTGTAGACCATGCTGGCCTCTAACTCATAGAGATCCTCCTGCCTCTGCCTCCCTGACTATAAACCTGAGTGTTAGTGTTACAGATGTGCACCACTAAGCCTAGGTTGAGATATTTAATATTAATTGTGCCCATCTTAGTGAAGTGAACTTCTATGGTGTTAATAGTAAGTAGCAGCAAGTGTGTAGTGATGTCCTTGTTTTCAGTCAAGTGATGCTTATTTTCTGTTCTTATTAGGGTGTCTAAGCACAGAGGATACATTGCCCCTGTATGACTTCAGCCAAGCCATAAAGGGAAGAGGCTCTTTGTCACTCTTTCTGAGCCCCTCCCCTGTTGACTTTCACTGTGAACTTACTCCCCAGTGTCCCAGACCCCCAACCTAGCAGTGGTTCTTGTTGGTGACATTTGTCCTCAATGCATCTCACCCTGATCCCTGGCATCCCACCCTGTTCCCCCACATTGTGGGTTTCCTAAAATTCTTGGCTTCTCTCTGGTCATTGCTTAAGAATCAAACATTCCAAAACATTACAGCTGGAAGCAGGACAAGTCTCAACACATTCTTCCCGAGTGAGGCCCTGTTTGTGTGGGAGAGGGTTTGAGGGCTGCAGCGATGGGAAGTTCTCAGTGGCCAACTGCCCCTGAAGGCAGACACCAGGCTCTCTCCAAGTGGAAGGGCAGGGCTTCTCAGGAGTGCTGTACGGGGAAGTTCTTGGTGATAAAGAGTTCATCATGTCCCTTATTTCTCTACCTCTACCTTGACTCCCTCATTTCCCAACTGAAAGATTTTTATATTAAAAATTCAAGACAATGCTTTCATTTTTAAATTCCATTTCATTTTTATCCGTTTTATAAAAACATAGATTAAAAGTCAAACAGCAGCAGTCTTTCTCAGGCCCGGCCGGCCTCACTTCCCAAAGGAACCTCTTTGAACTCTTTTGTTTTTTCTTCCAAATCACTACCCTCACGCAGGATGCAGTCTTATTGGTTTTTAAACATTGCCCGCTGACTCCCTGTGAGAAGGACCAGCCCCCTTTTAACACAAGCCCTCCTCACCTCTCCCCTTCCTGGCCGCCATGCCTTGTGGGGTAGACCCTGTGGTTGGGTTTCCACTCTGAAGATGATTGAAACATTATTCACTAGAGAGAGAACTGAGAGAGATGGTGTTTCTTTGCCTTTACAATCCTTCAGCTGTTTGTTTTTTTCCTGAGCTACTCATTATCTTTAAAAGGCTGGTTTTACTGCCTACCCATGTCAGGTTCTTCCCCAGTTCCCCTGCAGACCTACTGGGTGCCTACTGCTGTCTTGACTCCTAGCTTCCAAATCATGCATCATTCATCTATCACTCAGACAGCCCCTCCTGCATCTCCATCTTCCTGCTCTGGCCTAGACTTGTTCATCTGGAATTCCCTTTGTTGTGTGTCTGGCTTAGATCCTTCTTTTCTTGGAACTCAAGTCTTGGTTCTTGGTTGGTTGGTTGGTTGGTTGATTTCGTTGTATTATTTGTTGTTTGTTTATGCCTTGGGCTGGGGTGTGGGGGGTGCTTCTTCTAGTAGCTTCTTGGGAAAATGCATAGTGTTGTGATCATAACATGTAGGAGGTAAATTTTCAGAGGCCACATGGAGCTGAAAGAGCCTTGGGTGGGTGGGCACAGAATTGTCACTTGAAACCTTCTAAAATTTGGAGGTAGGGCTGGAGATAGCTCAGTGGTTAAGCACAGCGTGATTATTGGAGTTTGGATCCCCAGGAACCCACGCAAATGACAGCTGAGCATAGAGGCCCGCCTACAATTCAAGCTTTCAAAGGCAGAGACCACGGGATCCTCAGAGCAAGCGAGTGAGATTATCTGAATCCTCAAGATCTAGGTTTGATTGAGAGATCCTGCCTCAGTGAATTATGAGGAGGTGTGATTCCTAAAATCACCTAGGGCCTCTACATGCACCCCCAAACATTCAGATAGACCCATACATACATGTACACTGTTCCCGCACACGAAGTTGAAAATTAATTAAAATAAAATTCAGAAGTAGCACTTCGCTGCCATTTTGAGTCCTTGATACTGCCTGGTTTTCTCTCTGGAGATTTATAAAATCACTGCCTTACCATTAAAAAAAAAACGAAAACAAAAAACAACTAAAACAAAACAAACAAACAAACAAACAAACAAACAAAAAAACCAACTAGACAACCTCAACGTAGAACGTCCACATGCCTTTTGGTAAGAGGCGGAAAGTCCTTCTCTGTGCATCCCTTTTTCTAAGCAGCTAGGGGAAAGGCTCCTGAGGCTGTTGTGACTGCTGGTGCCTAGCTGGTCCTGCGTCAGCTGCTTCTTCCCTCGTTACTCCACAGCAGCGGTCTCTCCAGATGTAAGGAGGCAGTTTGGAGAAACACTCATATCTTGACAATTTTACGCCCCCTTCCCCAGCCCCAGGAAACAAAAGTGAGCTGGGACAGAGGACAAAGAGAACATCCTGAATACCCCTCCTAGGGAGGACAGCCCCACCCACAACCCCCTACCTCCTTTTAACAGCCACCCTGTTCCTTATATTTCCCAGTAAATGATCTTTTGTAACAGGCCTGCGAACTGATTGTTCCCGACTGGCAATTTCTCTGAAGCAGAGTAATAAATACGAAAACCCAGGAAGAGACTGTTCAGAACATTTGCTTCTTATTTAAAGAATTTATTTTTACATCAAACTTTCTGTATCTTTTCTCAATGTCTATTCTCGAGAAGGTGAGACTAATTTAAATTAAAGTGTTATCTTTTAAACTAGTCAAGGAAGTTGGGTGTAGTAGTGCACATTTTTTAATCCCAGTTCCAGAAGCAGGCAGATCTCTCTGAATTCAAGGCCAGCTCGGTCTACACAGTGAGACCTTGTCTCAAAACTTAGTAAACTACCTATACATTAAATAAACGGAGGACTCTGTACCTCTGCCCATACCTCTCTGGTTTCTCCTCCTGTTTCTCCTTCTTTTACGGTTTTTGAAAACTTTCATGTGTGTATTTTCAAAGATTTCTGAGCTTTGGAGTTATTCACTGAAGTGCAGAAGGCTAAGGTAAGAAACAAAGACAAAAACCTAAAGCAAATAAACAATAACAACAACAAAAACTGATCTCAAGGTCAAGTCAGAAGGAAGTACTATTGAACACCTAAAAGCATATGTAAATATAATCTGACTTTATTCTAATGGATCTGGGTGTCCTGGCTTTCAAATTCCTCACCTGTAGACCCCCGAAGGAATCAACACAGAACCTTACTAGACTGTTTCTCCCAGTTCCAGCCTTTCCTTTTTCAGTGGACAGAGCTATTTATTTTCTAATCCTGTCACAAAAGGTTTAATGTTTTAATTTCAGGATTTAGAAGGGAAAAGACAGTCCAGACTACACCACTGAAATGACTGGCCAAAGAGATGGCCATCTGTAGGAGCCTACTGGGTTTACTAGGAGTTTTTTACACCACAAAGGAACCATTTGCTCTCCCAGAGATTCTCAGCTGGAAGCTCAGAGAATGTGATACAGTTCTGGTTTAAGCAAGGTATTTTAGCAAAAGCCTCATGATGTTGTTGGTGGATAAGAGGGACTCCCCATAAAATCATACAGGCAGGTTGATGTGCTATAGGTGGGAAGGTTGCCCCTGACTCTGTAGTTCAGATAGTGCTGTGTGTTAGTCAACTTTCCATTACTGTGACAAAACGCCTAAGACAAATTAACCTCAAAGAAGAAAGGTTTATTTAGACTCATAGTCTCAGAGGTTTCAACCTAACACTTGGCCATGAGGCAGAACATTATGAGAAAGGCATAGTGGAGTGTAGACCCTGTCCTGGTGACAGGGAAGCGGACAGAAGGGAAAGGAGGGAAGGAGGAGGACATGAGAACTGAAGAAGATCTGCCCTCAACACAATGCTCCATCCAAGTGATCCACTTTCTCCAACCAGGCCCTACCTCCTAATGATCCATTCATCTATAAATCCATTAATTGTTTCATTCATTGATGAGCTTATCACCCTCATGATCCAATCAGTTCTTAATAGCCCCATCAGTTAGGGCCAAACTCTCAACACATGAGCTTTTGGAGCTGTTTTATATCTAGATCGTAACAGACAGATCTTTCTCTGTTCACCCGTAAGTCCCTTATAGTTGGAATAATGCCAGGCATGTATATGGAATGAGAGGGTGTGAGGGACAGTTTTGCACAGCACTGCAGGAGTCTTTCCTGCCCCATTGCTTTTAGGGGTTGGATTAGCAGTGACTGAAAGGGTATTCATACAACCCTGTACAGCAAAGCTTGGAGGTCAGTCTAGATTGTCAGAACTCCCAAACATCATTTGTCCAGGTTGTGCAGGTCAGGATAAAAGTTCACAGGAAAATATGTAAAATCCCATTGTCAAGAGTTTAAAATCAATTGAAGAAGTACAAGACGAGGCACAGGTTAGGAAACCTTGTAAGTTCTTATACTTCAGTTGATTCTAAGCTTACTGTTCAGATGGGTCAGATATGTCTGCCAGAAAAGGCTCCTGGCAAGTCATTCAGGGGATGCTTCATTCATTTTGCCAAGTGCTTGTTGGGATCCTGCCCTGTGCCAAAGCACTGTGCTCAGGGGTACCTTACATGCAGATAGTCACAAAGGTGTGCTGGAGGGTAGCAGGGTTCGCTCCTCTGCCTGTGCTGAGATACACCAAACATGGAGGAACAGAGAATGCCCAGAAGAGGCACCTCATCCAAATACAAGGAGTAAAGGTAGTGGCCAGCGAGTGCTGGGTTCAGTGGTCCAGAGAGAGCTAGCTGTGTGGTAAGCAGGAGGGGATGCCCAGGAGCCACAGAGGAATACAGATGCTAGGGTTCTGCTGTGTGCTTTCCTCCTACCCTGCAGCCTGGGGCATCTTAGACCCCATTTCTTCCTCTTTGGAGAGCCCCAGACTCCATTTTTGGTCCTCCCCTTTCTCACATATTTTCATGCCTTGCTGGTCTCAACCAAGTGCACTTCTTTAAACATGTTCTGTTTGCACACATGCATGAAGTGTCTGGCTTCCAATCCTCAGCTCAGGGCCCATCCTACTGCCTGTATGGCACTCCATACTGAACACATTGAAGCCTCTGGGCTTCTGCACAGCGTCTGCTGGGGATGCCATAACAAAGTGCCACACGTGGCTGGCTGAAATCATAGCATTGTTCTCTCACAGCTCAGGAAGGGAGAAGTTCAACATCAGGACATTGGCAGGCCTGCTCTCCCTGACAGCTGTCGGGAAGGCTGTGCCTGTCCATCACTTAGGTGGTATGATCAGCAGCCCTCCTTGTCAGCAGGACCTTCACCCCAGTGTCTGCCTCCTGTGCTCACAGTGTCTTCTTCCATGCATACCTGTCCCTCCTGTCTCTCTTCTTGTTATAAGAACAGCAGTCATGTTAGGTTAGGGTCTATACTGATGACCATTGCTTCTTAAGAGCTCATTACCATGTTGGCAGTGCACACTAGTTGTACTGGCCTGTCAACTTTGGAGCCTGAGGAAAGAAGCATTGTGAGTTGAAGAATATTGGCTCCATATTCACAGGGGCCTGGGCTAGGGTTTTAAGCAAATCTTTGAAGGGGGGCAGCCCTTCCAAGCCAGCTGGTAGCCATGTCTTTCTTCGAGTTCAGAGTGAAACCCAGTGTAGTGTGCATGCCTCCTGATATTTTGTATGGCTTCTCCCCATCCAGTGCATCAAAATCCTCTGCTGACATTACCCACAGGGTCAGGGGTAAACCAGACCACCTCCTTCCCTGCTTCCACTTACAAAGGACCAACAAACCCAGCCATGAGATCATGTGACTTTTTTACATAAGACCCCTTGTGTCTTCCCGTGTCACCCAGAGTTATTACCCACATCCTTTACTTGGGCACCTATGTTTCATTTCTTTTGTTTGTTTGGAATTTTTGGAGACTGAGGCTTGGCTTGAACTCATTCACTATGTAGGTCAGGGTGAGCTCACAAACCTTCTGCCTCAGCTTCCTCTGATGAGCATAGGTACCTACCACTACACTCAGCTCCTGTGTGCTCTTGCCAGCCATTCTTCTTATAACTAACTCCCAGACTCTCTCCCTTGAATTTTCACATTAGCAGGGTAGGCAGGCCCTGTATGTACATCTGCTCTGTGACTGGCCACCTCTCCTTCGTCACCTCTCTGCCCACGTACCATTTTATTAAAGGATAGTTAAATGAAATAATAATATATATGTTACCATTGCAGACAAGGAATGTCACACAAGTGTATTCTAAGAATGTAGTGTGCTTGGACCCGGAGGGCATCGTGCTAAATGAAATGAGCCAGTCGCAGAAGGACCAATACTGAATTACAATTCTGTCATGTCAGATAGTTAAAAGTTCTCAAACTCACCAGAGCAGGAAGTAGAATAGAGATTCCCAGGAGCTGTGAAGAGGGGAAATAGGAATTGTCAAACCATGGGTACAGTTTCAGTTGTGTACAATGAAAACGTTCTAGAACACTCTTCTACAAATGTGCTCATACTTAATACAGAACTGGGGCTGGAGAAATGACTCAGCAGTTACAAGCACTGACTGCTCTTCCAGAGGTCCTGAGTTCAATTCTCAGAAACCACATGGTGGCTTACAACCATTTGGGATTGGATGCCCTCTTCTGGTGTGTCTGAAGACAGCTATAGTGTCTGAAGACAGCTACAGTGTACTCATATAAATAAAATAAATAAGTCTTTAAAAAAAAAAGGAAAAAAAGAATACAGAACTAGGGCTGGAGAGATCATTCAGCTGTTAAAGGCTGGGCTCACAACCAAAAGGATAAAAATATGGAACTACATGCTAGCTTACTACCATCTTATATTATAGGGAGTTTTAAACCACAATTTTAAAAAGCGAATATGTGATTCACTGACCCCTTTATTATATTGAAATATTGAAGGTTAAAGGACTTATCCAGGGCCTCAACTCTAGTCAGTGTCAGACAATGATAGGAAGCAGACCTTTGGCACCCAGAGTACTTTGCCCTTTTCAATATTGTGTATCACAACTATTTGTCAAAACCTATATTACAGGGCAGGCAAGATGGCTCAGCAAATATATGTATTTGATGCCTTTTTAATCTAGAATCCACATAATGGAAGGAGAGAAGAGATCCCACAGGTTGCCCTCTGACTTCTACAAGCACAGTCTGTCATACAAGCACACCACCCCACACATATAAATAGTAAATAAATTAAAAAGAAAAGATATGCCAGGTAGTAGCTGGTTCATACCTTTAATTCCAGCCCTCAGGAGGCTGGTACAGGTGAATCTCCGAGTTAGAGGGCAGTCTGGTGTACAGAGTGATTCCACAACAGTCAGGGTTATACAGAGAAACCCCATTTTGAAAAACAAACAAATAAACAACTCAGGTTATTCAGTTCCTGGAGGTGTGCCCATACTCCCTGGGGAGAAAATGCCCTGCATGTTGGTTTCATGAAGTTCTTCCATGACCCACAAGTTGGGCAGGAGACTGGAAAGTGCTACTCCTAGGTGACATGTCTTCCAAATGCAGGGAGCTTGGCAGAGTCCCTGATCTACAGCACTCCCAGTCCCAAGAGTCTGGACAAAGACTGTGGATGGGAGAAGAAAGACCTGCTGGCTTCTCGCCTGCCTGATGGTTGTTGTAATGTAGGCTGTTTACAATTGAAACAGGCCACTCGTGTCTCCTTTGGGGTACAGCCCCACTCAGCAGCTGATAGTTGACATCAATACTCTTTTATTTCTCCCTAGACAGTGATGGCTTCCAGTGGCACTGGGCAGTGGTACCCCACTGCTGGGGGCACTGGCTTCCACTGCTAGAGAGACTGACCGTGTTGCAGCCTCCATCCAGTCTGACTTCTCTGGGCTGCTGATACTGTGCTCCTCTCACTGGTTCTCACGTTTTAGCTCCAGCATTTCTGGGGTGTCTTCTCACCGGTGACTGTCCCTTCCCTCTTTTTGTCTCTATTTGTTGGTTTTCCGCACATCCTATCCTTAATGCTGTTGCCAGGCAACAGATTTTGTAGGGTATCTGCCGCCATATTCCTGACTCTTGGCCATCTGTATCCTCACAAAATCCTTATTCTCCCCATCCCCTCTGGTCCTAGCTTGCCTCCTTAGGTACAGAGTGATATTGTCTTCCTCGTATGTCTTAGTCTGATGTAGCTGCAATAGCAAAGTCCTGTGGACTGGGCAGTTTGTCTGATGATGTGATTTTTCATAGTTCTGTAGGCCAGAAGGTCAAGATCAGGGGGCACTACAAGGGATGGGGTTCTTCCTGACTTACAGACAGCCGCCTTTGTGCAAAGAGAGCAGCCTGGTGTCTCATTCCCTTCTTGTAAGGGCCCTAATCTTGTCGTAGAGCCTGCTCTCATTACTCACCTAAACCTCAGCATCTCCAAGAGGTCTCACCTTCTCACACCGTCCCTGGAGGTTTGAGCCTTTTACAAATACACTAGACACATCTTGGCCCATTGTGTGACACAACCTGGCTTCCTGCTGCATTCCTGTCCAACTCCCCTCTTTCCAGTAACCCAAGCCAGAAAATGACATCATTGCCCACAGTGGCAGTGCCAGTGCCAGGTGTCTCCAGGGCCCCTGTTCCTGCAGCCACTGCCCGTCAGTCACACATCCTTGCATTACTCACGGACTCTGCAATGTCCCTACATTTCCCAGTTTGTCTCACCAAGCCCAGCATTGCTTCTATTCCAACCGATATTCTGTGAGCTCTGTCTCATACACTTGGACACAGTGCACTCTGCTTCTCCCGCTGGCAGGCCTGCCCTTCTTCCTGGCATCTTCTCTAATAAACTAATCTATCCACAGTACCTGCCAGACCAAATGCATTTCAATGTTCTTGCTTTTGCCTCTTCTTGCCCCCCCCCTCCACACACACACACATGGCCCCGGGACTGAGGCTCATCTGTCAGAACTCAACCCTTGGTGAGGCTAACTTGTCCCCAAACATCGTGAGCTTTCTATGTGCCTTGTTTATTACTATGATGCATTGTTATGGGCTTATCTGTCCAGGCTGCCTCTGTGCCCTGTCTGTGAGCTCCTTGGGGGCAGGAATCATCTCACTCAGTGACAGTGGATGCACGGAGGATAAGCAGAAGGGCTGATGGAAAAAGGCCATAGGGTAGTAGGAACAGTAACCTTTTTCCCACTCCACGTCTCCAGGGCACTGCTGGCATAAGTGCCATCAGCTGCCTGCCCGTGGTACTTCCTGTACACACATTCAAATCCCGGAGGGAGTCATGAATGTTCCTGTTTTCTCCCCGCAGCCCTGCCAAGATCCCTCCTGCCCATATGAATGCCCTCCTGAGTAAGGCCCATCCCTCCTCAGCTTCAGTTCCCATTTATTTCTCCCTTTCAGCCCTTCCGCCCCACTCTTGTTCTGTGTGTGCTGCCGGTGGATGTGGTAGGCCCTGTGTAACGCCTGCGTGGTCTGCTGTCAGCCCTGGTCACTGTTCTCAGTGAACTGTGACTCCTCACTATAGACAGCAGCTTTGGTTTGTGCTTCTCTTCTCTCTTCTTTTCTTTTCTTTTCTTTTCTTTTCTTTTCTTTTCCTTTCCTTTCCTCCTTCCTTCCTTCCTTCCTTCCTTCCTTCCTTCCTTCCTTCCTTCTTTCCTTCCTTCTCTTCCCTCTCTCTCCCCTTTGTGCTACCCCTACCCTTTTCAAGACAAGTTTTCTCTGTGTAACCCTGGCTATCCTGGAACTCACTCTGTAGACCAGGCTGGCCTTGAACTCAGAGATCTACCTGCCTCAGCCTCTTGAGTGTTGGGACTAAAGCACTGGCCAGCTCCATTCTTTCTTGCTCATCAGACATTTGACTAATACTTCTCCACATGATGTATTCATGACTAGCCTCAAAGTTTGGTCACTTCTCTTCTGCCTGCCTCCCTTTCTCTGAGCTAGATCCTCTTTGGAAAGACGGACCAGCCCGGGAGTTGTGTGTCATCAGACAGGTTTCAAATGTGGCTTCCACAAATCCAAACCAGGGTCTGGAAAGCAGGCAGTTTAATGTCTGAACCTCCAGCTCCTCATCTCTGAAATGGAGGTAGGATCCTCCCTGTGAACTGCCAGGAGGCTTAATTGAAATGATCTGCATAAAGCACACAGCTCGGTGCCTAGCAGGAAGGCAAGGTTGGCCGCTGTGATTGATGTTTTCAATACCATTGTCTCATCAATGAATCTGCCCCTAAATATCTGTCAGGCTAGTGTACACCAGGCTTTGTGCTGCCCTGAAACCTACCCTTTCTTTGTTAGTTGGAATGGAAACCTAACTTTCCATGGGGTGAGGAGAGGTGCCGGGGAGGTACTTGCATTTGTCTCAACCTCAAGCTTCTCTCTTCATGGGGCATAGCCAATGTTCCGAGTCTTGGTTAAACATGGACTGTGTTGGCTCTTAATCCTTACACACAGTGCCTGGGATAACGAGGGACAACAGCCCCCTTAATCGGTCACTTTTGTAGGCATGACAGCTAGCCCCTTTCCATCTGTTCACTTCAGGGGTCAGGATTTGCTTTTCTTGGTTGAAGCAGGTCTGAGGAAGATGTTGCCTGTCTTCAGAAGATTTCCCATGTTGTGAGAAATCCCTACCTCCTTGTGAGACCAAGATGCTGGGCCACATCTGTCAGCCTCAGGGGCACAGTTGGGGCTATAACTGCCTGGAATGTGTGACGAAGGACTTCCCAAGTCTCTCTGTCTGACCAGAGCTGGCAAGAGAGGTGACTATTGAAGTTAAGAGTGAAGTCTCTCCTGGTCTCTTGCCTTTAGAGAGTGTCTTCCTGGATACTTCCTGTGACTACCTGGTAACTGCTCCCCTCCATCAAAGAAGACACAGTCTTCTTTAGCCCTGTGTCAGGTGGCTGGACCAGTAAACCAAATAGATGATTCTCACTGTATGCCTTCCTCCTGCATCCCAGTTCATCAAAGGATAAAGACACAGATCAGTACTCTTTCTATTGGAGGAGCTTTTAGGAAATGCCATGCAGTAAGGGTCAAACACCTGCATCAGAGTCACCTGGAGATCTCTCCCAAAATGCAGGTTCCCGGAACTCTCCTTCATTAAGTTCCAATTCCATGAGTCTGGCTGAGGCCAGGAATCTGTCCTTAAAGAATCCTGAGAGACTGTGGTAGGCAGGTGTAGCATAGTATACCTGATGCATTGGATGCCTTTCTTCCCCAGTGGGGGCAGGTGCTTAGGAGCCCCAGGGAGATTTGACAGGTTTGTGACAGAGGCCCAGAGCTCTAAGGATGCTGCAAAGCTCCTGCCTTGATCTCAGCAGCCGGTGCCAGAGCTGTTTCACCATTGAATGAAATCAGGGCATCTGAATGGGAGGTCTGGAGAGCTGTGTGGAAACCAGGGCAGAGAGGAAGGCTTTGAATATACATATCCTGTCCATCCCTGTCAGGGACGGGGCAGGGAGGGTGATCAGGCATGAAATTTGTGTGCAAAACGATGGATTATCAGTTGACGTTGGCTGGATACTGATTCAAATAAATGGACCTGATGCAGGAACAGAAGGGGGACGAGGTCTAAGGTCCCCAGTGTAGGCAACTCTCAAGCCATGCACAGACTGAAGGGCATCCTAAGTCGCAACAAGACCCTCAGTCCCCAGAACTTTATACTACAAAGCCACTAGATGGTTGGCACACAAGCTAGCATGATAATTGTGTTTCGGGGGGGGGGGGTGTTGCAAAGAAAATAGTGCTTCAGTCAGGAAAAGCAAAGTGAATAAGCTCTGCATAGCCCTGGAAGTGGGAACCATCCACCAGAGCCAGGCTACCAGGAAGGATCCCCTGTAGTTTGGAATTTAGAGCCAAGATATGAGGTCCCTTTGGTATCTGAACCTGGGTTATTGTCGGTGCTATTGCAAGCAGGTGAGGTCTTTTCTTCTTTTTCTTTTAACTGAGCGTGTATGTGTGTGTGTGTGTGTGTGTTCAATGAGAGGCAGGTTCATGGCACTATGAGAAAGCTCCCCAGGCATACAGACCTTAAGTAAATAAAAGCACAAAAATAGATTTTTTCAAACCATGTCCTTTCAGAACATAGTACTGAAAAATTGGATTGAATTCCCTTTGCTCACCTGACTGCTGAGTGGAGAAATTCGGAAGAAGGATCTGTGTTTTTTCCAGCGGATCTGCTGAGACAGGGCCCAAGGCAGGTCTGATAATTCTAATGGGTGACCTTCTAAAAGCCATCTGGGGTGTGTGAGCTGGGGTTATAGGAGCTACGGGCCTGAAGTTTAGCTGGCCAGATCTGAACCCAGAGTAAAACTCCATGTAGTAACTCTGCCCATGGGTTTTAGGTTGCATCTGAGGTCTGAAGGCCACTGTGCAACCCTCAGAAGAAGGTTGTTTGTCTAGTGGTGGTGAAGGCTTAGCCTGAAGCATCCACACTTTGACTCGGTTCCACATGGATCCTGAGATTGTTTTTTTGCCAGATGGCCAGCAGTGCACTGGGATTAGTGTTTGACCATAGAGCACAAAGGGGGTTTTCTCTTGAGCTAAGAGGTGAGCGTAAAAATGTCTGGCATTGCTAGCATCCTATTTTAGGTAGATTTTCAGAATCTAGATTTTCACTAGCCCCAAACCACCCAAGATCCTAAATATAGTACCCTGAACCATATTTCAGCACAGAACGTCTCTATGGGGTACAACCAGAGGTGTGCTGGTCTACTGGCTTTCTGAGAAGGTTAACAGCCCTCATTTGTAGAACACCATTGAACTCCATGAATCTCTTAAGAGGTAACTGAGAGGGGCAGAGCGAACCATGTGCTAGGAGTTCCCACAGAGACACCCCTGTATGTAAAGAAGTGTGCCTCTAGGTAATAGCATCTCAACATTCAGAAGTTCCATGTTACCAGACAGTACTGGACAACCAGTGGGTATCCAACTGTCTCCTCTTTAGTAGCTGTCATGATAAGACGATAATTGGATAACTTTAGGTGCTATTACATCTCTTCAAGAACTTGTTAAAGATCCATCCAGTGGGACTAGAGAGATGGCTGATGGTTAAGAGAACTCGCTGCTTTCCCAAAGGACCAGAGTTTAATCTCCAGCAACACAGGCACAAACGCATGTACACTCGCACGCATGCACACCACACCCCCACCATAAATAAATAATAAATAAATTATAAAATGAATTGAACAAGTGAAATAAAAATGCAACCCATTGGACTCAATCTCCCAGGGGGTTTGATGCCACAGAGAGAGTCCAGACGTCTATCGGTGGCGAGCAAATAGCAGATTTGAAGGTACATGGGAAGAAACCTTACTTCACTATGTACTTCCCCAATGGCTTAGATGACTTGGAAACTCAAGATCTAGTGACCTTTAAACACAGTGAATTTACTCTCATCACTCCTGTGACGGTGCAGAGCAACAGGACGGTAATTCTTAAAGTCCCACCCTGCAAAACCTGGCTCTAACATTAACAGAGAGCATTCCATGCACCACACACCAGACACGCGCTACCCCATCTCACCCTAACAACATCTCTGTAATTACCAGGCCCACTTTACAGATGACAAAAGGGAGGCCCGGAGCCATCGTCCAAAGAGGCGGTACCAGGATTCAAAGCCAGGCAGTCTGGCTCCATAGTCTGTATGGTAAGCATGGTGCTGAGCTGCCTCTGAAAAGCAGTGTTCCTCTGAGGGTCTTTGGCTTACAGCCTTGCGAATTCAGACTGGAGTTCAGTTCAGTTTTGTGAGAACTTAATTGAGTTGGAGATGCTAACACTGGCCTACGGCATCTCATTGAATCCAAGCAGCAGCTTTGTGGGGAAGGTGTAATTACTGTCTTCCAGGGGAGGAAAGGCAGACCCAAAGAGGTTAGTCCTAAGGCTTGATAGGTGCTGCACAGCCAGCTAGGGACAGAGAGGCATTTATTGGTCCTTCCTCTACCCGAGCTACCTAGCCACATCTCTTCCTTGGTCCCTTAGGCTAATGTAAGAGAGCTTTGATACCTTGGTACTTATTGAAACATTTGGGCTTGTTTCTGGCAGTCTTCATTTTTGACTGTTAAGCGGCCGAGTCTGTAAATAAAGCGTAAGTGTACACGTGGGGACGACAGCCGTATCCAGATACGCCCTGAGACCTCAGCACATAGAGTTGGCTGAAGGCGGCAAGAAGAGGCAAAAGGCCGAGCGTGGTGGAGAAAGGGTGAGTTGTGTCTGTGGGAACAGAGGATTCCTGGATGAGGCTACACTAAAGAAAGCCCTTTCAGGACTTGTACAGTTGCAGAGACTGTGAGGGGTGTGAGCAGGGCAGCCGGGAGTCCTTGGTAGCTGAACCTGGGTCCCTGGGCTTAGAGCCAGATCCTAGAGGTTCACCCTCCCTGCTCACAGGATCCCTTCTGACCTCGGGCCATATCTAGTCTGATGTCTGATGTGCGATCAAAGACAGGATTTTCTCCACCAGCTGATCGATCTTTTTCCATTACCTTACAATAGCTTTTGTAGGCCTCTCTCTCTCCAGGTCTCTCTCTCTCTTTCCCTAGGCCTCTGTGCCTATAGCAGTTCTGAAGGTGGCTGCTTGCTCTGAGCACTGTTAGACTGGAGTGTCAGGTGAGTGACAGGCTAGAGCAGTCCAAGTATGATGAGACATTCGTCTGCTTTTTTTTGTTCTCCTGAAGCAGAGAAGTGTTTCTGCCCTTCATGAACCCTGGCACAGTGGCTGGCCCAACAGGAGAGGCTGTGGTTCATCTTGTTAGTACCTAGTCTTGCCTTAAGGGGTTGGGATATCCCACATCCAACTGTCCCAAGAGCCTAAGTGCTTTGCACACTGATTCGGAGCTATGAAAGAGATCCTCGCCACTGGCCGCTGACTCTGCTGAGTGGACTTAGTTCTCTTGATGGAGCCAAATGGCACATTTAACCCCTGAGTCCTGGCAGCACCGTTGTGATCTTGAAGGGTGTTTGGAGTCTTCTGTAGCCTGGACTAATGGCTGTCTTGGGGTGGGGGTGGGGGGTGGTGAGCCCTTACCTTGCCAGTTTGGATAAACCACAACCACAACATACTTCTGTTCTCTGCCTGGGGACACTAATGAGTACCGCCACATCAAGAGTCTTTTGCCATGAACCTTCCACATAGGAGTCAGTTCACCAGTGCTCTGAACTTATCAGGAATATCTGGGACCACCCATTGCTCCTGGATTCCACTTCACAGAGTCTTATAGAGTATCTCTTCGTTGTGTTTCCATTTGCAAAAAGAACTCCGAGGTAGACTTCCATCATGGAGCCAGGGATAGTATATCTGAAATGATGGAATTTTCTGGCTCCTACTTTCTTGAATGTGTGGGTTGCTAGTCACAGTCACATGTTTTGGATGGCTTTATTAGTGACAGCATAATAGATGAGCCTGCCATCATACAGTGTTACCAGAGAAGGGCTTGTCATGTCAACTCTCCTGTGTTCATGAGCTACCCACAGGCTTCTTCATGGACTCCACTTACACCAACTTCTGATTCCTGTCATTCAAGAAATCTGTCACATTATTATGTAGGGATAAAAGTTGTGTATGTATATTGTGGGTAGAGATTGTCTAGTTCCTCTGGAGGCCTTTGGGTACATTTATCAATAATGGTAGAAGAACCAGAGAGAATGGCTTCCTTCCAAGTCCTTGTCTTAGCCGGACTGTGGAAGTCCTCAAAATGGCGTGGGCTTGACTTTCACTGGCAGCTGGCCACCTATCCCTGACCCTTGCCCTGACCGGTCTGTCTTATATACATTGTATACCTCTCCACATATAAGGACATGAAGCAAGATGGCTGACCTCATGCAGCCATTTTTTTTTAACGCAAAAAGACCATATTTTGCTTAAAGATGTCAGAGGAAGCCTGGATTCTGTTGCCTTTCATGGAAGTTCTCCCAGATTCCCACTGGACACGCTAGAGATCTGTGCATGCTAGAGATCCGTGACGTGGAAGACAAGTGGTATTGTGCCTCAGCCCAGTCAAGGTTCTCCTGAGCTATAATTTAGCCCCCAAGGACCAGCTGAATTCACTTCTTGTTGGCTAAGTCTCCTTTAGTTTCATTTTTAAATTTTAATTGAGTGATTGATATTAGAACTATGTCTTACTTTTTCTTCTCCCCCCAAAGTATAGCAGTAAAACAGGTGGAGACCAAGTTAAATGCATCTCAGAATCACAGTGTTTAAATCATCTAATGCTTCCTGTGGCGCAGACAGACACGGTAGGGTGATTAAGCAGATAGAGAGCCGCTTTAACTCCTCTCAAGAGTGCGCGCCACTCTGATTTTATGTTTGTTGCTCTTTCTAGAGATTTTCTGTGCTGCAGTGGGCATGTCCCCTTCCCCTTCCTCACCCACCTTTTCTTGGCACTCTTCCTTCTGGACCATCTAACGTAACTAAAGAGCCAAAAAGGAATGTAGAGGGCCAGCTAGTCCATCTCCCAGTCCCAGTTAGGAGAGAGAGAAGTGTCCTTTATGAGCAGACATGAAAGCAGATATTGCCATTGAATTCCCCATGAGCCACTTAAGAGGTTCGAATGGCACATTCGTGTTTAGCCTGAAAATCATCTTTGGCCATGTCTTAGTGCATTTTCTGTTGTTATAATGGAATTATCACAGACTGACTGATTTATAGAGTCATTTATTTTTTACAAGTCTAGAGGCTTGGAAGCCCCAGGTCAGGGACCCTAGATCTTGAGTGCCTTCCTGATGGACTATACCATGGTGTAAGGAGGGAAGGCAACAAACCATTTCGGAAATGGAGTGGGCAAGGAAGTGGGGAGGAGGAGGAAGAGAGAGGAGGAACTGTCCCTTTGTCACTAACAGTCTCCAGCAGTAACTATCACACCACTGTGCTGACAGTGTTTGTTCTCTGCCCTGGTAACCCACTCACCTCTAAGGGATCCACAGTGTTGTACTAGGATTGTGTTTTGAGCATGAGTATTTTGGGTGGTACATTGAAACCACAGCAGATCATAACTTGTTTTGTAAGGAAAAACATGGGAATTATTATTTCCTGGTTCCCAAACCTACTGCCCTGTTCCTTGAAATGTGGTTCATCCCTCAACTTCACAAAGGTCTCTTCAGGGTGCAGCTGAAGGATAGAAACAGAGAAGACATCACAGACTGTGTCAGAAGACCCAACCAGAACTCGAGAAGCACCCCACATGGAGGTGGTAGAAATCACTCCAGAATTTGCTGAAAACTGGCCTCATATAAACAATCTCTTAACGTTTTCTGAACATTAGGGATTGAAGTAAGGAGTATACACGTGCGCACACACACACACACACACACACACACACACACGCACACACACTCACTTAAGGCCTATAGAACAAGAGTTGAGAAAAAAAAATGTCTCCCAACTGTCATCCTTAAAGACAATATAAGCACGAACATTTAAATAGAGCAGAAAGAAGAAAGGGGAGTGGGGCCTGGAGATGAGAAAGCATTCATAGATCTCTCTACCCACTTCTTAAAGAACCCTCAGCAAGACAGCCAGACAGAAGGGAGTAAGCTCTCACCCTATAAACCGATGCTTCTTTCTCTTCTGATTAAGTTACACTGAACTCTGTAGCTTCCATCAACAGGCAGGCCCTGGGATGAACATGCTGTGCCTACTTGTCCTTGGCCTTCACACAGATCATGAACTCTGAGGTCAACTTGAAAAGGGGAGAAATAGGGTTGTCTGTCTATACAGCTGACCTCTAAGCTCAAGCAGTCCTGCTGTAAGAGAAATCTTGGCCAGTGCACCTCAGAAACCTGCCATAGCGTCTGTTGTGTGGCCCCTCTGTCCTGAAAACTAGTACAGAGGCTCTCAGGCCAGGAGCTGCCGGTGTACCAGGCTAGGCTATGGATAAGGGTATGCGTGGACAGAGGGAAGCCTGGTGGTTCTGTAAGTCCTTGCAGGAGCCAGGGCCGGTTTTGCATCCAGAATGTTTTTATTGTCAGATTTGTGAAGTATAGGCAAGGGGAGCCCTTTACAAAATTAATCTCCTAGCTGCCAAGGTCATTGCTGCCCAGCTGGCCAGTCATATTTCTCTGCCAGGCTGGGCTCAAGCTAACTTAGTGTACTAAACTGAACCTGACGATGTGCTGGACCAACCAGTTTAGAGCTAAGACACAAAAGACTGGAAAAGTCTAGATAGTCCATGACTTGGATCACACATGGTCTTGAAGTAAAGAACATAATAAAATGGAACTGCCAAGCCCACCCCTAATGCCAGATCCAAGGGGCCCCTGTCAAGCCTGAGAGCAGGAAGCCGCAGTGACTGTCCATTCTCGAAGGGCCCAGCTTATTTACACACTTTGCACGGTGAGATGGGTACAAACCACTTCGTCACTAATGTGGTCCACCTGCAACGTCCTTAGATTCACAAAGTACTTGTCTTCCAAGGCATTCACAGAATGAATGAATTGATAAAATTATTGACCTTGTAATGTAGATAACAACATGGTTATTAGGGCAATTTATTATCATTTGCTACGTCCCCTTTGAGAGAGAAGATGAAGGAGGATGAGAGATAAATCATCTTCTTGGGAACTACAGCCTGGTTGATGTATGAGCATTGATTAAGCAAGCTACTATGTGCCAGGCTGTTTGGCCATTGCCGATCTCAAGAGCAGTGCGTCACAGATCCTGTCTTCCGGAAGACCTCACCATGGTGAGAGTCAGAGCCCTAAGCCGGGAAGTCCTGTTCTCACTGCTGAGTGAGGCTATGCCAGAGTGAAGGGAGGACGTTTCCCCGGGAAGGGCTCGGGTGAGCTCTAAGAGATAAGAGCCGTAGGAATCTCCATCCTGTGCTGCCTCTTTCACAAATACGCCATCCCATTCCAGAGGCACAAGCACAGCATTATTGTACCAAATGATAGGCTAGAGCCAGAACTTGAATTTGGGCGCCAACCAGGGTGCAGCACTGGGCAGTGTGTTTTAAAGTCCGAGGAAGACTTCGGGGGTTAGTATAGCTTTTCAGTCTCCATAGACCTTAAGTGACTGTCTCTAAGGACCTGTTTGTAGCCTTGTTGATCTGGGGTTTCTGCCCAGAGTAAGAAGTAAACTTGTTATATTTGTCTCACATCTACCCTCTGAAAAAATTTAATGTGTTGAACTTAACATTTATTTTCATAACAATATTTTTTAGAGTAAAATTTAAAAAGGAAACGTGTTCAAATGTTGTAAAACTGTTTACAATATACTGTAGTATATACGTGTGTGTGTGTGTGTGTGTGTGTGTGTGTGTGTGTGTACCTCAACATTTTGTAATTCCTCTTGTGCCTAGAAAGACCCTGGAAAGACTTTTGGGGAAACTGAAGGCCATTTCCTTGGGACTTAATATTTCTTCCATGGAGAGCAACTTCAAGGTTGTCTGTTTTGTTGTCTGTCTTCTTTTCCCCACTGTGGGACTTTTCTCTCCTGAGCACAGGTAGCATCGATTGCCAGTAAGCTGTTCAGCTGCCTTCAAAGCATTCTGGTCCTGTCAGCTTCCCTAGCATCCTGGGCCTCGCATGGGATCCCCACGGCAGAGGAAGAATCCTGCCCTTCCTCTATCCTTGCTGAGTTTCAGCTTTCCAGCCTTCTCCAGTTGTTGTTGATTCTTAATGTCAAAGTTCCAAGCTTTGGAAGGCGTCCAGGGGCTAATTCAAGAGTGTGCAGCATCTATTCTGATCTCATACCCACAAAACCGGCCGTCTTCCCATCTTGGCAACACGTGCTGTACAGACAGTGAACTGGAGATGTCTCCTGCCCCTTCACTGGATGCAACCATTTTCAACAAGAGAATATTGGCTGTAAACTGGGTTTATACACACACAACTTTACTTAGCAAAAGAATTGTCCTTAGAAAGCTATTTTTCTTGAACAAAACACTAACCCCATTCTGCCGATTTCTTTCTTAGTGTCGGCTATCAAAGCAGTTTATCAGTTGCTCAGGGAAATCAGAGTCATCCCTCCAGCTTCATAGAAATCATTTTATTGCCCCAAACTTTGCATCTATTGAGCTCTGGCCCTGCCCCTTCCTCTGCTCTCTGGGATGGAGGAAGTTCAGGTGAGAGCCCGAGGGTCAGGCAGGAAGTGATGAAGGTGCCCATCTGGCCCAAGAAAGTCTTGGGATAATAATTAAGGCCATAAGCATAATTTTATATTAGTTCACAGAAGTTTGTCCATATCCCAATGTGGTATATTAATGTATCTGCTCTCCATGGGAAGATGGAGAATATGGAATGTAACGAAGCATGATTTCTGTTTTATAAGCACACTACCCCTCTTCTTATCCATTGTTTTGTGTTTCATGGTTTCCATTACCCGTGGTCATCGACAGTCCAAAAACACTTACTGAAAAATTGCAGAAGTAAATAGTTCACACATTTTTTTTAGTTGCCCACCAGAATGAGAAGCATGGCGAGGTGTGCTGTCCCACCCAGGATGCGGATAAACGCCACATCTAGAGCACTTGCTGTGCATACACCACCCACGTATTAGCATTGGGAGCCTGCTGGTGGTTCAGACAGTCCGTGTGTCTCAGACCATTTCTATGAATGCAGTAGAATACTGGAAGCTGGGCAGTTTATAAAGGAAAGCTTTGTTTGGCTTGCTGTCCTAAAGGCTGGAAATCCTGGGCTAGGATTGGTGAGGGCCTCTTATTGTGTCAGTAGAATGTAGAAGGGCAGACATTGTCCATGGAGGAGGGAAAGCATGAAGGCTGGACTGGCAGTCTAATAGCCTGCTTCGCTAGATGAGCCTACTACCACGAGAAACACAGTCTTCATTCTGACCCACTGAAGGCCACACTCACCCCAACATTGCCACAAAAGCAACAGAATTTCATGTCAGTCTAAGTCATATTCAAACAGTAGAGCCTTCCAAATTGATTTCCTCATCTGTAAAATGGGACCATGCTCTGTTATCAAAGATGCAACATTTTGCTAAGGAAAAGAACACTGCTTTTGGAGTCGTTGGCCTGTAATCTCATCCTGCCTTAGAAACTCTGGCAAATTGCTTTTACCTTTATTCATTTGCTTGGAAAGTGAAGTGTTGGCCTCACAGGTTAATGGTGAAGAGTCACAGATAATATTTACATATCACAGACTCCAAAGGGTATATCTTAGCATATACTTGGTGGCTACCATTAGGTGTGGAACATAGAGAATTTCACCTCTTACCTCTGCCCATCCACATTCAGTATTGAATGGTAAATGTTTAACAACAGTCCCTCCAAAAGCAAAGGTCTGGATCATACTGTTTGCCTATTTTCATGGTGTAAATATTCCCTTGGGGCTGATTTCAAACTACCTCAGTAACAACTCTGAACACAGAGCTGGGCAGACATACATGTTCTTACACACTGGTACAGGCCCAAATCAGCACAACACTGTTTGGTTTTGGTTTGGTTTTCACTCAATGTTTTGCTTAGGGGATAAATTGAGAGAGATTACTGAGTAGCTAGCATTATGCCCTGTGCACAGCACGTTATTTCTCTATCCTGTCTTCTCTCCTTTATCCTTGACCCTTATTATTTTAATCAAACAGCACATTTACCTTGAACACCAGCTAGCTATGTGAAGTAAGTAAGTGTGTGTGTGTGGTGTGTGTTGTGTGTGTGCGTGTGTGTGTGTGTGTGTCTTCTAGAATCCAAGTACCATATTCTGCATCTGCTAGGAGGTCTCCTGCATCCTCTGCACAGCCTGCAGAAGAGCCCTAAGGTTGACTTTACTGAGGCATAAGCAGGTAGACAAGTAGGTCCTTACCTCTTCACAGGAGACTTGCTCAAAGCAGAGCTGTGCAAAGCTGAAAGAGTTGCAGAGGGAATGCAAGAACATTCCCTGTTGATGAAGGGTGTGTGTGTGTGTGTGTGTGTGTGTGTGTGTGTGTGTGTGTGAGAGGGGGGCACATGCTAAGGAGACCATGACCTGGAACCAGCCTAATCATTACCTTCAACAGTGACCCAGCAGGGGTGTGTGTGTGTGTGTGTGTGTGTGTGTGTGTGTGTGTGTGTGTGTGTGTGTGTAGGAGTGAGGAAATAGATGATAGACGTGGAACGTGCAGATCTCTGAGACTATTAAAGACTGGAGCATTGAGTGTTGATCGTGAGGCGTGACACCAGACTCTCAGGGACACACATCTCACACCTTGCCTGGTCTGGTCGTGTATCCCTCAAGAGGCATTTAAGACATTTTTGGTAATGCTTAGTCCAAATCAGCTTTAGATTTTTTTTGTATGTTTTGATTAATAAAATCCTTTTATGCCTATATAACTTAGTCTGTTAACCTTTACAAGCATGCACTAGGTAGGAAATGTCATTGAAAAAGATGCAATATACTAGTAAAGATTAGCAATGATTTGTTTTTTGGTTTTTAAGACAGGATTTCTCTGTGTAGCCCTGGCTGTCCTGGAGATCACTCCGTAGACCAGGCTGGCCTTAAGCGCATGATCCAACTGCCCCTTCCTCCTGTGTGCTGAGACTTAAGACGTGCATCACCACTGCCTGGCTACCAATAATTTTTAAAAATCTTTTTTTGCAGAGATGCAAAGATTGCTCAGAGAGTAAAATGCTTGCCATGAAAGAGCTGGACTCTAAGTTCCATTTCAAGAACCCACAGAAAAAGCCAAACATTGTAAAGAGTGTTTGTAATTCAACACTGGGTGGAGAGACCGGTACCCAGGCTCTCCCCCCAGTGTTGAATTACAAACACTCTTTACAATGTTTGGCTTTTTCTGTGGGTTCTTGAAATGGAACTTAGAGTCCTGGGAAGGTGGAGACGGGCAAAGCCCTAAGACTTGCTGGGTAGCCAGCCTAACCTACATGGCAAACTCCAGAGAGACCCTGTCTCAAAAAAGAAAAAAAGTGAATGGGACCTGAGAAATGACACTGTTGAGGTTGAACCCTGACCTCCACGTAACTGCACACATATGCACAGGGACACACAAACATGAACACAGTTTCTTCCGTCTCTTCTGTGTTTTTAAATATATCTTCAAAAGGCATGGGTCATGCTGGCCAGTGGTTGCACACACCTTTAATCCCAGCATTTGGGAAGCAAAGGTAGGCAAATCTCTCTGCGAGTCTGAGGCTAGCCTGGTTACAGAGCAAGTTATAGGACAGCCAGGGCTATACGGAGAAACCCTGTCTTGAAAAAAAAAACACTACCAAAACAAAACAACCCTATGGATGATTTTATATATATATATATACATACTTATATATATGGGTGATTTTATATAATTTTATATATATAATTGCATATTATATAACATATTACAGACACACACACACACACACACACACACACACACACTAAAAATAAGTAACCTGAAAATAAAAGGGAAGCAGGAATGGTGTTGGCAGTTAGCACTCAGAAGGTGGTGTGCCCCTGTATGAGGCTCTGAACGGAAGGGCCCATCTGCCCACCGGGAACCTGTAGCTCCAACTCAGGTTGCACCTTGGGTGGGTCCATCACAGGCGCCCTCTCTCCCAGCTGCTCCTTCTCTGGGCCTTCCTCTTGGGCTCTGACTAATAATTCTCCCCTGAGGAGCCCAGCAGAGGTATGTACAGATCTCTTAGAAGTGGAGGTGCAGAGACCAGTCCCCAGGAGGGTGAGTAACAGACCACAGCTCCCCTGAAGCACTCCCTAGTTAGAGATTCACTTCAGCTGCCATCTCCAGTCCTTGCTGTAGGACTGAGTCTCCTGGCCTCCTCCGTGGAAGTGGAGGCTTCTGTTCCTTAGCCTGGGGTAACAGCGCTGCCTCCATAGCTGCTGAAGCAACAGGACAGCCTGGGAAAGGCATGCGGTGCACAGGTTTGCTGCAAGGCAGCCTTTGGGTTGCTTATCCTTTGGGTGGCTAGCTGCCCATAGCACGAGGAGCTCAGCTCATCCTTCCGGCCTGAGCTAGAATTTGGGGCAGCTCTCACATGTTTGGGGGGTGGGGCAGTTCAGTAAAGACACAGGATGAGTCTGGTAAGTAGGCTGTCGGGTGAGAGGGCCATAGGAGAGGCATGTTCATGCTTATATTGCCAGGGCCTGGGTGACTTATCTGGAGCCACGCAGTAAAGAGTTAGATGGGAATCCTTCCAGCCCTCCTACATCTGAACGGTACATGAGATGTGACCATTTTCTTGGAACTGGCCTTTATTTGCTTGTCACTTTATGGAGATGTACTTTGACTACCATACAAATCCCTCATTTAAAGTGTGTAAGTCCACGGCTTCGGTGTCCTGCAAGTGTTATCAATAGCAATCTTTGGAATTTTCCATTGTCCCCAGTAAGCCCTCCACCCTGAGGCCATCACCTCCAGAAAGCCCAAGGCAAGCACTTACTTACGTGTCTGTGTGGTTTTTCCTACTCTGGACATTTTACCTAAATGGAAGCCTACAGAACACGACGTCTTGCATCTGCTTCCTTTCCCTTTGTTGTTCACCCATGTTGTGGCATGTAACATACCTCATTCCTGTTTGCAGGTGGATGATATACTGTCTTTCATTTATCCACTCATCTGTTGAACATTTGGGCTTTTAGTTACTACCTGTTGTGAAAAACACCAGAGTGAACACTCGTGTTCAAGTGGCGGGTGGACAAAGTCGTTCATGTCTCGGGTGGATACCCCGTCACAGATTTGGTTTTCACGGTAGCTGTCTGATTGCTTTACATCTCTGCTTCGGAACACTCAGGAGCTTCCTTTTGGCGTTAAAATCAAGATGGGCATCCTTATCTTGGTCTACATAGCTATAACTTCTGGTCCTTTGCCAGCTCCACTACTAACAACCTCCTTGTTCTATCCCAACCAAAAGAACAAGAACTGCCTCCAAGCTACAGAGCCTCCTTCCTTGGCTTACATTTTGAACCACCCTGTATTTATTGGAGGAGTTTCTCTAATCCCGCACGTTGAGATCTCAGCCAGCCCACCTACCTCCTCAGAATGAGCAAGACTTACCTCTCAAGCGTTCTTAGGATGCCATACGACTTGTTCTTCTAGTCATTGTCACCGCCACACCAATGACACCCCGAGTGGCTATCTGATTCATGCCCCACCTTTCTGCCCCACTATAAGCTGCAGGAACAGCAACCTTATTCTTCTTCCCCTGGCTCCTAACACAGTATCTGGTGTAATCAGGTACTCAGTAATTATTTACCAGATGAGCAGTAGCAAACTCAAGTACTGACGGCGGTGAACAGGCTGCACATTCAGAAGATCCCTTCGCCCATGGTGTGCCTCGTGGCTGAGGCCAACATGATTTCTCTTTCCAGCCCTGTTCTCCCTTCTCTGCTCACCTGGGGGGAATCCCCACAGACCTGCAATAAAGGCAGAACTGTGACTTTGTTTCTGTCAGTCCCCTCTTTTGTGACTCAGGAGCCCCAACCCTGATGACCAGGTTGGTAATTGTCGTAGTTGACTTCCAGGACTGAAATAGAGATTCCTGAAGGCCTTTGCTTCTCCACAAGTTGGGTAGCAATGTGGTGACAAGCTGTGCTCCCTGACACAAAGATGATTGACTTCCTATGTGTGTCTTTTCAAAATCTTTCCTTGGAAGAAATTCCAAGAGGAAACTGTATCTCCTTCAAGACTTAATTGCTTTTTCCCCCCCACAGATATGCACCTATTTGGCCAATATCCAGCACATGATGACTTCTATCTGGTCGTGTGCAGTGCCTGCAATCAGGTCGTCAAGCCCCAGGTCTTCCAGTCACACTGCGGTAAGTGGACTCCTGCACCTGGTGGATGCATGAGCAACCAATGACCCTGGGCTCCCAGTTGGGTGGCCTTGTGTCTCTTGCAGTTCAAGGCTGTGGGTACTCGGGCCCGGGGCTGCTGCCTCTGCACACAGAGGATCCGGTAGGAGCTCAGTCCTCCCACTTACAGACTCCTTCCTGTCAGCGCAAACAGGAGAAAGCCGGTAGCATGCCTTGGCAGATGGGACTCATTGGAAATCATTGTGCTCGTTGGTGCCTCTGCAGGTAGCCAGGACATGGAGAACAGTGGCATGGGGAAGCTCTCACTCCTCCTGCAACCTGCCATTTTCTCCCGCTGAAAGATGCTCATGGAGTAGACTCCCCAGATTTGCACACACAAGGGAGGGCTGGAGCCTCAGGTGGCACAGTGTGCCTGGCACTGGATGCTTCTCCCAGGATGTAGGTGAAACCTCCTATTCTGCTTGTCCTCTCAAGACACACACATATACCCCTTTGGAAAGTGTGCTTAAGAACTCAGTTTTCCCTGAGTGTCTTAAAATCCTGACCGTGAGAAGTTCCTCGACTCCAGCAGCAGCAAACCATGTATGCCACTCAATACAGGTGGGAATGAGGACAGATGAAAGCGACATGGCACTGCTAAACAGCTCTCTGACCTTAGACAAGAAGCCATTTAATCTCTCTAGGTGGCTGTTTTCTTACCTTTAGCAGGAGTTAGACCAGGTGATCCCCACAGCTGTCACATGCTGTGAGTCCAGGACAGTGTTTTCTAGTCTTATTTAACAGTGACCCCTTGGGATCAACAGGAACTGGATGCCCCTCTGCCGCTGTTTCCTTAGCATAGTCAACCTTACACTTGAACAAAAGGAGCAATTATAATGTTGAGTGTGTCTTTGTAAGTGACACTCGGTTCCCCTTTCTGGCACCGTATTCTGATTTCCCCTACCCCTTTTAGTACTACCATGATGTGATAAGTAGTCATGAAACAAAAGAAGTAAATGTGTTTGGGTAGTCGAAATAGCTGAGCCTTAATAATATGTGTCTATGATATCCACTTAGAGATAAAAGCTGTGTGCCAACTGTAGGTGTGGTTTATGCTTCTAATGAAGTAGGCAGTGAATCCAAGCTTTGGAGGGCACTGTTTTGTGCTAGACCAAGGAAGAGGAAGAGAAGGGCTTCTATGAAGCACTCTACAGAGGGTTCTAATGACAGGTGGATTCGGCTCCGTATTTCTCTGTCTCTTCCATGAGGAGGTGACTTACGTGTGTACTTCCACGCTGGTGTGTTCATTTCTGGCAGTGTGAGCACAAACAGAGTAATCAGGCATTCAGCGAGAGCTGACCTTGTTGAGTGTTCTGTAGCAATGACCCTCTTCTGCCTCGAAGAGAAAAAAGGGCCCACCTTTCTGAAGAGAACTGTCAGGCCCCGCGGTGACGCTGCTCTCTGAGGCTACAGGTAAACCATCCAAAGTGTGGTAGCGTCAAGGAAGGAGGTCCCGCTCAGCCTGTCGCTCTGTGGACAGCAGTATTGCTATATGTGTTTTGGTGATCCTGAGGACTCCAGATCGTCCTGCGCTCATCACCCAATCATTCATAGGACTGTATTGCGGCTCTGTGTCCTCGGATGTTGCAGGGAACACAAGGGCAAGTCCCAGCCCTGATAAGGCTGGCACTCAATTGCAAACCGTCAGAACTGTTACTGGGAATTTAGCTTGCAGGCAGTCTTTGATGGAAGGATCCAGAAAGAGATGAGGATCTCACCACCATGCAGAATCTTCCTCAGGGAGAGGGACCCTCTCATCAGCAGAGGAGGCTTGGTGTAGCTGAACCCTCTAGCTGTCAGTGCTGGACTTGGAACTTGGCCTAGGAAGAAAACCACCTGTCATGAGCAGAGGCAGAAAACTAGTTTGGAGCTCTGGGTTTTCTGACCTCATTACTTGAAGCCCCGGCTTCACTGAGCTATTTTGCTCAACCAGCTGACCAAGAACCGTAGGAACAAAACCATAATTCAGCAGACCAAGGCAAAGACTGTGTCACTCTGTCCTCCAATAATATAAAACCCATGGTTCTCAGGGACCAGAGAGCATGCAAGGTGCAGCTCTCCTCAGAATTATTCCTGTATTTTCATGATGGTTGTTGTCAGTTCGTGCTGCCGCACATACCACTGTATCGTAGGTTGAGTTGCTTAAATACAACAGGGTTCAGTTCCTCCCAGTTCTGGAGGTTGCAATCTGACATCAGGATGCCACCATTGGATGTTGGTGAGGACCGTGTTCTAGTGCTTGCCAGCTAGCTTTTTACTGTATTCTCACGTGGCGCGAAGAGGGCAAGGGCTCCCTGGAGCCTCATTTATAAGGGTACAAATCCCAGCCTCGAGGTCCCTATGTCTTGTGATATAACTGCCTCTCAAAGGCCCCACCTTCCAACTCCATCTCAGAATTTCAGTGTGGGACTTTCAGAGATGGGGGCAGTGAGCCTTCAGGTGTAATAGTGTTCCCGGAATGGAGTTATAAGTCCACTGTTGAGCGCTTCTCCAACTTGCCTGAGACGAGTTTGATCTCCAGAACAAACAAGCACGGGCACAGCCTCGTTTTCCCCTTCTTCCCGCTTTACCTTGTGTGATGAGCCTTGCTGTTTGCAGTGAGTTAATAAGGGTGCCATTGTGCTAAGTGCTGGGCAGCGTGCCAAGCGCTTTGCATATCTTTGAAAACACAACCCTTTCAGCAGCCCTGTGGAGTGGGTGTGAATGTTACACCCATTTCGGAGTTGAGGAAGCCTGAGCTGAAGGGGTTGGGTGCTGTGTCCAAGGTCTCAAAGCAAGACAGAAGAGAGTCTGGTTTCCAGTGCAGGTGGCTTCTCAGAGCGAGGGAAGCGCCTGTGTAGCCATTGTCCTCACAGCCTGTCCATGGGAAGCCCCATGCAAACTATGACTGCAAATGGAAAGTGGTCATTGGGGGAGGAAAACTGGGCGGGGCCTCAAGCCCCACCCACTAGGCATTCTCTGACTCTCCCCGCAAGCCCGCTACCAGAGCTGTCTAGTATCACTTGAAAAGTCTTCATGTAGCGGAAATAACAGGCTTTGGAGATAATACAAAAATGATTCGGGACTTCCCTCAATGCCTGTGTGATTTGGGGCTGGACACTCATCTTCCTCTACCTTAGTTGGTTCGTCTATAAAGTGGATACTCTTTGCTTTATGGAGCTATTGGGCTAGCACGACACACGACTGTAACCTTGGAGTTCCTCTTCCACCTCCTCTTCTCTCCATGGTGTCTTTCTGCGTTGCCCACAATGGGTGGACAGGTGGGGAGAATTCCTTCGTCCTGATATTCATAAACCTTTGTTCACGTGCCACCTCCTAGCCTGCAGTTGTCTGTCAGTGCTAGGAATAATCCTTTGTACTTCGGCAATCCCTGCACCCTCAGATACTTTACAAAGGGAAAAAGCACTATCTTGGATGCAAGCCAACATCCATGATTGTTGTATACAGGTCATTGAATCTAGCCCTTTTTTTTCTTAAGATTTATTTATTATGTATATAGTGTTCTGCCTGCATTTATGCCTGCAAGCCAGGAGAGGGCAACAGACCTCGTTACAGATGGTTGTGAGCTATCATGTGGTTGCTGGGAATTAAACTCAGGACATCAGGAAGAGCAGTCAGTGCTCTTAACCGCTGAGCCATCTCTCCAGCCCAGGTCATTGTATCAAATTTGAAAAATAAAAAGTGTGCTTGTGTCTGTGTGTGTGTGTGTGTGTTTCTGCATATGCACACATGGCTGTGGTTGTGTGGTTGTGTCAGAAACTGGTAGAGGAAAACTATTTCTTATTCAATACTCATACCTGATATATGCTTGCTGCACCAAGCACCATTTAATCTGATTCTTACCCTCACACGCAGTATAAGTGTAGACCCACAAGTTAAAGTTCGGTTTCTTAGAAGTGTCCTTTGTTTTAGATAGCAATCACAGATGATGGTCCCAAGGTTACTCATACTTTTGTTTGACTTGGGGATCCTCACATATCCAAGTTTGCTATAATGACTCAGGGAAACAGTTTGCTTATGTTCGCTCTGTGCTCTCTGTCTCTGTCTCTGTCTCTGTCTCTCTCTCTCTCTCTCTCTCTCTCTCTCACACACACACACACACACACACACACACACACACACACACACAGGGTTTGTCTAGCCTTGGCTGTTCTAGAACTCGATATGTAGACCAGGCTGGCCTTGAACTCTTAATGGTGTCATAAAAGATGTGGCAGAGCATCATAGAAATGTGTAGGGTGAAGTCAGGGGTCCTGAGCACAGGTGCTTCTGTGTTGTAGAATTGGCTGTACCCCTGGCCTGTGACTGCATTGACCCTCCCAGACTATCTCGGTTTTATTTCTCAGGGTGTTTGTAGAGGTGCCATTGCACATTGATTCAACACACTGGGCTTTGGTGCTTAGTACAGTCTCTATCCCTGGTCCAAAGGTACTGAAAATTCCAGTCCTCTACTTGTGTCTGGTGTTTTTTGAGCATCAGCCCTTATGCTGAAACTGTCCAGAGTCTTAGTCACCTCCTCAGCATACACAAGGATGCTTATTCCTGAAACTCCAGGGGTTCTAGATGCTCGATAGCTAGAAACTGAACTCTAGAACCAAACATAACAAGAGACGATGTTCCCCCACCCTGTTACCTGTCTCCTGTCACTACGGAAGGTACAAATTTAAGCATCTGCCAAGAACTTGGGACAAAGACCAAATATACACTTCCTCTGACATCACAATGTCACAAAAGCAATATGAAAAAATAAAATGTCATCAAGAGGAACTCATTGAGTTTTGCAGGTTAAAATCCTGACTCATCGTTGCTCGTGTGCAGCCTTGGGCTAATTACACTACCTTTCCTTTTGAGCCTGGTTCTCCCCACTGGCACTTAGAATGCCAGTTTCTACTCTGCAGAACTACTGTGAGGAAAGGAAAAAGAAATGTATACTTTGCCGGCAAGGAGTAAGGAAATAAAGGTTAGCTTTTATTGTCAATAAAATGGGCCCCCCTTTTTTTTATGAAGTTGAAAGTTTCTTATGAAAAATGGGAAAACCACTTTAGCCAAGTGCTTCCTGTCTTCGCTCTGCTGTCTCGGGGGATGTCACTCTGAGGTCAGCCCATGGCTCACGCCTGTGATTCACTGCAACTTCCTGGCCTTGGAGACAGGAGCAGTCCACCTGAGTGTGATTACATCTGCTGGGAGCCTCGGGGATTGCACTTTGCAAATATTGATTTACATTCTCATTGGGCCCCGGTGTCAGCTCCCTAGAAATGCCAGGAAGCACCAGGATATCTCTGTGTCCCCTAACAAGGACCATTGTGTCTCACAGGAGTACTGCAATACCCCTTTGCTGCTAGCACTGGGCCCCAACTAGTGCCTCAGGCGTAGATAGTGGCTATGACCACCGCTCCACAGGCCCCCATGCTTGGTGTGGGTTTGGTGTTATGCTTGGGTCACCCACCCCCAGGACCTGTTTTTAGCTACTCAGAGGTCAGTGATTCCAAGGACCTTAAATGTCCACAGGTGATGCACTGAGATAATAGGAAAAAGGAAATAGAAACAATTCACTTGGCCTTGGGATTGTGACTCCTCTCTGCAGCCCTTGCTGTCTCTGCAGAGATTCCTCAGATGGCTTCATAATTTATCTGTGCCCTTGATGACTGAAGGGGGCAGGGCCTGCTTGCGTATGGAAAGCACAGTGATAGGACAAGGTTTGCTTTTTAAAAACTGTTTTCCTGGGGCTAGGGAGATAACTCACTCAGTCTGTAAAGTGCTTGCTACTCAAGCACGAGGACCAGAGTCTGATCCCCAGAACCCACATGAAAGAGCCGTATATAGGAATGTCTGCTGTAGTTCCAGGGCTATGGAGACAGAGACAGGCAGCACTCTGCCGCCCATTGGCCAGCCAACCTAGCCTGTTCAAAGAGCTTTACGTCAATTGAGAGACCCCGTGTTAAAAAAATACCCAAGGTTGACTTCTGGCCTTCGCACAACACACACACACACACACACACACACACACACACACACACACAAAATCATCATCATCTGATATTGAGTGATAAGCCTCAGAGGTCTCTAACGAAGTCACTGCCCAAAGGATTTCCACTTGTAATCATTGCAGAGGGAGAGGGAGACCTTGGTGATGTCACTGTTGTGGGAGGGCTGTGGTGGCCCTAACCTATACCTAGAGAGAGTGTTGGGATATGCTCTCTGGAGGTGTGCACAGGTATGCACTGGATGGGAAGACAGGCAGCGGGTGTATGGTTCTGTGATGGGAAACAATGTGTTACTGTTTTTAGTTTGTACTTTTAACCCATTGTGAATCTTGTAATTGAAAACGTAAGAGGCAGAGCTGAGTTGGATTTAGGGGCTAGGCTGAACATTTATGAAGTTTCAGGATTTGCTAAGTGAACGACTGAACATGACTTCCAGGCCTTATCCACTATTCCGTTTGTGGAATAACCAATCTTAAGGTGGCCTTTCTTCAGGGCCTTGGCATTGGCCTTCAATGGAGCTGACCTGTGTGTCCTCTAGGCTGTTGAATTTCCCTACTAGATGTGAACAGCAGCAGTAATCTTGCCCTTAACCGTGACAAGTGAAGCATCTCCAGGCACTACAGTTCACCGGGGAGACAAGACTGTCCACATCTGAGAAACAGTGCCATGAAATAGGACACCACCAGTCACCATGGTGCAGCCTGTACTGACTCTCTTTACACTTCTTCCCATACTAAAGGGGTGTGTGCACATGTGCACACTAATCCCGGAAGCAGCCTTTAGAGAATCCCAGCCACACAGAGTTGACATTTCTACCTGCACAGAGCTACTCATCAAGATAATCTCCCTAGGTACTTAAATGAAAATGTCTTTTTGAAAACCAGTATTATATACAATTATTATATGCCAATAAAGTAAAAGATGTTTACATCCCCAAAATAATACATCTAAACCCAATGGCTGACTATGCATGTGGAATCAGTAAGTTAAAGATTAAATGAATGCTTTTAAATTTTCCTTTTTGCATTTTTATTTATTATTTTGTGGGTAGCTGGGTATGCATGTGTCATGGTGTGTGTGAGGACATTAGAGGACAACTTGCTGGCGTCATCTGGGCCCCATCATGAAGATCGGCTTTTCCAGCTTTGGGCCGTCTTACTGGATCCAAATAAATGAGTTTAAAACATTAAAAAGAAAGAAAAGATCACTTCTGTGCCACGGATACATGTAGAGTAGAAAAGACGGCATCATAGAAAAGTTGGTAAAGCAGACCTGTCCGCTCCCCAATTAAAATTAAAATAGAAGGCAGAAGGAATCCTACAGATCTTGCAGGCTTCTGCAGCTGCCCATGGTGCTTGGCCTGACAGCAGAGAGCACAGAGCTCCACGCCCCACCCATCAGACAGAAACAATCCTCCTTTGTCACTGTGCCTTAAAAAACACGGTTTAGAACCAAAGAACCTGGATGTCACTGACTAGACAAGAGAGGCCTCCACTCACCCACCCCTTTCTCAGAGAGGCTTTATTCCCTTTCTGATTATGGAGTTTTGAATGCCCTTCAAATAGCTGTTTTGCATGTTGATGTGATGCAGTAGAATTTAATGAAGTGTGAGCTACAGCAGAGAGCAGCAAAATAGATGAGTGTGGGAGCTCCAGGAGTGAGGCGCAGCGTGTCCTGGCTGGCACCCCATTCCTTCTGTGCACATCCAGATGCCAACACTGGTTGGGGATAGGCAGCCGCCCGCCCTGCATTGCTACGTGGGGGAGCCTAATTAATGAGGTTCCAAGGCTTTGCTGAGATTGTTTTGTTTTTTTTTTAAATTCTGTCTCTCTCTAGATGACCTCGAATTGAAGGAATGACAAGTCACATGTACTTCTGAGCCCCAGAGAAAGTCAGCCCCTGCTGGTATCAGTGCCCCTGGGCTTCCTGGGGCATCAGGGGTATTGGCACCAGTTAATTAGTCTGCCAGGCCTTCCTTTCTGATGCTGTATATTGTCACAGTACAGGGCCTGGATTTTTTTTTTAATGTCATTTGAGTTAGATTTGATTTTTAAGGTGAATTATTTTATTTTATTATTGTATCAGTAATTGTCACTTGTGAAACTAGATTTTTTTTTCCGCACCAAAGAAGTATAAAATAACTGAAGGAAGTTTGTCTCATTGAATATATTCTTTGTCACACTGGCAGCATTAATAGACTTGGCAAAAGTGTGTGAACTTGTGCAGACTTCAGATGGCTAAGATTAAAAAAAAAAACAAAAACAAAAACAAAAAAACCCCAAAACTTTAATTTGATCATTGTATCCAGATGCCAAGCCTGAGGTAGATTATACCTTTTTTGTTCTTATGACCACAAAAATGCTGAGGTTTTCTTTATCTCTTCTTTCCTGGCTCCTGGTAAAGTGCAGTTACATCATATATCTTAAGAAAATCCCTGTGGTTGATCTGAAGAGAGCTCTTCTCCCAGAGAGGAGGAGGAGGAGGAAGAGAGAGAGAGAGAGAGAGAGAGAGAGAGAGAGAGAGAGAGAGAGAGAGAGAGAGAGAGAGAGAGAGGTTCTGTAGGAAAGTTGTCTTTCTCACACTGAAGGAAGAGAGACCAGGAGCACTGAAGAAATGTCTTCAAGATCAGGAGAAGTAGTAGAACCAGACTCCAGCCTTCCTCATCTACCCCCATCCCCCTTCCAGTGCCTTCCTCTGTGTACCAGCTGAGCTGAGACTCCCAGCCACACCACACCTGACCTGTGGGTAGAAGAAGGCCATTTCTGTACCTCTGCAGATGTGGGGAAGTTGCAGGTGCTTTACTTGTCTTTAGCACCTTTCTAGGCTATGATGCTAACCTTCGCTGCCTGCTGGTGTGGGTGTGCGAGAGGAGATGGGAAATCAAGGATGTGTGTAAGGTTGGCTGCAGCATTTGAATTAGACCTTTAGACATCAGAAGGGCACGTGTAGAAAGGATGACATGTGCCCTGTGTGTTCTCTCACCCTTTCTGCCTGCAGGGTCTTGCTGACCTGCAACAAAGAAGCATGCCCACAAGAGCCACAAACGATAGATAATTCCATATTCAGTAAGATACCCTTTTTATGTGTCCCTGTGAGGTTAATGGAACTGCGGCAAATAAGCTTACAGCAAGCATAGAGCAGTAGGTTATTTGGGACCTTAGAGCAATCAAGTCCACCTTTAACTGAAGATGAACTTCTGGGTCTGTGGAGATGGCTCACCCATCAGTGAAGCACTTGCTGTGCAAGCAGACAGACCTGCATTTGATCACCAGAACCCACGTCCAACAGTAGGGCACAGTGATATCCACTTGTATTCCCTGTACTGGAGAGGTGGAGACAGGTTCATCCCTGGGCTTACTGGTAAGCACACATGTTCTAGCACACACAAAAGAAAATAAATTATCATCTACTCATAATTTCATAGGGGTCTATCTCTTGAAGCTGGAACCTTCCAGGTTTGATGCATTTGTGTGTGTTTTATTTAACACCAACTGTGTGCCAAGTATTGTCACAGAGGTAGAGAATGGCCTGGACTTGTTGAGTTTATGACCTGGTATGCTGCATAACATGAATATATTCAGAATGCAGAAGGAGTTGTCACCAGAGGGTCCTCCCCAGCAGAGAACGAAAGCTGGGCTGAGCAACTCAGGACCACAAGAACTGTCATGGATACCAGAATCTGGAGGTTGTCGTTTTTTATTTCTGAGTGTGGTTGGAAGACCCAGAGAGTCTGAGCTAGGCAGAGATGTAAATGTGATTTGTGTTTTTCAGAAGTCATTCCTGCCAAGGTACCATGCATCCTGGGAAACATAGGACTAATGTGTGGTTAGTGAGAGGTGTTTCAGATGGGTACCTAGACAGGGGTGGGGAGAAAAGGGTGGGTGACTTGGTTTTATTTTGGAATTATAGTGACAGGACTTGCTGAAGGATTTGGTTCCCTTGGGCTGGGTTAATCTGGTTTGTGTGGGATTGGCTTGGGAAAGGCAGGAGTGAACATTTAGTGTTCGGTTGAAGAGGAATGGCCAGTGATTTGGCAGGTTGGGGATGTGGAAGCCAAGAGAAGAATGTGCTTCATAGACTGTGTCCAAAGCCAAGAAGGTGGGTAACAGAAAAGAGAGGAAGGAGCTAGACTGACCAGCTGAGGTTGTAATAATCCCTTTATTTGTCTTGGCATGTTTATCCCCAAGTGCAGGTGGCTTTATATTTACATCAGACATAGACCTCTTTCTAGATTGGAGCACACTAAGTATTTGATCTGTGCTGAGCCACCCAGTCAAGTGTCGTCTGGCACCTCCGTCTCCTGCCTCCTCTGCAGTAGAGTCCCTGTGCGGGACAGGGAACTGCTAAGGGCTGGTCCAGTGCCTTAACGTCTGTGAGTCTCAGCATGGAGCACATTTGTTGACTTTTGGAAGATGCTCAAAGGTGTTTGTGATAAACAGGTAGATAGATGGAAGGAAGTTAAATTAAATTAAAATGCTCATGACACCTGCTATTTCACCAGTGTTAGTATTTAGGTTGGCTATTGCAAATACTTATCTTCTAACATGGGTGTACACACATGCACTCATGTCCATACCCACACATGAGAATAGGGGTTTCCAGTCATCGGGACTCTGTTGTGCTCACTATTAGATCCCTTGAGGCTACAGCGTGACTCACTGGGTAAAAGCATTTGCCTCCAAGCCTAATGACTGAAGTTTAGTTCCAGGAACTCACACGGTGGAAGGAGAAGTACTCTAGAAGTTGTTCTCTGATCTCCAGACATGTTCTGTGGTGTGCGCGCGCGCACACACACACACACACACACACCCATACCAAATCAATCAGTCATGTAACCAAAAAAAAAAAATCGAGTCCCCCACATTAACACAATAAGTGCTGGATTTAAAGAGTTAGTGCTCAATAGATTTAGTTTTCAAATGAATCTCAGAAGGAGGAAAGCCAGCTTGCCCATGCATGCAAGTACAACCAGTTGGAAGATCTGCTACTTGAAAGAGCTGTCTCTGTTCAGACACAGTTGGAAAGGCTGATGCAGGACAGGCATCCGTTCCCAGCAAGTGGTGGGAGCCACCGCTTTGATCTGTGACCACAGCTGGTTTCTGGAGGGCTCTGTGTTGTAATGCGACCCCTGGCTTCTGACTCATATCTCTGGCACATCCGCACTGTACAGACTGCTCCCTCACACTCCATTCCTCAGTGCTGAATTAGGGTAACAGTCATTGCTTTATTTAAATCCAAGTAAAAGTTGCCAGCGCTGCTTCAAAAGGTCGTTTTGGAATTGTCCCCATCCTCAGCGATGGGCGCAGCGGCACTTCCCAATGTCCCTTCTCTGAAAGACCAAGTCAGTAAACAGAAAGCAAGACTTGCTGGACACGTGTCTTTGGGAAGTGGTGCCAGGCTTGCCTCCTAGAGTCACAAAGCAGCTGTTAGGGTTTTAAAGTGCCCAGCAAAAGCATATCCGTTTTATGGTGGAATCAGTCATTCTTACTGAATGCATCTGTACTACCCAGCAATGGCAACAGCTCTATCAATAATGCGTCTTTGTCCTAATAGTGTGCTCCCAAATGCAAGTCCTCGTCTTTCTCTGTTAACTGTACAGCAAAGCAAAGACTGTTTTCATCCTGGACAGGGATCTCTCTGTGGGGAGAGTTCTCCATCCTTCCAACCATGTGCATTGTACTTTATGAGCAGAAGGGTTTATAATAGTGGTCATGGTTATCCACGATTATCGCCTCACACTCTGGTGTCTGAACATCACTTGTGGCTAATATGCAACACTCCACAGTCTGTTTTCTTCTGGCAAGGTCACTGACTGCTTCCTCCAGAAGCATTACATACTAGTCACCATAGGCAGACTGGTTTGCCTTTCTTTGCCCCTGGGAAAGGCTAATGGGGCATTTCACAGTGAAGGGCCTCCTAGAATCAGGGTGGTGCCAGAGTCCACGGTTGTGTTGGGACCTTCCTGATGCTGTTTCCTAGACAGGCACATCTGGAAAGTGAGTGCAGATTGGGGAGTGCTGCATAGAAGACACTTGGGAAATAAATGGGTCCAGGGGGAAATGCAAATGGGGAGAGTAGCCGTGAAAGAGCAAGTCAGCAGTTTCACTGATAAATCCCACTTCCCAAGGAATTAATCATAACTTTGTTCCAGAGAAAGCAGCTGGAGCCTTCAACCTACAGCGATGGAACCCCAGATTCTTGTTGAAGATGGGGTTGGCTACCTTTGTTATGTATTTGTATATTTACATTATAGGTACTTAGCTCTCTTCCCCCTCCATTATTTCTTCCTGAACTCCCTCCAGGGGTGCATTTTTCTAAGGCACCTCTGAAGAGGTTTTCTGCTCTTCTCTGTGCATGTCAACCTTGACTTAATTTATAGCCTTCTGAAATGAGTCCTGTCTCACAGAAGCTAAGCTTCCTAACCAGAGGGCCCTCTGGCGTACGTCCAGTTAGCATGAAGCTTGCACTGGCTGAGCCCTAACCCACTGACCCACTTAGCTGTCAGTTTTGGTGGTACTTAGTGTCATCCTGGTGGTACCTAGTGTCATCCTGGTGGTAGCGCTATTTCCAAGTTCATATGATAGAAACTTGTCGATGTAAGTGGACAGGGGCTCTGTTAAGATTTCTACCACTTCAGCCCAGCCCCCACCCCCCGCCCGCAGCCATACTCTTAGAGCCTATGGTGTTCACCAGGTGGGACTCAAAAGTCTGTTGATAAGAAACTTTCAGTTCTTATGCTCAGCCTTTGTTCTCTAAAGAGGGTGATGGAAAGAGGGAAGTGCAGAGAGAGACGTGAAGACCAGTGGAGAGGCTGAGAGTGGATGGGTTGCTTCCTGCGAGCCACCCTGCTCTGTCCATCTAGTATATGAGAAATAGCAAGACCTTCACTACCCAGTGCATATTCTGGAGAGCTTGGGATGACTCTTGTCTTCTTTGTCCACTCATCACCCACCCCATTTTGTCCACAGAACTTGCAGGCCTGTCATTCATATAATGCAATTCTATATTCACCCTTTTTGTAAAGTTTAGATTCTATCTGTCTGTCTGTCTGTCTGTCTGTCTGTCTGTCTTCCTCTTTCCCTTCTTCCCTTCATGTGTGTGTGTGTGTGTGTGTGTGTGTGTGTGTGTGTTTGTTTTGCTAGGGATGTAATCCAGTACTTTGTACCGCCAGCTGTGTTTTTTTTTTTTTTAAATATTTGACTAACTATGACTGAAACTGGGATTGTGTTGGGTGGGCAATATCTTTGTAAGAAGAAGCCATTTGTCTGATTTGGGCTGCTTGCAGTAATTTCATGGACAAGTGCCCTCTTCTCTGAAACACATGGTGCTGTGTTTTTCCTGTGTATATCTAGCTGTCTCCATCACTGTCCTATCACTGTGAAGAATCACCATGACCATGGCAACTCTTATAAAGGAAAACATTTCATTGGTGCTGGCTTACAGTTTCAGAAGTTTAGTCTGTTATCAGCATGGTGGGACACAGGCTGATGTGGTGCTGGAGAAGGAATTGAGAATTCTACATCCAGATCCACGGGCAGCAAATAAAGGGAACACTGGGAACAAAGGGAACTCCAGAGCCCACCCATAGTGACACACTTTCTCCAGCAATACCACATCTATTCCAATAAAGCCACACCTCCTAATCTCTGTCAAGTAGTACCACTCTTTGGTGACATAACATTCAAATATATGAGCCTATAGGGGCCATTCCTAGTCAAAGCACAACAGTCTTCCTCACTTGTGTTTCAGAAGTTCTTAGTTCTGCAAAAGAACAAACCATACAAATTGTTAACTATAGTATTTTCTTGATTCCGGGATGGCGTTAATTATAAGATGCCCAATTAGTTGAACAACTCCTTTCCACAACCAGACTTAATGAGACATATTGAGCATAATATGTCTAAATAGGACACAGTCTGGAGAATGTACCAAACATAGTTTCTTGTGCTATAGGACAAGGTTGTGATTTTTCTTTCTTCTTTAGGAGTCAGGTACTTCTTCCTTCTCTTGGGCTAAAATTTAGTTCAATGTCAAAATAGTGAATCTATAAAGATCTGGGTTTCCTGTTTCTTGTGATACAACTGATAAATACCATGTAAATTAACCTAGTCCCATAGCAACTAGACCACACAGAACAAAATCACTCTGCTGCCAACTGGTAATTTAGGTGTGTGGTTTTAGTTTTCAACCATAAAAGGAATGAGGGGGAGGATCTTGGTATTATTTTTTCTTGATGTCTAGTTTAATTTGTGATGGTCCAAGAGTATTAACTATGCTGTTCTGTTTATAGTGTACTATATACTTTCATAGAGATTAGCAAGACTAGGGGCAGTTTCTATAAATGTCTCCTATGTGACTGGAAAATTTACACAGCTCTTGTTTGGGTGTAGGGTTAAGTATATTTGTTATTTTGTTCACATCTTCTGTGTCCTCCTCATACTTCTGCCTACTCACACTACAGTTTCTGGGAAGGAAGCTGTTATCAATCTTCTGTAGTGGGTTGTAAAATGCTACTCTTTCCTGTAACTCTGATGCCTTTGCTTTAGAGTTTTGAGGCTGTTTGGTAAAATACACATAACCTTAATTCAAATCTTTTAGTGGTTGGTGCCTTAGTACCCACTAATTTACCTTTGGTTCTGTTTTATCTGAACAACCCTCTTATCCAACCATCTTTTGGTTAATATGTAATTGCCTCATTCATCTCTAGAGAGTCTTTTATTTTCAGTACTTTGTATGTTGTTTTAGTTGTTCCTCCTATAGACAATACATATTTAGCTTTTAAAAAAGGCATAATAGGTGAGTTTTACCCATTTACTTTTATTGTGATTGCTTAATATATGTGTATTTATTTTTTTCTTTTAATTTGTATTCATTTATCTTGCTTTTCATCTGCCCCTGTATTTTATATTTTATTTCAAAATTTCTCTTTATATAGTGGTTATTACATTTTATCATGTATATTGAACTATAGTTTCTTTTCCTAATAAAAATTAAGCTTACACAGAACCTGTGTCTTTTCAGTCAACACAAAGGTGTTTGTGTAATTTACCATTAAGAATGAATTGCTAATTACAACCTAAAACACTGGTAATGCGATGTCAAACTACTTGCTCATGGAGGGATTGGAGACACAGTGATTATTGTGGAAGACCTGAACCTTTTGCTAATTCACTGCGTTTTGTAAATGTAACTTTTACTTTCCTGTTGTAATTGTCACCTTGGTGGCTTAGTGCCTCCATCTTTAATGTAGGCCTAGTCCTGGAAGCTTCCAGCTTCCATATAATCTAATATAGACCTAGAATGTTTTCAGCCTCTGAGCCTTACTTCTGAATAAGCTCACCCGTACTTGTTTCTTCTGAATTCATGTTGGGTGGTTTAACTCAGCTATTCTGGCTCAAACTCCTCTTCTAGTTAACTGATCAATCTAGCTTCTTTCAATTTCTAACTGAATTACTCTGATTGGCCTGATACTAATGCTGGCAATATGTTCTAATCTTCTGGCTCTTTCTCATTCTCTGGCTTGTTCTGTCTTTACCTGTCTAACTTGTTCTCTCTCTGCAACCTCTCTCTGTAAAATTTTCCCAGTAAAACTTCCTCCTCCCCTTTTTCTCTCTCTGTACTGCACTCTCCTAAGTAGCCTCTATTTCCTCTCTGTTCTCATGAGAGTTGGGCATATCCTATTCTGTCAAATCTTTCTCTGATTCATCACTTTGTCTGACACTCAATTAGACATCACTTTCAAACATGGATGTTTCCTTCTACAAACTAACTTTACCTTCATTGTTTGTGATTAAAGGTGTGTATTAAGAGCAAGTTTGTATTCCAGCCAAAAAGATTAAAGATTAAAGGTTAAGGGCTGAGCCACACCATAACTAGAAACAGGGTTTTTTTTTTCCAGTAAATAACACAATCTCAGGGCTCACAGTGTGATCAAATATCCTGAAGTAGTGTTTTGTACCTTCACTTATTTGGACATCCCTCAAATTCAGAGTGATACACTCATTCATTCATGTCCTATAAAAACTTATCTCTCAAGTCCCTTTTAAAATATATCCTTAAAGTGGAACTCAGAATTATAAGCTCCACTGTTAAGGGCCTGTTTTCATAATCAGATTTGTTATTTCCCATGATTTCCAGTGGGAATATCAGAAAGGCTGTCCCATCCTAGCACCTGTTTGCCTGTACTAGGATATTTATCCTGAATGCACATGCAGAATCATGTTGGAACATGCATTATGGCTCAACGATGCCTCTCTTGGGTAAGGTGGTGCTTGGGTTCCATGGACTTCTCTTTAAAGAGCAAGAACTGGAACAGCTAACTACAATTAGGAAACTTGGGAGTTTTAGCTCTAGGTCAGAGTTCCCTGATACTTCCCAAATCCTTGGTCACCAGACAAACTTCGTGCAGTGGTTTGGGGTTTGGCATAATTTTATTTCTGAAGGTCTCTCTTTATGCTTGGCAGAATCCCCAAGTCCAAAGGTCCCCCTTCCAGCCCAGGTTCCATTGACAGAAAGTGAGTCTATCATCTAGAATTCTGCATGTCCCACTGCATCCGTTCCTACCTCTGCTGAGGTCAACGCTCCGTGTCCTTTGATGGGACTCTACCAGTCAGTCCCCTGAGGAGGAAGTGCTTGCTCAAGGCTGGGGCAGGCTGCCTGGTAAATGTATGCTTAAGACAAGCTTTTAATAGAGATACACTTTTAAATAGTAACCAGGAACAAGACTCTCTTGTCTTAACGGGAATCCATTTATAGGACTCAGCTGTTGAGGCTCAAGGGTAGCATTAGGCTTAAGTTTAATCTTCTGTATACTGTAATTTACAGCAGCGAGAAAAGCACTGTATGTACAACTGTTTCAGCCATTCGTCATGATAAATAACTATTGCTCTTGGCGCAACAGAAAATGTGATCTCCACTTCCCACTTATGAATATCGAATTGGCCCAGGCAGGCGTATGCTGCACAAGTGTAAAGGGGACATTCCCTGATTGGTTAGATGGCCTCCTGGCCTCAACTGTCACTTTGCTGACACGCACACCAAGTTGGCTCTCGATCCAGGTGGCAGTGGTGTGGTACACGCATGTTTCCGGTGAACCTCACAAAGTACCTGTGTTGATCCTAAGTGGAAAGCTGGGTAAAGGTCGCAGCTTTATACTGAATGCTGGGTGTGGTTAGAGATGTTGTCGCTGAGGCAGGGAGCCACCCTTGGGGATCAGGGGATTATCTTGGGTGATAATCTGATGCAGAAAAAAGGAAAGTTTGATTCTGTTGAATTCCTGAAGGATGTCAGTTAGGGAAAGGGAAATGAATGGGGGTAAAAGAGGGTTAAGATAAAGGGGATCCACTCTTGGGAACCCAGAGCCTAATGTGACCTCTGCCAAATTCCTCTCAGTTCAGATTTTTCATTGTCTTCTGTTGGGCTGTCACATAATACGTATTTAGGTGCGACACCCAGGTGGAATGACCTTCTTTGCCCAGAAATTCACTCTTTCTTCCCCTCGCCCCCCCAAAAAAGAAAGTAGTCTTTCTTTACCCCAAAGAAACGGGAAGATTTCCCTAGGCTGCAGTCTTCGATTGCCTCTCGTTTCCGAGCACCCGTGCTGTGCCAGGCGCCATGCCGGATGGCGAGAGGAAGACTGCAGAGCACATGCGAGCTGCGCTGCTGTCTGTGTCTGACGCAGTGACATAGATGCTGTCTTCCATGGTCACACTCCCTGGTGCCACCTCTCAGCAGTGTCTCCCTGCAAATAGCTCCCCCGAAAACAGCCGTGAGCCACTTGTGTGCTCGCTGCTGCTTTTGGCAGTTGGGTGTCTGTCAACCTTTAGGGGGCCCTCACATTGCCACAGCATCTCTGCTGTGTGTACACATGCATTCTCCCACAGTCTGCGAGTTTGGGCTTACAGAGGAACGCAGGGAGTACATCCGGGAGTGGTAGCTTTGCGGATTTTGAAGCTCCAAGAGAAAACAACGAAGAAGCGAAAACAGAGACTAAAGTCAGAACTGAGGCTAGAACTCCCACCCCACCGTCTCCATGAACAAAATGCACAGCAATAGCAAAAGCACCGTGCTCACTCCAGGAGGCAACCGCGCGCGCCTTTAGGAAAGTTTTCAAATTCACAGTTTCTAATGCAGGCCTTTCTAATGCAACAAAGGAACCCATTCTCCAGCTATGCATCACTCCTTCGTAGGAGATTATTAGAAAAACACTCCCTGTGAGTGAGACTGAAGGAAGCTCTGGTCTGCTTAGAGGTTCTGATCCATTCCTTCATTTCCTAGCCTGAAGATTCCATCAGAACCAAAGTTATGGTCATTTTAGCAGGCACTACAGGCACTTGGTTGTGTTCTGCGTGAGAGTAAATTCTTTTACCATGCCGATTAGTGAGGAAGGCCCAGTGACGAGAGAAAGATGCAAACTGAAATGCCAAGCGAGTGCTTTGTGCGTGTGAACCTACTAAGGAGAAGGGGTTTGGAGAAAGCTAGACATCAGCAGCCCTGTCAGCAGAGCCTAAGATGCTAGTTAGTATTCTGAAGCCCCCAGCACAAACACAGATCCATCTCCATCTTCACAACACTCTCATTCCCAGACCTCAGATGAGTTTGTTAAGCAGGAAGTTAGGAGGAAGCAGTCCAGGGAGAGAAATTGGGTATGACGAAGGGAGTTGGCAATTTGAGCCTCCGTGACCTTGCTGGAGCCTCCCACCTCTGTTTGCCCATTTGTGGAATGGGTGCTGTGATTCTGCTCCATGGTTATTATTAGAAATGATAAATTTGAAGTTGCCTTGGCATGTAGCTTGTGCTAAAAATATGCCTTGCTGCCGCGTGGAGGCATCTTTAGATGAAATATATAATGAGGTTAGATGGGAAACATCGGTTGCTGGCTGTAGGGGCCTGGGCAGAGACTGGCAGTGGGAAGGGAGGGCCCAGATGCTGGGCTGGCGAAAGTGAACAGAGCCCATCTATGAGGCTGTCTCTGGCTGCATGGTGGAATGCTCAAACAAGCACAAAATGACATTCTGCAGTCTGGCTTGAATGTAGGAATAGGAGCCCGGGGATGAGTATCTTTTTCACACTGAAGGCTCTGTATTGAAGCCCAGCCCCACTGGCTTCCAGAGGGTTGGGAGGAGTGTCAGGGGAGACACCAGTCAGCTAGTGTTCTTCAGGGCGCCAGCTGCAGTGTATGAAGGGCATTAGGTTGGAGCGACAGGCACAGGATTAGGAAAGAGCTTGACTCTCTCCAGCTACAATGCCTAGGTTTGATTTGGCCTCTGATGTTCCTAAGTGACTACTGCCAGTCCTTTAACCTTTCTCTGCTTCAATTTTCTCATCTATAATATGGTACTAATATAGAACCTGACCCATAGAGATATTCTGAAAGACAGGGTTTAAGCGGATAGTAGAGAAGAAGGGCTGGTTTTGGAACACATGAGCATGGTGAGGTCTTTGTCTGGCCTGGTGGGTTTCCCACTCATGGTAGAGGTTGACACACAGCTAATGTGACTAATTGAAACACATCTCTAGAGGCTTAAGATAAGCCAGGTGTTCTAGCCAGCCCCCGAAGACTTTAGATTTTTTTTTTTTTTACTGTATATAAGTAAAAGCACCATGTTATTTCCAGAGGTGGGAAGGACAGGGCTGCATCTGGAATGATAAGTAGACTCTGATGATCTACCAGCTTCCTAGAGAAGAACAGTGTGAGAGCTGTTTTGCTCAGACGGACCATACTGAAACCACAATGAATTTTCTTCTTGTTTCAGGGATGTGAGGAGATTAGGGGTACCTGTGTACCCAAAAGCAGATTCCAGGGACCAGCATCCTGGAGATTTATTTACTACTTATCTCTTGCAGGTCCATTTTTCTCAGTCGTTGACTGATATTATAGCTCTCTGAGCCCTGTAATCCTGCAAACCAGTTTTATCTGTCTTTCTCCAGCAGAGAAAACTCCTATCATGTAGAACTCTTGCTTCATTCCCTGGTCCTCCCACTGTACAGTGTAGGTTGGATCCGCCCTCTGCTGCACATATTGTTAGGAAGTTGGCATGTCAGGCTCACAGAGCAAGAATCTTGCCATCCATTGGTGAAAGAAGACACCAGTCATTTGCTGTAGGGTGTTTGCCAAAATGTGGTCATACAACGGGAGGAAATGTTGGCTCTTGGCACAAGATCTAGTCCCCCTAGGCATGCACCCAGCCTGAACAGCTCCTTTAAAACCAGAAGCAATTTGTCATCTTTTGATTCTCTTCCAGCACTGTCCCTGTCACAGGTAGATAAATGAGGTAGCATATGGGTGTCCAAATGCAGAAGCAGCCACTCTCAGCAGTCTTCTGTGTAGAGAGTACCCGTGGGGTGGTCCTCATTTCATGACTGTAGCCATAAGCAAATCTCTTCATTGCTTGTCCCATTTGCGCAGGCAGAGATGCTTTCTCAGAATCTCCCAGCCTCCAGTGCACCTTTGGTCGGTTCTTCTCATCTCAGAACCCTCAAGTGAATCATCCGCTCTTCAGCTCAATGTCTCATGCCTGTAGTTCCACAGAATGTTACTAATCAAATCAACATCTCAGCAAAAGCCAACAAGCATTCCCGAATTAAAAATAGAGAGGGATTGGACTTTGTTTTAAAAAAAGCCTTGATTAAGGGAAGCTGGTGGGTTAGGCGGATATGCTTCAGGTCCCCCGAGTTGCAACCTCTAAAGCAGCTTGAAAGATACCGAAGGGTTTTCTACACAAACCTCACAGACTTTAGATCCCATGGCTACGGAAAAACACCCAGTTATCCTCAGCGAGATGCTCAGGCCTCTGAGCCAATTACTAATCTCTGTGTGACCAGTGTGTGACACCCCTGGAAGTGAGAGAGGGCTGAGTGGGACAGGAGTTTAGTTAGGCAGGCAAGCCTTGTGCTCACATCTAAGGGCTGGGTGTTGCTGGGCCATTTGTACACGTGATCTCTCTGAGTCTGACTTTGCCGATCCTGCCTCTTGTGCCTCTGTTCTTTGTCTACTGATCTTGTATCTACTTGTACAGTGGGGGAAAGGTGGAGGTAGCAAATTCGAGCCCTGGCATAGGAGGCACACCAGGCATCTTGGCTATCAGATTTATATAGACTTGTAGAAAAAGGGGAGGGGGGGGGAATGCCTACTTCCTGGAAGGTAGAGTAGGGCACCCGCAAGCTGGTTTATTAAAAGATGAACATGAACATGTGCCATGGGTCCTTAAAGAGGTCGTGTGTTTCATGTGTGCTAGAATCATCATGCATGCATGCATGATGGAGTCATGTAATCATCTTTTTTTTTTGCTTAACATGTTGAACCAGCTGTACCAGCCCCCTTTAATGACTCTAGGATTATTTTTCATTATTTTATTTTATTATAGGTTATTTTTTAATGACTCTGGCTGCTTGTACTAACAGGAGGATCATAGGGGACAGATTTGGTGGGCCTCATGTCTGTTGAAAGACTTACCGATGACTCCCAGCCATTGCATTTGCGTCCTTGGATTTTCCCAATCTTGACAGGCTTTGTCATAAAGCCAGAGAAGGAAGACAGTACAGGCCTGAGGAAGGCATCCCTTCCTGTCTCGTCGCTGCCCTGGAGTTCAGCGTCGGCCACAGCAGGCACTCCATCACTGTCTTCTGAACGAATGAATGGGGGAGTGAATAATTTCCTGTCTGGTCCTTTCAGTTAGGCTGCTTATCCCAGAGACGAGCATCAGAATACACTGTCGAGCTAGTGAAAGCGAACCCCTGAGCCCCGCCTTGAGTTTGCCTTTCCACCAGTGTGGGGTATGAATGTGTGTATGTGTCTAGACGGTCCTACTGATGTCCTTGGGACCTCTGGCCTGAAGGCTGTGCTTTGAGGGGACTTTACTACCCAGGTGCCTTCTTCCCTTTCCAAGTTCTCTAAGTAAATGCCTCTTAGGGCAGAGATAGATTTTGTTTTTTTTTTTCTGTTTTTTTTAAATCCCTGGGATTTCACCAAATAGAAAAGCACCATTATTATTATTATTATTATAATAATTATTATTATTATTTCTCATTTGCTTGTTTTTTAACCAGATACATCTAGTAGGCTGGGGATGTGGCTCCGTTCATAGAGTACTTGCCTAGCAAGGCTCTGGGTTCAGTCTCAGCACTGCAGGAGGTGGAGGCAGAAAGATCAGAAGTTCATCTTCTGCTATATTTGTGTTGGAGGCTGGCCTGGGATACGAGAACCACACAGATGTGTGCACACACTCATGGGGTGGGGGAGTGATAAACACAAACTACATTTTGCCCCTCGTATACTATAAGAGATGGAGAGCCGGGTACCACCTCCTCCATGACAGTCTGATCTGGCAGAACGCAGCAGCTAGGTCAGCTGGAGTGTAGTCGTACACCTTGCAACATGTAAGCCCAGTTACATCTCCATCCCTTTGGAACCTCTACCCCATGTCAGATGCATTTAACTGCAAAGTCAAAAGAAGACATGACCTTTCTCAGACACAGCACGTGCTGAGAAAGAATATACAGGAGATGAGCCTGAAATAGCTAAAGGGAACATATTGTTTGTAAATCTTTTCCTTTGGCTGTGGGCCTGACTGATGTCATTTGGTCCCAGGATTCAGAAACAAGAGGGAGTTTCCTGGCCCAAAGAAGACTGCCCTCTGCAGAAAGTCATTCTCCTAATGCCAGGTGTCAGGATGGCCAGCAAGGAGGTGGGGTTCCAATCCCAGGTCTCAGGGAGCTCCTCCCTCCTTCCTCTTTTCTTGGGAGACTGGGGTTATATGTGGTTACACTGGAGAGGCCAGGAACAGGTCACTCGGAAGTACTACAAAGACCAAGCTTCCTGAACATAAAGGAGATGATGTGGAACTTAAGAAGGACATCACTGAGGACCTTCCCCTGAGGTAGACAGTGTGTGTGAGTGTCCTACGGCTATATAACAAGCACGACCGACATTTAACAGTGAGGAGTGTTGAAAATGTATGATCTCGAACACATCTGTGGGTCAGAGGCTCCAGGTCTCTCATGAGATCACTATCAACCTGTCAGCTGAAGATGTGGCGAAAGTTGGAAACCTGTTCCCTTGACGGCTCACGTCCCTGACTGTTGCGTGGAAGCCTCCGTCCCTTGCTCTCAGTACCTCAGGCGTCTCCACAGAGCTGCTCATAACTCAGTGCTTGACCCTCCCTAGAGTGCAGAGAGAGAGAGACTCAGGATTGACACACCACCACTCTGCTTTTGTGTGTTTGTTAGAAACGATTCTGTAAGTCCGGCATGCACGCACATGTGGCAGGGGGTGGGAGGTGGGGTGGGGGTGAGGGTGGGGATGAGGCTCTGTGTCACAAGGGAACGGGCATTTCCCCCGATAATGAGCCTCTTGACTCTGTATCTTGCCAGGTTCAGAATCTCAGAAAACAGTAGGTAGGGCTTTTGGCACAAAGGGAAGGGGACTGTGATCCTTGGGACCATGTGGCTTCAACCTGACTGAGGAGAAGAAGGGAGCTAGAAACTCCAGGTTCCAGGCAGGTCCCGTTCTCTTTCTGTCCAGGTCTGAAAGGCGGTTTGTTCGTTCAGAAGGCACTTGTGAGTGTCACAGCTATGACTTATTCCTGGGAGGAGGAAGGGGATGGCTGCTGAGAGAGCCGACTATTCTGGGAAATAGCAGCAGCCAGCATCAAGCCTGCTCTTCCAGTACTTAGGAGGGCTGGAACTCTTACCCAAGAGGTGTCCTGGAATAAGGGGGCATTCTGGCTGGTGGAGGAAGATATCAGGAAAACACACAAATGGTTTCATTCAGGAGGTTGACCCAGATCCAGGGGGACCCACAGTCCATCCTTTGCAACCTGGGAGCTTCTCCCGTGGTGGGAGGAGGTCCACTGTGATCACCCTGTACTCTTCAAAGGGTGCTGGGTAGCAGTGCTCTGAGGCACAGAGCCTTTGGTGGACACACTTCTCTGTGTCTCTCTTATCTCCCCATCATCTCTAGGGAATAAGCTAATCAAACTTGCTGATGGTTATACACTGAGAAGGAGATAGCTAATAACTTGGGTGACAAGTATTAGAATACAATGTGATGTGGATAAATTGGGTCCATGTATTAAGAGCTATAAAATGAGATTTCATCACAGCATGAATAATGGGGCCTGTAGAAAGGATTAATCAAATACCCTATTAAAAGGTATAGGAATTCCAGTCAGACCACCCCTGTTTAATTACACTCCTGCCCTCTCCCCACCCACTCCTTTCCCCCTGAAATGGCTTTCTGCTAGGGAAAAAATATGGAAACGAGCTTAGAGGAAATAATGGGGAAGCTAGGACATGCGTTTTGCTAGAACCTGATCATGAAGACAGATGTAAGCGGCCAGTTTTTAATGTGGTGGGGGAAGGCAAATGGTATGAACAATCATTGACAAATGTAATTTCCAGAGGCGCCCTGTTGATACCATTCAGCAAATGCCAACAAAGCATTTACTTTCCAAAGGGAGAAAGCAAGACAGCAAGAGAAATGCAAGCATCTCCTGGAGTGGAGCAGAGAGCCGCCAAGCCCTAGAACAGCGTCAGGTGTGAGCATGCGCAGTGCAGAAGACACCCAGCGCTTCCGAAAGATCGCGCAGGACTGGCTTTGTCTGCGGAAGGCTTCCTGGAAGAGGAGACCCCAGCAGAGAGCCCCGAATTGTGGACAAGCTTCCATGTACTGCGAATTCGTGAGCACACTCTGGTGACAGGGTCTAGATAGGAAGTGGGCTTGAGCAGAGCAGGGGGCACCTGTGGGGCTCTTCTCTCCATTTCCTCCACCACCGCTATCACCACTATCACTATCACTACCACCACCACCACCACTATCACCACCACCACCACCACCACCACCACCACCACCACCACCACCACCACCACCACTACCATCATCATGCAGATCCAAGCTGCCATCACATCTCACCTGGACAACTGCCAACTCCTTCCAGCTGTTTTCCCTGACTCCACTCTTGCTTCTCTACAGCCCATTCTGCACACCAAAGTCAGAATCCAGATCAGAGTTGATTGTGTCATTCACGTGATTTGTGGCTTCCCCTTGCTCTTAAGTTAAAACTAAAAACCATTATCATGGCATCAAGGTCTGCGTGGTCTGAACCGCAGCCTGTGCCAGCACACCAAGCCTCATCATTTCAGCATATTGGGTCTTCCTGCTACAGGGCCTTTGCACATGCTCACCCCCAGCCCCCCATCCCCACTCCCCTGCCAATGATGATTTTCTTTCCCCAGAACTCTAACTCATCCTTCAGAATACATCTTAGTGATTACTTCTTCTTGGAAACGTCCCTAATTTTCACATCTAGGCTAGTATTTCTTCATGTGTTGAAAACAAATATTTATTGTGTGAACATATGTTTTAATGTCTGTTTCCCTAACTGCAGCACAAGTTCTGTGAGGGCAGAAACGTGGTGTTTAGAACCCTCAGAGGCTGTATGTGCTGACTGGATCATGGCATTTAGTTAGTAACAGCAAGACAAATAGAAAAATTATACAGCCCAGTTTCTAGAAGAGTACTGTTATGAATTTTTAACAGAATAAATGCCTGAATTAATGTCCAGACCCTGACACCTGCTGGCTATGTTGCTTTAGTAAGTGATAGATCCTTTAGAATCTGTGTCCTCGTCTATAAACCTGTGATACTAACAGCCACCTCATATGGTCATTGTGATAATTTCATGAAATAATGTATACAAAAGCATTTTTTGACTGTAAAACGAGATATAAATATACTCTGTCATGCTCTAAATGCCTGTACATTGAGTCCTTCTCAAATATCTATTGGATGGATGCATGGATGATGGTTAAACGGATGGGTGGATGGATGGATCAATCAGTAGGTGGATGGGTAGAGGGATGGATAGATGGATAAGTGGATTGGTGGATAAATGGATGGGTGGGGGGGTAGATGGACAGATGAACGGATAGACTGGCAGATGGATGGACATATCAACAGTTAAGGAACTAGTACAAGTGAGAAGAAGGAAGCCAAATAGCCGGAGACTTGGAGGAGACCGGGGAGGAACTGGTTGACCCTAATCCCCACCCCATGTTGATGGGACCAGTGGGGAAGATGATGATGAAAATCACTTAACCCAGGCAGGAAGAAGTCACCAGTGACCTCAGGGCCACACCTCCTCAGCCTCTTCACGTCAGTGCCGTCAATGACAGGCCTTCATTAGGGCTTGATCACTTTACCGATTTTTGTCTTTGGGGGAGACATCAAATTGATTTGCACATACAGCAAAATTGGTGTAGTTCCTCCAGCTGCTGCCAGCAGGTGCTGACAAGTGAAGACGTGGCTGTCTGAGGCTAAGAAAATGCACTAAACATTCCTGTTAATAAGGCCTAGAAGCCTTCTGTATTTAATAAATTGCCATGGATAATTGGTTTCAGTTTCAAGAGTGGTTTCATCTTTAACTCCCTGTGCTCTGGTAGGATTAATGCCTGTAGGTATCGACAGGGATTTGTGGTATGAGAAACTGTCACACATATCTATACGGTTTTTTTCCCCTTCTTTGTTCACACCCTACTCCCTGCACACGAGCACACACACACGAGCACACACACACTCGATAGTTAAAGTCCTAGCCCTTTTGATCGACCACTTTGACAACATGGAGACCCAAGCACCTGGTTTACTCAGTCTTTGTGTGGGACTTGAGACTAAGTGGCTGGACATGGGCCCTACATCTGTCATCTCATAGGTGACTGAGTAAGAAGCACATGACAAACACATGACATCTCTTGACTCCAAATAAAGCTGATTGTATTAGGTCTAAGAAGGGGGAAAAAAGGTAAGAACAGACCAGGGGGAAAATTATATTTTTTTCACTATTTTCACATAGTGGTTGGTAATATAAAAATGTGGATTGATAGTTGTCTTTATCCTTTTTCTGTAGTTATAACAAACTACCTGAGTCTGGGTACCTTGTAAAGAAAACAGGTTTATTTAGCTCATAATGTTGGAGGCTAAGCACTCAAGACAAAGGAACCTCAACTGTTTAGTCTCTCATTAATGATTTCTGGGGATGTGACCATTTGATTAAGAAGCAGGGAAGGAAACGGGAGCATGCCGAGGGACTACGCATGCCGTGCGCTCTTGCTTCATAACAACCCACTCTCCCTCCCTGAGAACAACGTTCCCATGACCCATGGCCCAAGCCTGAACTGAAAAAAGAGTCAGTCTTCAAAGAGGCTTTTAAGCAGGTTGGAGCAGCCCTTGGGCTTCAGCAGGGATGACCCAAGAGCACGTGGCTGACGTAAGGAAAGACTCTCGTGTTTCTGCCTTCAACACATCTTCCTGATCAAGGACTCAATTTGACAGCCCTGTGTTCAAATGTTTGGCCTTATCAGCAGAGTGGTTTACCTTTGAACAGATGCCCACGGACTGTCGAGGAAGCGCACCGAGGCCCTGGCCCATTCGTCAACAGGAAAGTCCAGTACCTCCCAGGATAGTGTAGACCCAAGCCCAGCAGATGAGGGACTGTTGCTGAGGTTGTATGGTGGGGCAGCAGCACTGGGGTGTGACCCCTGACTCGTCCGTCCTCCTAGTCTCTACGGAAGGAACAGACGCGGCATTGTGGAGTTCTTCTGTTGGTCAGAAACAGGAAGCCAAGCCTCCAGTTTCAGGTAGAAGATCTGATCACTTGGACCAGAACCAGACTTGCAGCTAAGGTCCCTGCTCAGCTCACCTCGGCTCACTGTGGCTCTTCTTGAGCTTAAACCGTGCTGTGGATGGAAAATGAGTATCTCATGCTTTTCCGGAGGGGTCGAGTGAGGATTAACCGCCTTACTGCATGCAGCACACTTAGCCCAGCTCGCCAGGCATGAGAAATGAGCTGATAGAAGCCGTAATAGGTTTATTCCCCAGATAAGCTCTGGATTCCCTGCAGACATCACTGCTGGGCACGGAGACAGGATTGGAGAAGGGCTGGGAGGATGGCCAGGGAGAGGAAAGGGCTCAGAGAATTCTGGAATTCCTGGGGAGAGAGAGAGAGAGAGAGAGAGAGAGAGAGAGAGAGAGAGAGAGAGAGAGAGAGAGAGAGAGAGAGAGAGAGAGAGAGAGAGAGAGAGAATGTGAATATGAATCGCTTAGACCTGAAACATCTGAGTTACAGAGCAGCCCAGAGGAGGAGATGCTAAGACGTGGTTACCACATCTTTCCGAATGGTGCACCAGGACCATAGCTAAGGGTGAGGGGGGCTTTGGAGAGATAGTTGCCCTTTCAGTGAACAGGAATTGAGATTAATTTGGCTTTGAGAATTTCAAATGCACACATTGTAATCATTGGCTGTACCCTAGAGCATTGTAAAATCAGGGTTGGAAATCTTTTACCATCTACAGTCTGAGAGCAGGAACTCAGTCTTGCAAGCACATTTTTAAAACTCCTGAGCCCAGGGAAGAAATTGTCTGCCTGTCAAATTTGCATTTAGTGCCTTCTCCCTGGTGATGCCTCGCCCCCAATGCTTTCTCCACTGTGAGCTGGCAGGAGTCCTTGCAATCCTGCTTTCTTTTACAAACACAATTCTTGAGAGAACCCAGGTCAAAAGTAAGAACATAATGCTCACCTGTTCCCAGTTAGGCCTAACTTCTGAGATTCCTCCCCGGTTGTTTTAGGGTCTTCCTTGCCCACATCACTAATCCTGTAATAAAAATTAGAAAATAATTTCAGTAGCCTATTGAATGTGAAAAACACCTTGAATGTTGCACTTTCTTTTTTGATCAGATTCCCATTTTGGAACTCCTGGTCTCCCTCCACAAATCAGAGTCCATTCCCTACAAGCTTAGTTTCTCTATGGTAATAGCCCTGCCTCCTCGGAGGACACAACTCACTTGTTTTGTTCACTTTGTCAATGCCATAGCTTAGTGGTATATAATGTAGGGCCCTGGACTTATTAGGGGTGTCTGGAGGTCACCATTAAGTAGATGGGCTCTTTATTAAGTCAATATTTGATAAGACCTTTCAAAAGTGCTGATAATGTGTTTGTGGGACTGCCTGCTGAGATTAGAGAAAGGGGAAAAAAATCTTAACAGTTGCTCCAAACCTTAAATAAGTCTCCAGATTTAATCTCCCTTTCATCTATAATTTATATTCCATACATTTGGTGAGTCTGGGCTGTGGTTTAGATTCTGGAGGTTTTGCTGTGCTGCATCAGCCTCCTTATTATGTAATCACGTTTGATGAAACCTAACATATACAATCCTGAACCCTGGAGCGTCGTGTGAGCCAACACTCATTACAGATGTGCTTCCTGCTGGAGCAAACTTTATTGGAAGACTTTACGGAGATGCATCCCCCCGCCCTGCCACTTCCAATTGCAGAGAGTATAACACACACACACACACTCCACAGAGGATCCCTTGACTTTGATTTCTTTGCTGTCTCCTCATTCCCTCTATTGTGAAGGATCCCTTGGCCTGCACAATCATGAGAAAACAGTGACCATTGACTATATCATCCAGAAGGATGTGGCTGGGAAAACAGACTGATGTTCAGCTGATATCATCATTAAAATTGAGTGCACACATGACTGTACTGTAAACTGCAGGTTAGATAGCACAGTCTTTAATAGATCGATTTGCAAGGAAAGAAATAGAGGGTGAGGAACAGGTATGCAAAGGCTCTGTGTCCTGGCTCAGGCCTACAGTCCCAACTCTCAGGAGGCCAAGGGAGGAGGGCCTGTGGGAGTTCTAGGCCAGTATGAGCTACAGAAGGAGGATGTCTCAAAGCCAAACTCACCAAATCGAGGTGTGTAAGAAAGGGAAGAGCAGGCCGGTGTCTAAAGCCCTGGCCCTCTGTGGCAATGCCTGAAGCACCATGAATTTTGAAGGCTATGAATGGCTCCTTCAGAGATAGGACAACACCCTGCAGCCTAGGGACTTGACTCGGTTCTGTCTGGTTGGTTGTGTGGTGTACGAAGGTGTCTGCTCAGAGTCGTATCTTTGCTGTGTGCTTTTAAGTGTCTGCACTTTATTTCCCCAAGATTCTTTTTTTTTTAATGGAGTCCAGATCTCACGGCCTGTCTTTCAAGAATTTGGGCTTTGAAAGTGACATCATAGAGTAAAATGCATCTCTGTTTTGGAAGCTCCCCGTGGCCTTTGTCTGCTGCCAAGGCCAGGCCTGAGTGGAAGATGCCTGTGCATTGGGCTTTGCTGAGCTGTGGTTGCCATAAACATTTATGCTTTTTTTGGAACTTATTATGTAGTTATTTCTTTGGCCTGCATTGCCTCCTCCGTAATCAGGACCTAAATCAGACCTGACCCTCACAGGCCTTCCTCCTGCTTGCTGTCGTAGCTCCCTGAAGCCTGTACATCCTTAGCATGGAGATTTGTTCGGGGACTCATTCTTGCTGCAGAACCTACTTCCTCTGCCTCTCTTGTTCCCCTAAATGCCAGGCTGCAAGAGATGGCTATCCTAAGGCTGTGGTCTTAGTATCTCCTCTAGAATGACCCTCCCTCCAGCTTGCGATTGGTTTCTTTAAGGCCTTCATCCCCATTAGATGAAGATCCCCAGAGGTATTAGCAAACCATGTGGAAATTTCAATAGGGCCAGATCATAGTGAATGAGACCCTGGAAACTTGAAGCGACACCCAGAAAGGGCCTCAGAGGTGAAGGGCGAACGTTTCACCCTTTCTTTTGCTTCTTATCAGGGTTAGTCTGAACTTGTTAATAGTTTTAAGTTGAAATCTAGAATCCCACAAATGCTGAGCTTCCTGGACCCTACTGGTCCCCTCTGCTATCATTCAGTTCTCGTAGTAGGTACTCAGGAAATGTGTGTTGGATAGACAAAAGGAACCTATAAATAAGGGCCCAGACTGGTAGGCACTGTGTGGACTTACCAAGGTTGCTAGTGAGGAGGCATATGGTGTCATTCTGCAGTGTCCTGGAGACATTTGGTAACTCATCTCCACCACTGAGGGTTTCTTCATGGGCATCTTACCATGGACCCTTCCACATGGTGCCTCCCTGTCCTTGACAAGAAAGGCTGTCAATAGACAGCACTTGCAAAGTAAACACCCTGGCATCAGTCCTCCCTCCTGTACAGCACTCTGGGGCCGGGAAGTGTCCCTACGCACTGTTTCAAGAGTACTGGACACAGTCACATGGCCCAGAGGAGGTATGTGAGGCTAAGAATGGCTAAGTGGCATTTGAGGGGCAGAACTGTAACTCCAACCCAGGGCTTGGAGCCCCACATCCAATATACTTTCTACCAGACCCTGCTGGAGATGCAGATAGAAAGAATGAAGATTCAGGGTCCAGTCTCATGAGACTTTCTGTCTATTTCAGGCAAGTGTGTTGGTAGATCCAGGAGACTTGCTGTTGTAGTTCTCAGAAATTAGACAGCATTCAAAATGGGTGACTCTACTGTTCTGCTGAGATAGAAAGGCAGTGGGGGAATGTCAGCAGCAGAAAACCCATGCTCAAAAATTGTCCATAGAGGTGCAGCCTTGGAATCCCAGTACTTGGGAAGGAAAGACCAATGGATCAGAAGTCTGAAGCCATTCCTGGGATATGTGGGATTGTGTCCCAAGGTGTGTGGGGGAGATCCAAGTTCATACCAAAACCCTTATATAAAACATTTTTAGATTTATTTTTTATGTATGAATGTTTGCCTGCTTATATGTGTGCATGTATGTATGTATGTACGTATATATGTATAGATAGATAGATAGATAGATAGATAGATAGATAGATAGATAGATAGATAGATAGAGATGAATACTATATATGTGCCTGGTGCTTGCAGGGGTCAAAAGAAGACATAAGATCCCCAAAAACTGGAGTTATAGATGATTGTGCACCAACATTTATGGGTACTGGGAACCAATCCCAGGTCTGTTGCTAAGAGTATCAAGTGCTCTCAACTGCTGAGCCATCTCTCCAACCCCACAAAGGCCTTGTTTTTATCCTGTCAATCTCATCCCTCCACAGACCTCATTGGAAATATCTTCACCAGGGCTGGGGAGACGGCTCAGTGAGTAAAGGCACTTGCCTAGAGAGCATGAGAGCCAGAGTTTGAACCAACGCCATGTAAATGTTGGGCGGACATGGCTTCCCACCATGTTTCTTATTCCTCCACAGTTTCCAGTCCATTCTCTCAGCTAACGTTGTCATTGACCCAAGAGAGCTGGCTTGAGTCAAGACTGATTGAGGCACAGAGAGGCTGCACCATCTGCCCAAAGTCACATGACAAACTCCTGATGGGGCTGGATCTTGAGCCAGATTCCTGCCCAGCCCTGTCCTTTCCTACTTCCTGTACTGTGATCCTCCACCAGGGGTTCTCTTCCAGTCATCTTTGAGAACTCAGCAGTTGTGGCTCGGCCACCCGTGAGCGTGCAGCATGCGCTCCCACCAGCTCAGTTGCTGTTTTGCAGCAGTTCAGTGTGCACTGATCACTTTGCTGTATCGAATCACTTAATTGGTTTGTGCCTGCAAGAAAGAGCTGCTTCGTTTAGAAGCTTAACGGTGAAAATGTCTGAGTCTTTTGCCATAATCTGGATGGTATCAGGATGACTGTAGAATATTCCACCCCTTGTTCCTAATCCACTTAGCACCAGGGGCACTGGGGATCAGTCGTGCAGGGCATAGGTGCTGTGCTGAGGGCTACAGGGGGACTGTGACTGTATTAACCAAGAGACACAGCACACAGGGAAGGCAGGACTATGGGAAACACAATGTGAGGGCCTTAGGGAAAAACCAACCTGGTCGAGATGTGTGCAAGGCCCTGGGTGCCATCTGCAGCAGCACCAGCAGGGAAGGGAACAGGGACAATTAGGACATATTATGTTCTTTTTAGGAACTAAAGAACCAGTAGACTTGATCTTCGAGGAACCCAAATGAAATCAGTAGTGAGGTTCAAACCAACTTTTCAGTTGACAGAACATCTTAGTCATAACTACAGGTTAGAGGAAACAGGGAAGACAGAATCCCACCAGTGTAACCCTGCTGGGAACCCAGTGATCAGGCAGAACCTGAGGTGCTTTGTTAGGTGTCCCTGGGGACAAGACTGACTGCATTTCCCAGAATTCCCTGCCTTGTCGGTTGCTCTCCCAGATAAGACACACAAGAGCTTCTTGGGAGAACGGGAGATGAAGAGACGCTATAGCCACTTTGCCACATGTGTCTTGTCACTTAGCTGTCTGCTGTGACTGCAACTATTCTATCTTCTGGAATCAACTTCAGTCCTAAGCAGGCATATGTGTTTAGCTCTGTGGAAAAGAGCCCTTGCTGCCACAGGATTTTCTTATCAAAGTCAAGGTCAAAAGCCACAAGCAATGATAAGACCTTCAGCCCACTGTAGGGGTTCTCACGGAGGCCTGGGAGGTTCACATTGCTCCTGGTCTTCCCTACTTGCTAACCCTTTCCCCTTCACAGTTTCCTGCTCCATAGATTTTACATTTAAGCATTGGCCACATAAGCAGGAGCTGCCTCAGCTTTTCTCGGGGGTTTCCTTGCCTGGAGTTTGTGACCCCCAATCTATGAGAAGTCACCATATGGTGTATTGTGACCAGTCTCCCTTTGTGTGTGTTATAATGGCATAAAGAGATCTGCCGCCCTCACCTGCCCCATATTCCACTGACTGGCCAAGGTTAAAATCACAGGAAGCTGGGAATTCCCAACAGGAAGAGCCACTGTGGAATGACAGCATTGTTTTGAGGAGCGGTGGGGAAACCGGTACAGATTTCAAGGAGTGATTGATTGTCTGAAATGCTTACAGGTTAAGTGAGGAAGAGGCTCTGGGGCTGGAGATAGGGGCTTAACTTTCCTTGGAAGTCACAGCAGTCACCCTCTGAAACACATGTGGGCTGTACATAGTGCTAGAAGTGCATGTGGGGGGATGGCATAAGTTCCCTGTGGGAACCGCTGGTAGATTCCTGTGGAGTCCAGTGGTGTGGGTACATGAAGACTCTATTTATAGCACAGAGAAAATCCTTCTGACCTGAGTCATTTTTTAAAGGATAGTGTGTCTAGACCTCAGCCAAAGTGGCTCTCAGCAGTGAGTTTGGGCCTGGTGGAGAAGATGGCAGGAGTACCGGCTCTGTTCCAGACCTGTTACGTCAGAAGACCACTAAGTAATGCTTTATCTTGTCCTTAATGCCTGGAGTGGGGTTTTCATAGCCTCTCTTAGTGGCTTTCCTGAATGTGACAACTGTGACCTTTCTGTCTTCTGCTCTCACATCACAACTAACAGCCCCAAAGATGAGAGCACCCGAGCTTTCATAATAAAGGCATGATAAGTATAAAGGCATTGGTTAAGAAAATCGAATCAGGCCTGGAGCGATGGGTCATTGGCTGAGAGCACTTACTGCTCTTGCAGAGGATCCAAGTTCAGATCCCAGCTCCAAAATCAAATAGTTCACATCGATCTGTAAGTCCAATTCCAATGGATCCAACACTTTCTCCTCCTGGAACCCACACACGTGTGGCATATACTCACAGCCATATGTGTGAATAAAAGGAAAGGCGTCTTTATAAAAGAAAGAGAAAACCAAATCTCAGGTACCGTCAAACTTCTTTTGAACTTTCTTCTTTCCTAAACTGGGCAATGGAGGTGCTTGCCTTTCATCCCAGCACCTGGGAGGCAGAGGCCGTAGGTAGTCTCTGAGTTCAAAGCCAGCCTAGTCTACAGCCAAAGCTACACTATGAAACCCAGTCCTGAAAAATACGAAAAGAAAGGAAAGGAAAGGAGGAGAAATAAACAAAAAGGAAGGAAGAAAGGAAAGAAAGAGAGAGAGAAAGAAAGAAAGAAAGAAAGAAAGAAAGAAAGAAAGAAAGAAAGAAAGAAAACAAACTTGTTGTTCAATCTTGTCAGGCATTGTGGTTCTCTCCTGTGATCCCAACACTTGGAAGGCTGAGGTAGGAGGACAGCCATGGATTCCAAAGTCTGCCTGGGCTGTGTAGTATGTATCCAGAGAACTTACAGAGAAAGTTTCTCCATCCACCTCCTTTATCTTTTTTCTTTTCAAAAAGAGCATAGTTTTTATTTATGTTTTATTCTGTGTATACATATGTATATACATATATGTATGAAGATCAGAAGACAACTGTTGGGAGTCCTTCCTTCCTCTCCTGCCACATGGATACCTGGAGTCAAACTCAGGTCATCAGGTTTGGCTGTAAGCACCTTTACCCGCCGAGACATCTCACATCTCGGTGGTCCTTTATCTTTTTTTCCCTTCCAGTACTATAATAATAATTTCACAAGCTCTATGTTCTGAATTTATTTTTATTGACTGGTACCTCAAACCACAAAACTTGTACATATTAGTAAGAGTTTGTGATGTTTTGATGCGAGCCATCATTGATTACTGAGTGAATGGGTGAACTCTGAACCCAAGATAAGGAGAAGCAGAGGCATGTGAGAACCAAGCATTTGGCTTTCACGTGTTCCATAAGCAGTGCTCGTTAGTGCCGAGTCGGTAGCAGGATGCCTGCACCTCAGGCAGAGGTCAGATTTGCAGAGATGGACCTCAGAGCTGATAGTATACAGGTGCTGTGTGGGACCGAGAACTGAGGGGTGAGAGCAGCTTCCTTACACTGTCCATATCGTGGCCTCTCTGGAGTGGACAGACACAGACTCCAGATGCCACACACATCTGTCACTCCTTTGCAGCCTGGGGATTGCACAGCTGTGTAGTGTGAAGTAGAGGAGAGAAAGCCTAGAGTCCAGAGTCAGCCCCAACACTGGCTGGTGGAGTTAACCTGAGACCCATCTGAGCTTGGCTGTATCTTCTAGAGGGCTCAGTCAGGTGGTCTCTCAGAACCCGGCCATTGCCTCGCCTTGTCTGACATGAGGAGTGGGGTGAGAGTCTGTAGGATCCTGATCCAATCAATATTCACAAAGGAAACTGGTCAACCCTGGGACATTCTCCTTCAGCGATAAAGGGCATTTAAAATTGTACAGAAGTTGCTACAGTAATCCAAATAGCACTTCCCCATATAACATACACACACAGGTGTGGGTGCGTCTAATTCATCATTTGTTTATTTTCTTTGAACTGCTTGAGGGTAAGTTTCAGGTATTATATCTATTTACTTATTAAATATTTAAATATGAATACCCTAAAATGAATAGTATTTCTTTTAAATAACAATAAAATTGTCTTAATCAGGGAACTTTTCATTTCCTCAATTATATGTTGTAACAACATTAAAACCAAAAAAAAAAAAATTTTAAATCTGGGATTATGCTGCACATAGCTGTCACGTGTCTTTTGTCTACTTTGTCACTCCTGGCCTTAACACTTTGGAAAGTTTCCAACCAGGGATGCTATGAAGAGTCCCTCCGTTTTTTCCCTAGTAGCTGGTATTTCCCTTGGATTCAGGTTATCTGTTTGGGAAGTATGGGAGGCTTCTGAGAATGATAAGACCTAAGGCTAGAAATGCAGAAAGTGCTGGGGAAGAAAAGAAAGAGAGAGAGAGGAAGCCCATTAGGTTTGTATTGGGCAGCAGAGATACCTGAACAAGTCAGACAGAGGCTCCCCTCAGTCTGGGCAGAGCATATTTGAGTACATCCTAAGCAAACAGTAAAATCATCAAAATCAGGAAGGATACCCTGAACCCCAGATAAACAGCAACTACTAGGGAAAAAATGGAGGGCCCCTTTATAGCATCCCTGGCTTGTCATGTTCCGAAATGTTAAGGCCAGAAGTGGCAAAGGAGGAAGAGAAAGGTTCCTTTCCCCAGAAGATTTATTCTTCCAGTCATATCGACTGTGTCTAATAGATCATTGCTCCTGCACAGAGCCTCTGAGAGCCAGGCTGTTCCCATGGGCCCTTGCATATTATCCCTCAGTGACTCAGATATTCATCGTTCTCATTTTAGAAATGGGAAAATTGAGGCCCGGGAACACAGCCTTCTTTTGCAGAGACACCACTGAAGCCAGGGTCTGCAGCTTCCACTTGCTACCTTGCCGTGTTGTTTGAGACCCATTCACAGGCTTCCTCCCAAATCAGCCTTCGCTCTGCTCCAAACAAGACTTGAATGGAGACGCAGCTCTATTTTCCACTCATGCCAGTGGTTGATACTTGATTAATATTTGGGATTGCTGTCTCACAGAATATCATTTTCACAGATGCAGAGACCAATTTCGCTGTTACTGAGGCAGAAAGATCTATTTCCTCCCAGTCAGCAAGCAGATTTGGAGGGAGCTGTAACCGCCAGAGTGTTCTCAGTGGGTCGTGAAAGGAAGCAGAGCCCCCTTGGCACTGTAAGCCTCGATAGTTGTTGGGTCAGAGGTCCCCAGCACCCAACATGGGGACCACTTGGCACATTCTATGAGTAGCCATTGGTTTTTAAAGTGAAAAAAAAAATCCCGAGTGATCGTGGCTGTCCTCATCATGTTGCCCTGAGGGGCATGCAGAGCTATGGAGAGCTAATTTCTTTGACAGACAGAGGTGGTGGTGATCAGAACAGCCTGACCTGCCTCCTTAACCCGCCAGGAGCTAGCACTGAGATTTGTTCTGTCACTGCTGCTGAGTAAGGCAGCAGCCTCCTGCAACTCCCGTGCAGCTGCAACACTCCCGTGCAGCGAACACTGTGTTCGAACCCAGCTTTGTGACTGGCCCTGTGTCTAACACAGACCTTTGCCCCTTCCCATCCTCGGTTCGTATTCTGTCCTTTTACCTGCTCTCTGTTCTTGTGTCTCTCCTTCTTAGTCACTGTTCTATTGCTGTGAAGGCACCATGACCATGGCAAGTCTTATAAAGGAAAGCATTTCATTGGGACTGACGTTACAGTTTCAGAGGTTTAGGCCATTATCATATGATGGGGAGCATGGCAGCACGCAGTCAGACCCATGGCTGGAGAGGTAGCTGAGAGTTCTACATCCAGATTGGCAGGTAGTAGGAAGAGAGGAATGCTGGGCCTGGCTTGAACATTTGAAAACCTCAAAGCCCACCCTCAGTGACACACTTCCTCCAACAAGGCCACACCTATTCCAACAAGGCCATAACCCCTAATAGTGGCACTCTCAGGTGACCAAGCATAATGATCCCAAGATTTCTAACAAAGGTCACAGGCTTTGTGAACAGCTCTGCTTAAGCACTACCCATTCTGAAAAGAGTTTCAGTGTGTCTTAGTGGAGACGGTGGTATAGTAGGTCTGTGACCATTCAGGGAGAAGCTTGTTGTCAGGTAAAGGGTGATGGAAAAAAAATGTGAAACTTAGTAGTTCGCATACTGTTCACAAGACAAGCGCTGGAGCCAAATTGCCTGAGTTCAGATCTCAGCCCTGCTACTAAATATCAGCAAATCACCTCAGATTCCCCCATGGCCAACAAAACAAAACAAACTAGAAAACCTAATCCACTGTGTTGTTTTGAAGATCGAGTCGGTCAACAAATATAGAGTACTAGCACACCTGGCACACATAGAGGCCGAGTGGTGGGAGAGAGGACTGGAGATAGAACTTCCTTGAAGCATTCTTTGTATTTAGATAACCCAAAATGGACACGGGGGGGGGGTTCTTGGTAGTGGAAATAGCGGTAGCCAAGGCACAGAGGCAGACATGCCAGGGCACACAGAGCTGGGAGTTTGGCTTGACTGACTGACACGGCTGTCTGTCTGAAGGGAACACCGGCGAGTGGTGAGAAGCAGTTGGTATCAAGGGCAGGAACTTTCTGAAGGCCAAACTAAAGAGGTGAGAAAAGGCCTCGTTGTGGAAGCAACCAGGTGCCAGCTAGAAGCATTTGTTCTTAACGTGTCTGGCTCACAGAGTTTGTGTCCCGTGGTTGCCATGCGTCGATCACAGCTGCTCACTGTTTCTTCAGCGTCAATTCATGAACACCCCGTGGTTTCTGTAAAGGCTTCTCTCATTGTCCGAGTGACCATTCAAAGCAATTAAGTGATTAAGTGACCTTGAACCAGGTCTCCAAAAGGGTCACATAGTATGGAATCCACCTACTTATTAGAGCTCATAGCCTTCAATCTGTAGGCCACCCTTTGCCAGTGAAGTCACCTCTGGCCACAGAACTATAAATAGACCACATGAAACACACTCCTACTTTGTCATAATTCTTTTTTTCCCCCCAGGATCTGCTCCATGCTAACCAAGCATTCTGCCCCTGAGCTATGTCTCAGCCCTGGGTTTTATTGAAACCAGGTCTCGCCATGTATGCGACTTCAAACTTAAGATCTTTCTGCCTCAGCCTCCTGAGTTCTGGGATTGCAGGCACTTGACCTCTAGAATAATGTAATCATACAATAGTCTTAACTGTTCTGTCTCTCATACACAGAGGGTAATAGGCAGAATATTGGAGCTGCATGCCACCTTGGGACCTATAGGTCAGTTAACTGTCCGGCACAGTCAAGGTTGAGGAATTCATCTGTAACATGAGGTGTGAGGTGTGGGGCTCTGTGTACCTCCCTGGCTGAGTTGCCCTAAGAAGTAAATGAATTACACCGAGTAAAGCAGGTGCTTATTATCAGCATGGAGGACTTTTGTAAAATCCTTGGTCTGCAAGATCACAAGGGGAAAAGAGATGCCCTCACCCAGTTGGAAGAGGAGTGGGACTTCATGAAAGCATTGTATTAGGAAATTTATGGCAATAATCTAGAGAAAGCAGAGTTTCTTGTAAAAGTGCTTGCCCCCAAGGAAACAAAGCATCTGAGTAGACCACTAACATTACATTACATTAGAATATCCATTAACATTAGAATATACAATAACAATACATTAGAAAGCTTATTAAATGGATACTCCTTTCTGAAGTCTGTCATCTAATAACTAACTGAGCAGTAGTAGTCTTCAAAACCCAGGTAACGTCCTTTGTTATTCAAACTATGTGAGACCAAAGAATAAGATGAAAAATCTCCCTCAATTGATTTTATGAAGCCGGCGTGGCCTGAATCGTCACGTCTAAAAAGAATGTGCCTCTTCCATCTCAAAAGCTTTGAGGCAAAAGATGACCCTGACAAAGAACGCCAAGGAAGGAAGCAAGGCGAGGCGTGTGCGTCAGCGCCTGAGTTGAAGCAGAGCCTCCGCCAGGCTCCACTCAGGTCTCCCTGGGAGCTCAGGATGTTTTCAAGCTCCCTACACCCACTGCTCTAAGGTGCCTTCAACTCACAGACGCTCACAACCTAGTGTGTACCTGCAGAATCACCTCAGCTCTCCGGCAGTTTGAGGAGAGCTGCTTTTTGGCAAAACCTTTGGCATGGCCAGAGCTAAGAAGCTGTGTCTTGGCTGTAGATGTACCAGCTCCCATCAGAGCCCGAGGAGGGACCACAAAGTGGTAGGTGCCTTGCCTCGGAGGCTAGAGACCCAGTGGTGATGGATCTGCTCCTGGTTACAAGTCCTGCACCAGGAGCCTTGCCTCCTGCAAATGGAACACCAGGAGAGCTCAGGGAGCTTTCATGTGGGGAAACGGTGAATGAGATTTTGGCAGATCAGTTCATTACTGTGATGCAAAGAGATTAAGCCCACGTGGTAAGCAAGTTGCATAAATGGTTAATGAGCAGTGTAGACATACAGTTTAACCCACATTTTCAGACTCCTTTATTCTTTACACCATTCCTACATTCAGAGCACTCTATAGACAGCCTGCGACCACTGGTCTAATCCACAAGATTCACCTCTTCACAAAATCCTGCAACGTTCTGCAGAAGAAGGGTGATGTTCTAAGTCCCATTTCTTCAGCACTTGGGGTTCTCTGAGCAGAGAGTCTGTAGTTCCCTTTGGTCTCCCATCCTCCTCAAAACCTTTCCCTGAAACAACTTGCTTTTTTGTCTGTTATCAATTCCCTGGAACCGGTGTTACAAACAGTTGTAAGATGCCACGTGGGTGCTAGGCATTGTACCTAGAAAAGCAGCCAATGTTCCTAACCACAGAAACTCTATCCAGCCCCTTGTTTTTTGGTAAATAATAATTATGAAGTGACGTGAACGATTGTTGCCATATCGAGAATAATTAAATGAATGGGCCATTGGTAGACGCTTGCTTCGTTTCATATGGAGCAATGCAAACCTGATGCCTGTGTACTTCCAGCCTTCCACTGTAACAGAGTTTCAGAAATCGATCTGCACCATCCAGAGCCTCTGAGTCTTTAAACAGTGAAAGGAAAAGCAAAATGCTGAAAGATAATAGACAAATGGCCCATGGCCCTTGTTGGCTTTACAGGGTAACAGCTGATGGAGTGAGAATCAGTGGATTAGGATTAGCAAAGTGTCAACTGATGGAGCTGGGTGGTAGGTAAATACGTATGCTGTGCTTGTGTGTGTGTGTGTGTGTGTGTGTGTGTGTGTGTGTTTGAAAGTTTTCCTTATAAACAACAAAAGGCTATGGGGAAGGAAGCTGGGTCTTTTCTGTTCCTAGTGCAACATCCCATGACCTCCCCACAATAGATTCTGCCATGCCATGTTTTAAAAAGAATAATACAAGCCTAGTGAGATGGTGCATGCCTGTAATCCTGGCACTCAGAAAACCGAGGCAGAAAGATTGCAAGTTGGAGACTAGCCTTAACTCCATAGTAAGACTGTTTAAGACAACGAAAAAGAGGAAGATACATGCATATTGGTAGAAAAGACTGTCTATTAGAATTTTCCTAAGCAGGTCCCGGACCCTGAAGCAATGGAACATCCTTAAAGAGGGCCTGGAATCTCTGCAAAGAGGCAGAAGTGTTTAGTGCTTGGCCCAGAGGTGCGATGCAGGTGCGATCAATAACAGATATTATCCACATTATTATAGATATTGTTAAGGGTAGCCCAGGACAGGCTGATCCAGAGGGAAGAAGACACGGGGAGCAGAATACCTCTGGGTATTTCATCAGAAACCGTTTTAGCCCCTGTAAGTGAGCATGCACAGAGAAGGGTGAGTCTTTGTCTCCACAGTGACTGCACCAGCAATGCCTCTTGGCCTGGCCTTTCAAATCATGCCAACAGTATTCGCATCCCACCAGGAAGAGGGAACATGAATACGGAGACTGGGAAACTCCAGAGTCTGGGTCTACTCATGGTTCTGGAAAGGATAGATATTCAAAGATAGATTCTCTCTCGCTTGCTCTGCCACTCCGTTTGCTGTGCTCTGTATTCTTTTCTCCCTCTTTTCCTTTCCCCCTCCCTTCCTTCTTCCCTCCATCCATTTCTCTCTTTCTCTTTCCCTCCCTTTCCTCCTCTTTTCCTCCCTCCTTTCCATGCCCATTGCTCTTGATCACTGTGTGGAAGATTTATAGTATCTTCCTTTGAAGAGACCCTGGCCTGACCAGTGCTACTGATATGTCAGCCTTGAGGGATCATTTTCATTTATGATCAAGCTATATTTCCTAAGAACAACGGCAGCCAAGGCAAGTAGTTGTTTAAAACAGAAAGCAGAGAGATCCAAAGGTCTGCTGAGGCTTCAGAATCACATGTAGTCTACAAGAGCCAATGGGTACCATCTGGGCTCCAAGAAAGTGTGAAGACCTGGTGACCACTTGACTCAAATGTTAGTTGGAGATTACTGATGGTCTCCGCATTCTGCAGAGGAGTGCCTTGACAGGCACTGGACTGCCTGCCCTGGTTGTTGTCCAACTGTGGGATCTTTGAATGATGGCAGATTTTTCTCACCATGACAACAGCTGCCTCGGCTCTGAGGCTTACTGAGAAGTGGTCTGAGTTTGGTTTTGTTTGTGTGGGATTGGGTTTTGTATTTAACATTTTCTGGCAGAGAATCTCTTCCATGTGTTTGGGACTTCACAGTACAGAAAGCACATTTGTGCTTGCATGTCTCCACTTCCTTGGACATTCCCAGTAGCCCTGTGGGGTGAGGCTAGAATGAGATCTTAATCCTGGGCTTACTAGAAAAGAAACAAATACTCAGAATTCAGTGTTTTTTTTTCTTTCAGAGTCAGAAAGTTAGTCACTAGCATATATACAACTAAATTTTTAAATTCCCCAAACTTGAGAGGATTATCAATCAGGACAGAGAGACAAAGTAATATTCCAAATACAATCTTAAACATGCAGCCCTGAGTGTTTAATGGGGACTCAAAAGCATTAGCGAGGGGGATTGGGTGGATGGGTGGATGGATGGAGCACCTACAGGCGAGAAAGTGGTCTTGATTGCTTTTGTACCCTTGTGATCACTGATAAATATTTGTTTAATGAACAATCCACTTCGTATACAGAAACCTTAAGGATTTTGTAGAAAGGTAACTACAAGAGACAAGGTCTCAGGGGCTGGAGAGACCACTCAGTAGTTAAGGGCTGACTGCTCTTCCAGAGGTCAGGAGTTTAATTCCCAGCAACCATCTGTATTTAGATCTGATGCCCTCTTCTGGTGCATCTGAAGATGGCTACGGTGTACTCCTTCTATACATAAAATAAATAAGTAATTATAAAAAGAGAGACAAGGTCTCAGTGTGTCACCCAGCCTGGCTCCAGTCCTCCTGCCCTAGTCTCCTAAGTAGCTGGGACTACAGATGTGTACCAGTTTTGAACATACACAGTGTGATGATTTATCATTACTTAACAGCACACAACTCATCTTGGTTTGACTATTTAAAAAAAAAAAATTACCCAACTAGGGAGATTCATCAGTAGATAAAGCGCCACACGAGTCTGAAGACATCAGTAGGTGAAGTGTGAAGGCCTGACTTCGGTTCCCTGGAACCTGGGTACAGCCGGGCACAGTAGCTCCCGACTGTTCCAGCATTCTGATGGCAGCCAGACTAACCTAGAAGTAAAATCAGTGAACGAGGGAGAAGGTAAGGACTGATTTCCATGCTAGTCCTTTGATCTCCACATACATATCTTGGCACAGACACAGACACATTCACACAGAGACAGAGAGACAGACAGACAGACAGGCACGCACGCACGCACGCGCACACACACACACACACACACACATGCACACACTCCATACAGAGGTTTTAAAACTCCCCTTTCTCTATAGTCCTTCCACAGGTATTATCGCATGCCCGCTCTTGCCTGCTATGCATTAGATTCTATTCCAAGTACTGGTGAGACCACAAGGAACAAAAGCGAAGTGCTTACTCTCGTGGAAATCACCCTCTATTTAAGGACCTCAGACAGTAAGCAACTAAGCAGACGCCATATTATTACTGGGGGAGGGGAGCACAGTGGAAGTAAAAATGGAGCTGGGTAGTGATGAGGCGGGGGTTGCTATTTTAGCCACTAAGGTCTCTCTGATACAGAGAGAAACTCTGGCGAAGTGGACTGAGTCAGGCAGGCCCAGAAGAGCATTCCAAGCAGAAGCAGCAGCCGGGGAAGAGGCACCTGGGCAGGAGCGTGCTTAGTAGGGGTGAGGAGCAGCCAACAATTCAGTGAGGCAGACAGCTAAGGAGATTCAAAGATAATGAGCAGGGGCTGTGAGAATGGCATTTGCTGCTCTTGCAGAGGACCTGGGCCTTCTTGGAAGCGGCTCACAACCATTGTAATATCAATTCCAAGGGATTGGCGCCCTCTTCTGGCTTCTATGGGCACTGCACACACAGTATGCTTATACATACAGACAAGCCCTCCTACTCATAAAACCAAAACAAACAGGTTTTAATTTCAAACAGAAAAATGAAGGACTTTCCCGCCAACTATTACCACCATTTAAATCAGCTACAACAAGTCTAGCTGTTGTATACAAGTCTGACAGTGACCCAGTCCCCACCAGCATAGGCACTGTTTTGTGCCTCGTTGGTTCACACATGCTCATTTGAGGGTAACTGCTGAACTGCTCAGAAGTCACTGCCAAAGTAAAAACAGAAGGTGTGTCTATAAACTGTCCTTACACGTCTGAAATCTGTACCTAGATATTGGCTTTCCTTTCTTCTTTCTTTCTTTCTTTCTTTCTTTTTAGTTTTCAGAAGAAATAAAAAAGATGATATATTAAGGGTATTCTTTTAAAGATAGATGTTACTTTTTGCAGGCCAATTTTAAAGTTATAGAAGAAAATAGTTTCCTATGTGTGCATCTTATATTACATTAGTGTAAGACATGTACTACCACGGTCAAAAGAGCGTTGGTACCTTAATAGTAATGAAAAAGGGTGTTTGCACAGAACACCTTAATGTTACCTAATGTCCCTTTTCTGTCCTGGTTCTCCTCTGCCGGGGAACCCCCCAAGCCATGCCTGTTCCTCCGTTTCCTTACTTTTACCACCTTGATATTTTGGGGTTACTAGCCCGGTATATCCTAGGATTCTCTCTGTTAAAATTGTGCCTATGTTTTCTTCATGATTAAGCTAGGGTTAAGCTTCTTGGGGTAAAGACCTTAGTTGTAAAATGTCCTCACACCTTATCACCAAGACCCAACGCTCAGAAGGGCTCCTGTTAACATGGCTTTTCCCCACCCTGCTGAAGAAGTTCCTGAGGTGCTCTTTGTCAGTTTCTCCAAAAAAGTGACTCTCTCCTGTGCCCACCCTTTCTATCCTGAGTTCTCTGGAGGGAACTGTAGGTCACAACCCACTCATAAGTGGGATTGACGGTTCCTGTCCTGTGGGTGGAATGTCCCATGTAGAGCTTTTGGGACTTTTCTACAATGAAAAGTTCCGTTTTCTTCTCCAGTTATCTATTTGCTCAGTCATCTATTTCTGTCAATATAGACTTATAATTCTTTAGGTTAGGGCCAGCAAAATGGTTAAAGGCAATTGCTGCCAAGCCTGGCACAGAAACCACAAAGCTGCAGGAGAGATCCAACTGTACAGCCGTCCTCTGACCTCTGACACACATTCAATGATGAGTTGATAGACACACAATCAATAAATGTGATTTAAGAAACTAATCTTTAATTTAGACCAAGGGGTGTCGTGCCACTTTGTTGCTTAGACGGTCCACCTGGGGCTGTGTTCCTATGGTTGGAAGCCTCGATCATTTTTTGTTAGAATTGTGGTTTTTTTTTCCTGCTTTTTCCAGCATTGCAAGATGTTCCAGGTTCATCTTGTATATGTCCTGTCCCTGTCTAGGAATCAGTTATTTCTCCAAAGAGTCTAAGTTCCTTTCATTGGAGAATAACCCAAGAAGCCAAGATCTATGAATGAGATACACTGTCTCTGCGTCTCCCACTTGGTTGACAGAGCAGAGAAATAAGTCTGTGCATCTTAACCAATGTATCTATATTTATAAATAAACATCACATACCTATAAATGTTTCTGAATGTCTCCGCCTGAGTCTGTATTAGTTAAACAGGGATTCATTTCAGTGTCTCTGACTCAAATCCATTCCCATACGGACTTTTCTTTTATTCTCTTTTGACCATGCGCTTGCCTACCTGTACATTTCTACTGAAATCGTAAGAAACCTGGCTGCCACCCCATGCTATCTGTTCTCTTAATTGTTCAGTTCTAATATGCACGGGCTGCAGTATCAGAATCGCAACCCAAGGGAACCAGCTTTATCAACTCCAGTGCAGTGCTTACGAGCAGGTTGCTTTGCCTTTAATTTTATAGACTGCTGTTTCCAAAGTTACTTAAGTCAGCACTTTCCCCTCAGTGAGGCCATTCCCTACACTGGTAATACAGTTAAATTCTCTTGTCACAGTCTGCATTCCTTCCTAGATCTGAGAGGACACTTTAATAACATTATTTCTAGCTGAATAGTAAATTCACAAAGAGAAGCTTCAGGGAGAAGCAAAGTGGAACACACATTTCCTGTCACTTTCCTTGTGTGTTTGTTGGTTGGATTTTAATAAACAAGTCTCCCATCACACAAGTAATCTATTAATGCAACTAAAACTCCCCTTAATGCCACTCCAAGTCTAGTCTGCGTCCCAAATAGAAATGCCGCTGTCAATCTAGGACTTGTCTTTCTGAGTATTTTACTTCCATATTTATATCCATAGACACGGACCTACAGAAAATGTCTGGCGCTGCTATACATCTTATCTTTTCTAAGATGGAGCCCAGGCTGGCCTTGAACTCATCCTGTACCTTAGTCTGGTCTTGAACTCACAACAAATCCTGTGTCAGAGTGGTCGAATGATGGATGTGCACCGGTTCATCTGGCCCCGAATCTTTTACCATAAATGATAATACGACAGCCAATCTTCACTGTCAACCTGACTGGATTTAGAATCCCATAGAAGACACACCTCTCAGGGTGACTGTGAGGGTGTTTGCAGAGGGTTTAACTGAGGAAGGAAAGCCCACCGTGAGTGTGGCAGCATCTCATGGGATAGGGTCCTGGACTGAATAAAGAAGAGGGAAAGGAGAAAACCAATCTGAATAGCAGCCTTCATCTCTCTTCTTTCTTTCTTCTTCACATTTGTCCTTTTGTTAAAGTAACAAGAAGAGCACCATGCAGAATTTATTCACAAGAAGGTATCATTTCCAGTCCATACATGACTGTCTTCCTTGTAAATAGATTCCATAAATAATTCCCCCTCCAACCCCCGCTGTTGATAATGGTTGTGCTAGCCTGTGTTTCCTTAAGAACTACTGGGTTATAGAGGTACACATTTTAATTTTAATAGCTCCTGTCAAATTGCCTATCAATATTCTTAAACTAAAGGGGGAAAATTTTTTTTTGTTCCGTATTATGTGGCTGAGTGGGAAAGAATCCAATTGCTAGTTTTTAATTTGTCTGAATGTTCATCTCTAGAGAATAGTAGCTGGGGGGGTGGTGTGGGGGGGATAAGACTCATTCTCTGTTATTTAAAAGAATCTCATGCTGTGATGATTTCAAGTGCTCTTAAAATGTTAATAGTTAAATTGTTAGAAAAAGCGGATAGTGGGGTGTAACAGTCTCCTCGGCTCTCAGTCAGCTGATTTCTGAATCGCTGCCAGGCTGGGTGGATCTGCTGCTTGACCTTGGCTCTCGACGACGTCACAAGCACAGGTAGGAAGTGCTTCTAGTCGAAGTGATCCACCAGTCCAGAATACTCTCCTGACAGCTGGGCAGCAGGATGCCCTATGCCGGTTGGTCACTCAGTACATTCCCAGGCATTTCCAGAGTGCACTTTCTGATTTTACTCGACCTTTGTTTGCATGTATGCTGACTCCCAGGCACTGGTGGTGACCCCACATCTGCCCACGCCTAGTTCCGCACCCCATCATCTTGGACATTCTTCCTAGCCTTGACTTCCTCATACTGAGATGTGTACAGTAGTTTCTCGTGATTCTTACGGTCTCGGGGCTATGGGAGTGCGGCGTTAGATCTGGGCCTGAGAAGTCTTCTCCCCTCCAGCTTCCCTTGCACGGCCAGCTTTGAGCTCCTGGAATTATTTCTTAGCTGGATCAGGGTGCGGGAGGATGTGTGAATGCTGACAACTTGCTTCTGCAGTTTAATCAGAGCAGGAAATTAAAGTCACTCATGACATCCTTGTTGATTAGTCAGGACTAGGTATGTGCTTCACATTCACAGAGTAGCTTCCTTCCCAAGAGGATACAACCCACCAACCATGGGAAGATGGGCATGCCATCCGATATGTGGGCCTGGAGTCTAGCTTGGAAGTTTTATAGAGCACTGTTTGAGGAAATACTAGATGCAGGGATTTTGTCTCCTAGTGTCCCATAGTCCCCACTGGCTGTAGGGTAGAGAGCACAGACATGGTAGTGTCTGGTGGTGACGGCTTCTTTCTGTTATTATTTTGTAGCGTAATGTGGAACAAGAGAAGGTGACATTTCCTCCTTCAGTGTGTGTTTGTGTGTGTGTGTGTGTGTGTGTGTGTGTGTGTACAACCTTCTAGACCTTTGTAACAATTTGAATTTGTCACCTAAAGATGATATGCTCAAATCCCACCCATTCCCTACTTCGGAAAGAGGGCTTGCTTGCAGGTATCATGAGATACACGTAAAATAATATTGGATAGGAATGGTCTCTAAGTTGGGTGATTGGTATTCTACAGACCAGAGAGAGGGGGCCTGGAGAGACGGCTTGGCAATTAGGAACACCTGCTGCTCTTTCAGAGAACCAGAGTTTGCTCCCAGCTCCTACACACGGAGTGGCCACAGAAGCCAACTTAAAGGGGTTCTGACACTCATACTTTGTATGAGACATACAAAGAGGGACACTTGGAGGCACAGTTGGAGACTGTAGCCACATGCCCAGGAATAGCAATGGGTGCTAATAACTCCAAAAGCCAAGAGTGAGACCTGGGGCAGGTTCCCCCCGAGATCCCTTAAAAGAGCCAGCCCTGCAGACATCTTGGTCCAGATTTCTGGCATCCTGGATTATAAGGAAACAGAATTCTCTTGTTTTGAGCCACTCGACCTGTGGTACTCTGTTACGGCAATCCTGGGAAACTGAGCTTGTTAAGCTGAAGTATCCTGTTTCCATCAGGTAAAGCCAGCCTTCTCTGCAGGAGTTGCTTCTCCCATTCCAGCCCACTCTGAGGCAGAGTTGAATGCCAAGGGGGAGTCTCATCAGCCATGGACCCTCCAGCCAGCCAGCTCTGACCCTGGCCCGCGACTCACCTGCCCAGCCGAGCAAAGCAGACTGAAATCCTCCATAGACAAGTGAAATCAAGAGGGCTCACCTCCATACTCCATGGCACTCACAGTGAACAGGCTAAGGACTGTGGTGCCATATGGTCTGTGCCAACCCAAAGCACACAGGCTTTGCCACAGAAGGCACAATACAGACTCCAGCCCTTGACTTTTGCAAAATACTCAGTCGCCTCTCTCCTTGGCTGATATTTTCCAAAGGATCCATTCAGGATTCACTTAGTCTCGTCCTAACCTCATAAAACTGTGGGATTTTAAAGCTGCACAGATCCGTGGTGTGATTCAGCCCAACTTCCCATCCCATTTTATTTACAATAATAACATCTGTTATTTGTTGAATAATAATACAAATGATACCAAATATTTATTGAATATATGGCATGTGCCGAGAATGTCTGTAGGTATTCTGGGTGTTAGCATTTGCAGTTATTACAGAAAAGCTTTGCCACAGAGACTCTCATTAGTCTCAGTTTATAGACCCGAAAACTGGCCTACAGAGGGGAAAGAAACTTGGCCAAAGAATTAGTTAGCAAGTGGCAAAATCAGGATTCCAACCCTGATTGTCTTAACAGAGCCCTTAGCCCTTCTGCTCTGGGATGGCCCCTGTGTCAAGCTAGGGCATGGGGACCTGGACAGGGATGCCTAGAGCCAAGGAAGAGGCCTGTAACTTCTTAATGTGGACTCAACTTGAAATACTTGGGCACACACACACACACAGGGACAGGCATGGGCATGCATGCATGTGCACACACGCATGCATGAGTGTCCACACACTTCCCAGGTTTATCTTCATAACATTGGAGGGCAGAAGAGAACCTGTGACTAAATTAAAATATGGTGGAAGTACAGTGAGTGCACTGGCTGGTTTTTGTGTGTCAACTTGACACAGGCTGGAGTTATCTCAGAGAAAGGAGCCTCCCTTGAGGAAATGCCTCCATGAGATCCAGCTGTAAGGCATTTTCTCAATTAGTGATCAAGGGGGGAGGGCCCCTTGTGGGTGGTGCCATCCCTGGGCTGGTATTTTTGGGTTCTATAAGAAAGCAAGCTGAGCAAGCCAGGGGAAGCAAGCCAGTAAGAAACATCCCTCCATGGCCTCTGCATCAGCTCCTGTTTCCTGACCTGCTTGAGTTCCAGTTCTGACCTCCTTTGGTAATAAACAGCAATTTGGAAATGTAAGCTGAATAAACCCTTTCCTCCCCAACTTGCTTCTTGGTCATGACGTTTGTGCAGGAATAGAAACCCTGACTAAGACAGTGAGGAACAACTTCTTGCCTCAAGAGGCATTGTAACAGCAGTGAGCAGTGCAACCGCAGGAGTATTTGGGAAAATGAGAACATAACGAGGAGCCCGTATGTGCATGCACATGCACTCAACACGTGCACACGTGTGTGCATGCACGCACGCACGCGCACACACGTCTAAAAGAAAGGACCACTAGTCTCTTCCGAGAGAAACGGAGCCCAGGGATAGCCTGCCAGTTCTCATTACTGTGACGAGGTTCCCAGAAGCCAGCTGGGTCTAGAAGGGCAGCTGCAGTCAGTACCTGCAAGAACTCCACAGCCAGCCATGTTGTCCCAAGCTGAGAAGGCAGCAGAAGGGAAAACAGACCCTGTGGGCTGTGTCTGGCTGGGCTGAGCTGTGAGCCTGAGGCTGCCAACCAGCCCTTGGGATGTCTTCCAGGCTTTCTTCCCAATTCTCCTCTCTGGGCTGTGGTGTTCATGATTTCTACAAAAGAAGGTCTCAAAGGAATCTGCTCCATTGGTGTCAGCCTATGTCTTGTGTATATTTTTCTCCTACCCAGGCTATGACCTGGGACAAGACCACATTGCCATACAGCAAGGCCTCCAGGAGTGCCCATGGTCAGAGCCTTATATAAAAAAGAGGGGCACTCAGGGAAAGAGAGCTAGCTGCTCTATGACATCATAGCAGTTACTGGTGATGACCTGCCACAGCACTCACTGGGCTCAACATTCCAGGAAACGTTCAGTTCCTCCCTTCTTACTACTTTTCTCATGGAAACTGGTGGCCAAGCCGGAGCTCAATTGTCAGATATCCAGGGTGTCTTTTATACCCTGATTGTCACCTCATGGTTCTTGTATTTTCTGTTACTTGCACCAGTCATCAACCCATTCTCTGGCTAATGGGAGCTATAGGAAGGTCCCCAGCTCAGGGGGCACCCTATGACACCTGCAGAGCTGGTCCAACCATTCTGGATCTCTGGCATTTGGTGCCTATTGTTGGGGTTCTGCCACACGGGCTGTTGGAGTGGGGAAGAAGGTTCTGCTTACTAGAATTTCTATGGGTGGGAGGAAGGCCACCGAAGGCATGTCTATGGTGCTGAGGAAAACTTCTGATAGCCCAAGGTCTGAAGAAAATATAAAGACTGAAAGGAATTCTAACAGTGACTTGGTCTGAGTGGAGAGAGGCAGAATCACCCTTCTTAGACCTTCCCAAGGTTTGCCTTGGAGCGTGGGCAGGTAGAACACTGTGGAGCTTGCTAGTGATGTCCTGAAGACAGCAGCTCCACTGAGATAATGAGAAACACTAGGTTATTGATTTAGACATGAGCCATGGGAGGTAGGGGGATAACCTTCTACAGAGGATAATGAACTAACCATCTGCTTTGAAGAAGACTCTCCAGAGAAGGAACCCTGGCCCAAGGGCTATCCTATGGTCAAGATTCCAGGCTTGGATGGGGATGTAGCTAAGTTGGTGGAGGGCTCCTTGCCTGACTTGTACAAATCCCTGGATTTAATTCCCAGCACCAAATAAAGTGGGTGTGGCGGCACGTGCCTGTAATCTTAATCTTTGGGGTGTAGAGAGGAGCAGAATTAGAAGTTCAAGGTCATCCTCTGCTTCCTAGAGAGTTTAAGACTAGCCTGTACTCTCGGGGAACCTGTCTCAAAAGAAGAAAATAAAAACAGAATCCGGGTTCCACATTCTAGCCCGTGCCACTGAGCTTATTAGAGCTTAAGATGTAACAGGGCTTTGGAAGGTACAGAGCTGGAAGACAGGCTCTGCACTCTCTCTGAGTCTCGGAAGAGTCTGGACTCAGCAGCATGGCCGAACAGAAGCTGCCTTCCCAGGCACCGGCAGTGAGATCTGAGCTGCTCCTGTCACTGTAGGGCTTTTCAACACCACCCTGTGTTGGAAAGTAGCAATCTGCCAAAGCAAGTTTTCTCACTCTGCTTCTGATTTTTCTGGAAGTCTTGGATTTTGTCTTTCTTCTGTGTATGGAACAGTCATGTCCTAACCCTCTGATGCTTGCTTTCTCTACTGCAGGTTCATGCCCCATTTGACTAAAGTATCATATTTGCTGGAAATATAATCCAGTCCTTCCCAGGCCTGCCCCTCCTCTCTGAGAAGACATCTCTGCCCTGTTCTGCTTCGGTTCAGGAAGCAATCTAGGGTTGTGCCTGCTGAGCCACAGTCTGTGCATGTGAGTTTAGGAAGCTAGAAAGACCCAAACCTGGCAGCAAGTCTGTGAATGGAGGCCTGAAAGTGTTAAGTTCCTTCTCAGCTTTCCTAATGCTGTGACCCTTTAATATACAATTCCTCATGATGTGGTGATTTCCTCCCCCCCCCTCCAGCCACGAAATCATTTTCGATGCTATCTCATAACTGTAATTTTGCTACTGTTATGAATCATAATGCAAATATCTGATATGCAGGATATCTAATATGCGGCCCCTGTACGATGGTTAGTCAACCCCAGAAGTGGTAATGGCACACAGGTTGAGGACCACTTAAACAATAATGCCTTCTAGAAGTGTCTGGGACACTGGCTTTCTCATTGAGGAGATGTCATAGGTGCCCCATCGCCACCAGCCCTCAGAGAGGCAGGGCAGGGTCTACTCTGTGGAACCCTCGCTGGCTGAGTATGGAGGGTTGAGTTAGGCACCGTGATTGAGAGAAGGGAGAATGGATACCAGCAGGCCAAAATCACAAATTCTCCACCAGCCACACCCCTTTCTTCTCCTTCATTTCCCTTATCTACCCTTCAACTCCTGATTTAAAAAAAAAAAGCCCCCCCCCCAATTCTAGTAGATCTAAAGTCTATGAGCCCAGGGGTCGTTGTAAACAGGTCTGTCCTCTGATCTTTCTCATCTGGGAATGATGCAACATGGATACAGCAGACAAGTTAGTACCTGACAGCATTCATCACCTGTCTGTGCTATCTACCTTCTCATGCCTAGAGTGGAACTGCAGCAACTTCAGCATTCTCTGAGACAGATCCTTCCACCCCAGCCTCTGTTCCTGGGCTGCAGTTTTATTTTTAAATCCTTATAGCTTGAGCCATGGTAGGCAAAGCATGTGTAAATGGCACACAGTGACTTGAATATCAGACCCTCGCCCAGTCCCCTGGTTTGTCCTGGTCTCCCTTTTCAGTCATTACTCTCTACTTGCCCTCCCAACCTGGCTGGCCCCACTTTGTGCTTTTATAGTTAACAGGAGACATGCTGAGTGTGAAGAGGCTTCCCTGGCCTGGGAGGTCTGAGTCTGTCACAGTGGCCACCACACTGGGGAATGCTCAGGGATCCTCAGTCCCTCTCCTCTCCTCTCCTCTCCTCTCCTCTCCTCTCCTCTCCTCTCCTCTCCTCTCCTCTCCTCTCCTCTCCTCTCCTCTCCTCTCCTCTCCTCTCCTCCCCTCTCCCCTCCTCTCCTCCTCTTTCTTCTCCTCTCCTCCCCTTTCTTCTCCTCTCCTCTCCTCCCCTCTCCCCTCTTCTCCTCCCCTTTCTTCTCCTCTCCTCTCCTCCCCTCTCCCCTCTTCTCCTCCCCTTTCTTCTCTTCTCCTCTCCTCCCCTCTCTTCCCCCATCCTCTCCTCCCTTCTCCTCTTCCCTCCTCTCCTCCCCTCCCCTCCTCTCTCCCCTCCTCTCTCCTCTCCTTTCCTCCTTTCCTCCTCTCCCCCTCTCCTCTCTCCTCTTCTCCCCTCCCCTCCCCTCCTCTCCTCTCCTCTCCTCCCCCTCCCCTCCCCTCCTTTCTCCTCTCCTCCCCTCCCCTTTCCTCTCCTCTCCTCTCCCTTCCCTTCCCCTTCTCCCCTTCCCTTCCTCCCTCTCCCTCCCTCTCCCCTTCCCCCTCTCCCTCCCCCTCCCTCCCTCTTTCCTCCTCCCTCTCCCTCCCTCTCTCCCCCTCCCCATTCCCCCCTCCCAATCCCCCCCTCTCTCTTTGGACCTTCCTGGCTCCCTTGCTGCTTTAGTCCTGGCCTCCTAGAAGGTGAAACCGAATCTTGTATTTCTGGTTTTCTATAATCACTTGGCTAATTCTGGGTGGTGCCCAGGAGCTCAGAATTCAGACCCCAGATTGCAGCTTACAATTCAGATGAGAACTTCTGGAAAATGCCCTGCCCTACCTGTGGACACAGAGATTGAACATGATACTCGAATTTTCTGTCTTGCCCAAGTGTCCTCTGGCTGCTTAGCAGGAAGAGAGAGGAGATGCCTAATAAAGGCTCAGAAGTCAGCCTCTAATGTGACCTGTCATTTGTTCCTGTAGCTGTTCCTTTAAAAGGAGTTAGTAAAACAAGAATTCTATGTTTACTCTATGATAGTTTATAAAACTCCGATTTAGCTCTTACCGCCTCCCCCCAGTCTTCACCACATTGGTGAGCTATTTAGTTGACATTAACATTCTATACTTGTAAGTCTTGTTAAGTCATTAAGTTGGTTATGGTTTTCAACTTCTGATTTTAAAATAATAATATTCCCCCTGGTGTGGTGGCATGTGCCTTTGGTCCCAGCATGCAGGAGGCAGTGGCAGGCCAATCTCAGGGAGTTCAAGGCCAGTATGATCTACTGAGTGAGTTCCGGGATTGCCTGAATGGTGTAGAGAGACCCTGTCTGTTAAATAAATAAATAAATAAAATTCTTAATGTTATACAAAATTTTTGCAGATTAATGAGGAAAGGGGGATATATTAATTAAATAATGAGTATAAATAGACAGTTCACAAGAGATCAAATTCAAGTGGCCAAATTAATATGGAAAATGTTCAACCATACTGGAAATCAAAAACAAAAATTAAAGCAAGGCCAGAGCATTTTTCATCTAACAAAGTGGCAAGTGTGTGTGACTTACTGTTACCCAGCTTTACCAAGAGGCAATCCAGACTTTCTATCAAACCTGTGGAAATGAAGACAGGGCTCCCTGTCTGTTGGGTCTATGGCCTGGTGTTTATATAAAACATAAGCAGATGCTGGGTGGTGGTACATGCCCTTAGTCCCAGCACGTGGGAGGCAGAGGCAGGCAGATCTCTATGAGTTTGAGGCCAACTTGGTCTACAGAGTGAGTTCCAGGACAGCCAGGGCTACACAGAGAAACTCTATCTCAAAAGAATAAAAAATAAACAAACAAACAAATGAACAAATAAGTAAATGAACAGAAACGTATGTATAAGATTGTTTCTAGAAGCTGGCTGTGGTGACCTATATCTGGAATCCCAGTACTCAAAAGGCTGAGGCAGGAGGACTGCCTGGAGTTTAAAGCCAGACTGCAATTAAAAAGCTAGACTGTAATTTTTTTTTAATGTGTACTACAGAATTATCCCTCACAGCAAAGCTTGCAAATAATCTCAGTGCTTATTTATACAAAGAAATGTCTAAAATAATATTTTTAAAAACATTAACATAACATAAAATGTCAGTGATATAATATGAAAAGGTAGAAGGTGATTACTCAATACATTCACACTTATTTTTATGTTATTTATGTGTATGCACATTTTTGCCTGTGTATCTACACACCAAATGTGTAGTGCCTGAAGAGGCCAGAAGAGGGCATTGGATCCCCTGGAACTAGAGTTGCAGATGGTCTTGGGTTTGTGTGCATACTGGGAATTGAACCCTGGTTCTCTGCAAGTACACACAGTGTTGAGCCATTGCTCCAGCCCTGAATCACATTTTCAAGATTATATACACACAAAAAAGCTTCTTGAGACTTGACCTCATGTAGCCAAGAGTGAACTTCTGATCCTCTTGCCTGAGATTACAAGTTTGTAATCACACAAATTACATGGTGTTGGAGTAAAGTGGGAACCATGGAGGATACTCTTGGAGGTGGTCCATGCTTAACTAATTTTCTTGCATAATCTAGGGCCACTTATCCGAGAATGGTGCAGACCAGAATGGCCTAGCTCCAATTACATATGTTAAAAATCAAGATATCTACACATACATATTAATCTGATGTAGGCAATGTTCTCTCTCCCTTCTTTTTCCCCTTCACTCTCCCTTTCTTTCTTCCTTTCTTTCTTCTCTCTCCATTCACACACACACACACACACACACACACACACACACACACACACTCTGACAAGGTCTAACTATATACCTCTGACTGGTCTGGAACTCTCTATCTAGATCAGGCTGGCCTCCAATTCAGAGATCCACCTGCCTTTGCTTCCCTAGTTCTGGGATTAAAGGCCTATGCCACCACGCCTGGCTTTAGTCTTCCCTTCTCAGATGACCAGCCTGTGCCAAGTTGACAGTTAAGGCTGACCAAGACTGATAACCCAGGACTTTTTGCATGGTAGGCGAGTGCTAACAAGTGAACTACAGTTCTGGTACCAACAATATATATTGTCAACCAAAATAGTGTGGGGACTGGGTGAATTATGTTTTCTTTCTCGCCACATCTGAAATTTCTAAATCTCTGTTCTACACTTGATGTTTTTATAATTCAACTTTAAATTAATGGACAAATAATTTTAGTCAGTGCGAGAGTTAAGGTATTTCAGGACCGGTTATACGCTGGTTTGATTGTGTTTTTCTGAGCCAGCATCTAAAAGGATCAGAAAACAACCAGGTTCCACAGGAAACAGTCTTGACTTTTGGTGAGTCTCCAAACGCTGAAAATAATGAGAAAGTGACGTCTGTACAGGTCTCCATTCCACCACCTCTATCCTTTTATTGAAATTTCTCCTCACAGAGACAAAGAGTAACTACTGCCATGCCCCAGTGGGATTTTTATTTATATAGCGAAAGCTTGCATTACATTATTTTTATCTTAAAAAAAAAATCCTTTCACTTCTTCCTGCACCCCCTTCCATTGATGGAAAGGCAGACTTCATGATGCCATCTGAGAATAAGGTTAGCTTCAGATGATTCAGGTGTGTCATAAGGACCCAGAGTCTTAACTCTTCCTATGTCCCTTTCATTCTTTTTCCCTTATTATTCAGTTTGGGGGAGGGGTGTGTGTGTGTGTGTCTGTCTGTCTGTCTGTGTCTATATGTATGTCTGTCTGTATATGTGTGTCTCTGTGTCTGTCTGTGTGTGTATCTGTGTGTGTGTGTGTCTATCTGTCTCTGTGTATATCTGTCTCTGTGTGTCTGCCTGTCTGTCTATGTGTCTGTGTGTGTGTGTGTTTCTATGTAACTGCATGTGTGTATCTGTGTGTCTATCTGTCTATGTGTGTGTCAGTATGTGTGTGTCAATATGTGTGTCTGTCTATGTGTATCTGTCTCTGTGTATGTGTGTGTGTATATCTGTCTCTCTGTGTGTATGTGTGTGTGTATATATCTGTCTCTGTGTGTGTATGTGTCTGTCTGTGTGTGTATCTGTCTCTATGTTTGTATGTGTGTCTATGTCTGTCTGTCTGTCTGTCTCTCTCTGTGTGTGTGTGTGTGTGTGTGTCTGTGTGTCTGTGTGTATGTGTCTGTGTGCTAAATAGCAAATCTAGGCCATTGGTCACATTAGACTTGTGCTCTTCAGTGAGCCTTCCCCAGCCTGTGTGTGTCTGGTCAGGATGGTCCTGCCCCTGTAAGCAGTAGCCCTGCTTCTGCATGGCTGGAGATAGAAGATGCACTTGGCTCAAGAAGGACTGATATGTCACAAGTGTGGTCTGTGTTTATAGCCAATTTGTTGCCACCATTCTTCCTTCTCCACCTCCTGGTGTGCAATGAGGGAATGTTTTTAAAACCATACCAAGAGCAACAGTTTTACCAACGGTAATTGGGTAACAGATGAAGACCAAGCTGTTCCTTAAGTGTAAATCTCTTTGGTTCCTGAGCCTGTACCACTACCCCCACCCCCAGCACACACCCAGTTGCTGGTAGAACTCTTGATTGTTTGGGGCATGGACTTAAGTGGGTCTGCAAAGCATCTTCAGGCATTGTTTGTATAGCTCATCATTCCACTCAGCCAAGCACAGAGCCGCCTTCTTCTATTTGAAAGCTCATCTCTTGGTTTGACAGACAAAGGAATTCAGGATCATACTATGCTAAGACACAATAGGAAAGGACATGAATTCCAGAAAGTGGGGATGCTCTGAGAATGACCGAGGCTGCCTCTTCCAGAGTGTTTCCTGAGTGCCTCATACACTTCTCAAGGTTGGCTCTTTTGGTGCTCCTGTGGGATCTAGAAGGTAGATACTGTACTCCCATTCCCAGACGAGGAAGATGAGGTTTCAAGAGGTCAAGTTGCTTGAGAGCTTCACTGACACACACACACACACACACACACAGAGATACCTGTCAAATTTGTACTATTCCTATTGGCTGGTCCTGGTTCTGGGATGGGGGTGTAGCTCAGTGTTAGACATCCTGCTGAGCAAAAGCAAGGCCCTGGGTTCCATTGCCCAACTTCAGAGAGAGAGAGAGAGAGAGAGAGAGAGAGAGGAAGTATATATATAAAGCAGGCATGCAGCTCACATCTGTAATTCCAGCACTTGGGAGTACAGTTCAAGGCCAGTCTGGGCTACAGAGTAAGTCCTTATTAAGAAAGAAAGAAAGAAAGAAAGAAGCCGGGCGGTGGTGGCGCACGCCTTTAATCCCAGCACTTGGGAGGCAGAGGCAGGCGGATTTCTGAGTTCGAGGCCAGCCTGGTCTACAAAGTGAGTTCCAGGACAGCCAAGGCTACACAGAGAAACCCTGTCTCGAAAAACCAAAAAAAAAAAAAAAAAAAAAAAAAGAAAGAAAGAAAGGACTGGAGAAGATGGCTCAGTGGCTAAAAGCACTGACTGCTCTTCCAGAGGTCCTGAGTCCAATTCCCAGTAACCACATGGTGGCTCACAACCATCTGTAATGGGATCTGACTGAAGACAGCTACAGTGTACTTACATATAATAATAAATAAATAAATCTTTTTAAAAAAGAAAAAGAAAGAAGCCAAATTAAATCAGATTAAAAGCAGATTAAAGGCAGGTTTATTAATTATTAGGAGGCAGCTTTCGGGTGAGTTCACTGATCTCACAGGCAGAAATCAGTGAACTCACACCTCCAGGCTAAAGCAAGGGGGTTTCACAGAGTTTAGGCGAGAAGTGATGACTGACAGGTCAGCTAGGAGCTGGGATTGGGTCCATACATGGTCAGAAACAGAGCTCTTGAGTGGATGCTCTTGGGTGGGTTGCTAGGAGTGGGGAGATGAGGAGCGATGACGTGTTCACCCAGAGTTTTCTCCAAGTGGGTGGGGGAGTTTCCTCTGTGCGGGCGGGGTTGGAGGAAGGAGGGCAGATGGGGTTTCCCAGCTTGCACAGGGGATAAGCAGGGTTTCCAGGCTAACCAAGAAAAAGAAAGCAAAACAGATAGGGATGTGGCTTAATTAGTAGAATATTTACCTACCGTGTTCTAGGCCTTGGATTTTAATCCCTAGCACTGCAAAATCTTGGTGGGGCAGCACATACTCAGGATTCCAAAACTCGGGAAGTGTAGGCTCCCGGTCAGAAATTCAAATTTATCTTTGGCTATCTAGTGAGTTCAAGGCCTGCCTAAAGTGCATGAAAACCTATCTCCATAAAAGAAGGAGGATGAGGAGGAAAATGAGAAGGAAGGGGAGGGGGAGGGGGGAGAGTAAGGGGGAGGGAGAAGGGGAGGAGAAGAAAGGAATTCTCATCAGGGTTGTCCTGACACACACCAGTGTACTCTGTCTACGGCCGGATTAGGAAGAGAGTTTTCAAAGCACAGGATCCCAGAGATTCTGATTCTACCTGGCTAGGTGGGAGGGGCTGCCTGCTTCTTGCTGGCAGTGATACTTCACTTCAGATTTTAAGGCTTATGGCACTTGCCCCAAAGCCCAAGGGGTTCGTTCACTGGAGGATGGAGCCTTTGGAACTGATTGGGTTACGGGGGACCCTGCTGACTAATGAATGGCCTGGGTGAGCTGCATAGTCTCTCCACATTGCTTACTCATCTTGAAAGTAAGGATTTTCACAGCAGCTACTACACAGACCCGGGGGGATTAGCTGAGCCAAGCCGAGTGAATTCCTTAAAATTGATAGTTCTTAATCAGGGTTTGCCTTAATTAGTTACAGATAAACCGTGATGGCCTGGGGTGAAGCGCTCATCTTGGACTCAGACACTTTGAGATCTTGTCTAGGATGTCCCCTAAGCACTGAGTGCCTTGAACACAATCAGGGCCTTCATGTCTCGCCAAGCAGAAGGGTTGGTCACCCAGCTAGCATCTTGCTGTAGGGGAGAATAAACTGCTTAGATTCAAAGGCTTATCGCTGGGGCCTCCTGACTTGGGTGTCTGATGCCTGTAGGCATCCTGGGCTGTGTCTCTCATAGTTCAGGTAGGGAGCCAGCCAACCTGTCTCCCTTGGGCACTGAGTCACCTGTATTACCAGGTGTATTAGGCCTGCTATAGTTCAAAGGCCTGAGGCCTAGCTTCCTTTCCATTGCAGCTCTTTATTTAACTCCTACCTAGTGAATTCTGTGAAATCCCCCTGCTGGAACGTGAGGCAGGGTGCTGGCAGTTGTCCACAGGCCTCTGGGCAGTAGCCCCAGCCATGTCAGTGATTGACCCCTGTGAAGACACTGGGTTCTGGCAGAGGTCCAGCATGCGCGCTATGTAATCATTGCCCTCAGCCAGCCCAGCACCTTGTTCAGTGGTAGCATTGTAATTAGATACTGCTGCTGAAGGGTGGCCCTTAGGCCAGGAGCATCGGTATCCCTGGATGGTCTAAGATCTACATTTTTGTTTGTTATTTTGGAACGGGGATATTTAGGAATTGATTCAGGTCAGTTGGCAGTCATATGCATAACAAGACAGTTTGTTATTCGTAGTTCCCAAGAGGTGGGGCATGCTCTGGGTGCAGCTTCATATAGGAAATCAATGGCCCCATTAGGAGGCAGAAGCAGAAGAAAGAGAAAATGAAGGCACAAGCTATTATTGAAGTTTCCATGGAAAGGAATAGGCAGGGTAGAGAGAACTGGGTTAGAACTGACTAACCCAGATCAAAGTGGGCTTTTAGTGTAAAGTCTGTCCCTTATTGTCTGGGACCTGACCTTGGGGTGATGAGGGGAGGGAACAGTGGTCAGAATGTAAGATGGATAAAGCAAGCAGTTGAGGATTGGGACTCTGAGGTTTGCATACACCAGGAACATTTGCAGGCCAGTTCTTTAACCTTTCTAGAAATTCACAGTCCTGAGTGAGGCAGGCCTTAAAAATGGCAAAACATTAAAGATAAAGAGAAACAATACAGTATGATGAAAATGCATTGACCCACAGATTTCAAGACCCTTTAAACAAGGTCCGTGGGTAAAATTGGAGAAGGCCTGCTCTAGGGCACCTGAGTGATGTTGGGTATTGTAAGCAGTAGGTGTCCTAAGTTCCTCTGTGTGCAATTTAGAATGGTGACTATGGGATTGTGAAACTAGGGTCATCCCAAAAAGAGCTGAACTCCTAAATGGAGAGCAAAGAGAACGCCCTACCACGTTCTAGTATCTTCTACCTCTTGAGTACGTACTGACATTCTTTCAATTATTATGAATGGTGAACACTCTATTTATGCTTGGCACCGTGTGCAAACAGATGATACAAACTTATTTATGTATGTATGTAGCAAAACGTATTTAGGAGTAAGGAAACCTACCAGATCATCGGGGGATAAAGATAAAAACCATTATTAAAATCTCATTTTACAATGAAAAACTTGGTCAGTGAATTATGTAGTGACACCCTAGTTTCCTTCACCCTGAAATGGTAAACCCTCAATTTTTTCCTGAGGGAAAATAATAATAAGAATCACACACACACACACACACACACACACACACACACACACACACACACACACACTGGCTGACCAGTGTGACTCACACACACACACACACACACTGGCTGACCAGTGTGACTCACATTTATCATCACAAAGGTTCACAAAGGAGCCCTGTCTGATATTTGGGAATAAGGGAAGATGTAAAATCACTCCATTGAATCCCTTTTGTTAGGTTGGGTTTGGATAGGTTAGATTAGGTTAGGTTTGATTTGGTTTGTTATTATAGTGGGGGGGGAGGGGGGAAGGGAATCAAGGTCACCAGAGCCTCCAGTTAGGTGAGTGCTCTCCCACTGAGCCACAGCTCTGCCTGCCATCTCCCATCCCATTCTTTCAGGATAATGGGATAGAGGCCTAAAAGCCTGGTAACTTCGGTGAGCCTCCAAGCCTCCAGGGCAGGTGCAGGATAGCAGGATTCAGGGTCAACCATTCCGCAAGGCTCTGTGGAGTTTCCACTCCTGCTTCCCCCCATCTTGCCACAGCACCTCCTTCCTCTTAGATCAGAGCCAAAACCTTGTACCCAGTCCGCAGTGCTGACACCAGCAGCCGTAGATTTTATTTCTGTGCTTTATTTATTTACGACGAAGACGGCCTTGTTGTAAAAGGATTTAAAGCTATTTGAAAGTTGCGAACAGCAGAGCAGGATAGAATAAATTGCAAGTAACTGCACTCCCAGCTTCTGCTGTGGGAGTGGCTAACCAAGTTCAGAGAGATTGGTGACCGGTTTTTTTGTTTTTGTTTTTGTTTTTTGTTGCTGTTTTTGTTGTTGTTGTTGTTTTATGGTCCCTAAACACCAGCTGATTTTTTTCTAGCTGGTTTTAAGAGATCTCCCACTTTGGGGACACAGATTCTTTGAAAGGGTATTGAGAACCTTAGGAGTTCTCTAGCAGGGGTCATATTCCCAAGGTTGACTGGGATACTGATGGTTGCAATAGCAGAGGTGTTGTTATAGCTGTCTGAAACCAAGCGAGAAAACAGAGCTGGGTTTTACCCAGGAACATTCAACACATTAGGTCATCCAGAACTGACGGCCTTCCTGACCGCTTGTCATCTCACAGGCTTCGTTTCTCTTTTCATGAGGTGCTAGGAGTTCAGCCCAGGGCCTCTTACATGCTAGGCAAGCCCTCCAGCGCTAAGTCTTCTTGGCACATTGGTATACATACCCTGCAGGCGGTGAAGAAGAGGCTTAAATGCAGCCAGACCCAGTGCCCAGGGCTGTCCCCACTGCCCACCCGCTCATCCATCAGTCCTCTGAGTGGTTTTGGCCTCAAGTGTAACAATTCATAAGTCCAGTTTTCTAGGGCTCTAATTTCTCCATTCAGAGAATGGTTTTGTCCTCCTGGGTCTCTGGACCCCTGCCTCACCCACAGACAGGCCTTAGTCGAACAACCTGACACCTTGAGTCTTAACCTCTTACAGTCCTGGTCTACACGGCTTTTTCAGTCCCTTCCTGGATTCCTTTCCTGCAGAAAAATCCAAGTCAATCCCAGCCAGAAACCCAGGATCTGAGATGGCTCTGGCCTTGGAGACATTTTGAAACATGCTTTCGGGGATGTCTCTGTGTCTGGCATTGATTAGATCCAAGGTGCTAAATAGTGTGCAGAGCAGAGGATGATAGTTCCACTCTGTGCAGAATTATCCTACCTAAAACTGCTGGATGCTTTCCTGCTGATAAACACTGCTTAGAAGACAAGAAAACTAAATATTTACAGTTGTACAGTAGCATCAGGACGGTCATCTGCAGGCTTCTTGGTTTATGCTCAAGAGTTTACTGGGAGGAAATCACTGAATTATTTTTATCTACACAGTGTGGTCAGAAAGAATTACATTCTGCAGGGTCAGGCTCTGCTGGGAATAGTTTATTTCATTAGGCTAGAGTCCCACAGTCTGATCAAGCCGGAGCTCTCCTCGGGTCATTTGTTGGTCTCTATCTGAGTCTCAGTATGTTCTTAGCTTGAGTGGACAGTCCAGAGTTATCAAGGACTCCATGAACTGCCATCAGGGTACACCACGGACACCAGAGGGGTGCTGGTGGCCAGCGCTTCGTCTTGGAGCAGGAACTAACGGGATGTGTTTGGAAACTGAGCAGCCGGAGTTAAGTAGTCTGTGGCCTCTCATAAAACACCAACTGTGACACTCGTAGGCTTAAAAATCATTTTAAATCCAGTGACTAAGAGAAATAATTAAGGTTAGCTAGCCTTCAGACCCCTGGAGACTGGTGCCTGCTGACCCCTGCTTTTTCTCTTCCTTTTTTATAGATTGGTTAATTATTTCCTGATTTATTCATCCATTATCTAACACATTCGGAGTGCCTGTTAGTGCCAGGACTGAAATAAAGTCCTCTGCGCAAGCTCTTTTTGGTGTAGCGAAAGGGGCCAAAGTCATCCCTCATTGCAGAGACACAGGCAAGGTTGAAGAGCACTCGGGGGAGGCAGAGACAGGAAGATATCTGTGAGTTCAAGTCCAGCCTGGTCTAGTTAGTGTGTTCCTGGCCACCCAGGGTTACATATATTAAGATCCATTCTCAGATCAAAACAGACTAACAAAAACCCACGCAAAATATTTTAAAGTTATTTACTGCATGTGTTTATTTATATTTCACATGAGAGGGGGTGTGCTTGTGCCACGGTATACCTATAAAAGCGAGCGGACAAATTTAGGGAGTCACTTCTCTGTTTCTACCATCATGCTTACCAGCAAGCACCTTTACCAGCTGAGCTATCTCACCCACCATGAGAAGGAGGTTTCTGGCCAGGTCAGGCAGAGGGCTAGATGGCAGGAATCCACTAGGTATCCAAAGTGTTCTAGTGTCTGAGGCCTGTCTTGCAAGAGAACGAGGTGTTAATCAAGGAAAAAGATGGACAGGCATTCTGGGGCAAGCCCCTGTGGCAGCAAGTCGCAGAATCGTGGAACTTAGGATTTAGTTATCTAGGTTGGCAGGTGGAAAGGATGCACGCAGGAAGGGTGGACAGGAGCAGAAGTGCCTGGTGGGCCAGAGACACAGAGCAGTGGCACATTCCCAGGGACTGATATTGTCCGCAGCTCTAAGAGGGCATTAGATATCTCTCATGTCCACATGTCAATCAAGATAATTAGAAGTGAAAGGACTAGTAAGTTGACTCTTTAAAAAGAAAAGATTTATTTTATTTATATGAGTACACTGTGGTTGTCTTCAGACACACCAGAAGAGGGCATCGGATCTCATTACAGATGGTTATGAGCCAGTTGCTGGGAATTGAACTCAGGACCTTTGGAAGAGCAGTCAGTGCTCTTAACCGCTGAGCCATCTCTCTAGCCCCATAAATTGGCTCTTATAGTCCAACATCTATCTAGTTTTTTCCTCCCCAAAAATGCTTTTGGTAAACTGTGTTGAAGTACCAGTAAAAGATATGCATGTCTTAAAGTGAGTAAAGTAGCATGGTAGCAAGTCCTGGGAATGTGCCTCAGTGGTAGAGCATTTGTCGAATGTGTGTAAGGTCCTGGGTTCAATCCCATTGTGGGGGTTCAGGCATGGAAGAGAGTAGGGTAGCAAAGGAAATAGTATTCAGCTTCTGAATGTTTTGATTTTTCTGGTAATTCTGACTGGGGTGGCACTGGAGAATATACTCCGATTTGGAACGTAATAGACCCAACTCTACAGACATAGGTTTTCACTCTGCCTCTGAACACGGGAGTGGTAATACCAATCTGCATTATCACTAGGATGAAGTAATGAAATTCCAGTGTTTTATTTGTTTATTTAGTGCTCTTTGTTGTTGTTTGTTTTGTCTTTATAGTACTAGCTTAACCCAGGGCAAGCAGGATATTATGGTCTGTACAAACCTGTTGTCACTAACAGAATGAAAACAGTCACACATAACAATTAATTAGACGGTAGAAAATGACAGAAGCCTTAGTCATTTAACGTGTCCAATAGAAGCCTGTATTACTTTTTAGAGGGAGGGGCTTACACACTACATCATTGAAGAAGACAGAGGCTCAGCATCTGACAGAAAGGAAACTGCTTGGAGGGATCCCTTCCTTACGTCTACCTGTCTCACATTCACCAGTGTTGGCTGTACACTGACCTAAGAAGGTCTGGCCATGAGGAACTCAGAAACAGTTGCAATGTGAAAGATTCTAAAAAACTGACATGATGAGGGTTTTAGCTTCTCCCTGACCACCTCACTACCAGGCTTAATGGACGTGGAGATGTAGAGGTAGGCTTGCTTCTCCTATAAACCCGGGAACTTACCAAACTAACCATTTCACAGGTACAGAAAGTTAAATCAACCTGCTCTGTAGGCTTGGTAAAAGTCCAACCCTTCTAGAAATTGCACCTAGACCTTGCAAGGAAGGTCCTCCAGAGGAGCTCAGGCATACTCCAAAGAGAAATACTGCTTCCTGAGCACAGTTCTAGTGAACAGTACTGACTGGGTGACCTCTGGAGCCATCCTGATAGGATATTGAACAGTCCTTCTGAGTTCTAGCAGACCATTGATACAAGGAGGGGTGTGGCCTTAAGGACTTCTGAAAAGGCCTTTATCTTGAATACCTTTAAGGTCACCAATAAAACCTCTTTGAGTAGCATGTGGGGCACACCTGCAATCCCAGTACTCCAGAGGTAAAAGCAGAAATATAAATTCAAAGCCAGCCTGGGCTACATGAAAGTCTATCTCAAAAGCTAATACATGAACAACCCATTTCTAGCATTCACTTATACTGTGTCATGAGTCTCACCAGCAAAATCTGTAATGTTGGCCAAAATGCAGAAAACCCTAAAGAAGTCACTTTGGGACTATGTCCCATTTTGATTCCTTCCAGGTGCCCAATTCTGACTTTGTAATTGTTGAGACAGTAGCTACCAAAGACCCAAAGATAAAATGCCTCACCTAACTTTATTGTGTCCACCCAATAAATCACAGGATAGAGTAAGCATTTCTCTTTGGTTTTCTCTATGTGTGTGTACTATATTTTAAAAAAATAAATATAAGTATTATACCCCATCCCATTTCTCTATGCTATTCAATGTGTATGTGTGTGTGTGTGTGTTGTATCTCTCTGTGTTTAGTTATATCTTTCTTGACCATAAGGCTGAGTTTCCCTGGGAAAGCCACAGGTTACACCAGTCACCCTGAGGCCCACCTACTCAGTATCTTTTGCTTTCAAAAGTGTCCAGTAAGAACAATAAAATCATATGATTTCCTATTTTTAGAAAAAATTCAGAAAGCTAGAGAGATGGCTCGGTGATTAAGATCACATACTGTTCTTGCAGAATATTGGGTTCAAATCCCAGCCCCTACTTGTGGCTAACAACTACCAGTTACTGCACTAGGGAGTCCAGTGCCCTCTTCCGTCTTCATCCAGCTCCTGTAGGCATGTTGCGCACATAAACTCTGGTAGGTGCACACACATGCACATAAAAATAATAAATAAAATCTTTTAAAAAAGAATTTAGTGTTACTTAATCAAGAGGACCACTTAGAAAAACAGTGGGTGGATCCTGTATCTTACTCAGCCTGTGAGCTTGGGCCAGTTGCTCACGTGGGTAAGTCGTGGCTTCCTCCTCTGTGAACAGAATAATGACCTCACCTGCTGGAGTGCCTACCTCTGGCTGGGTCTGTAAGAGATAACAAGCATCTCATGGATGCTCGTGAACACTGAGAGGAGAATAGGACGAGCTAGGACTAGGGGTTGTTTTTGTTGTTGTTGTTTGTTTTGTTTTGTTTTTACTTAATGCAACATTGTTTTAACCCAGTATGGTAGTGAATGCCTTTAATACCAGGACAAAGGGGACAGAGACAGGAAGGTCTCTTTGAGTTCCTGGATCAACCTGGTCTACCTAGCAAGTTCCAAAGTTATGTAAGAGACCCACTCTCAAACCGAAAACATGTTTGACTTTGATTGGCTGTGGTATGGCATAAACTAACTCTAGAATAGAGATATGTGAATTTCTAGACTTTTTCCTGTACAAAGGAGTGTCCTGTAGCCTGTGTATGCCACAGAAGTGAACAGCAAAGCTGTCCAATTGGTATTTACATGGCTTCTTAAGTCTCCCAAAATAAAGTGCGGGATCAGGGAGAAGAAAAGCAGAAACCAGTGTTTTGCTTTGAAATGCACTAATTAAATATTTCCCATACATTGAGAAATGAAGCCAGTGTATATATAGCTCAGTGTAGCTTAGTGACAGAGTACTTGGCTAGCACGTGTCATGCATAGGTTCTATTCTTGGCACCACAACTAGATTTTAGGCTTCTTTTGTTTTGTTTGCTGTGCATTTATTTATTTTGCGTTTCCCAGACAGGACTCACAATTGTAGCCCAGAATCCTCTTGAGTTACAGTCCTCCTGCCTCGGCCACCCAAGAACTAGAATGTCAGACATGTACTGTTATGCTTAGCTTCAGCTGGTCCTTCCTTATGAATAGAACTCCTTCGAAAGCTTAAGAAAACTGGGGTGTCATGGGATACAAATGAGAGCAGTGCCCAAACAGGTACAATTATACAAAACACCATAGAATGGTTTTACTAAGCAAAATTAAACATTTTTAAAATTATAATTTTTATTATAAAAGAAAATGCCTGGCAGAGTGTGAATGTGTGTGTGTGTGTGTGTAAATTTTCATTTGCCAATTAATACAATGAAAAATAAAAAGTGTGGCCAGGCAGTGGTGGCGTATGCCTTTAATCCCAGCACCTGAGAGGCAGAGGCAGGTGGATTTCTGAGTTTGAGGCCAGCCTGGTCTACAGAGTGAGTTCCAGGACAGCCAGGGCTACACAGAGAAACCCTGTCTCGGGACAAAAAAAAAATAAGAAAGAAAGAAAAGAAAAAGTGTATCTGTGGATTTCAGGGTGAATTCCAGGTCACCCTTAGGTTCGGAACTGGGCTGGTGAGACAGCTCAACAGGTGAAGATGCTTGCTGCCGAGCCTGACAGCCTCAGTTCAATTCTGGGGGGGTGGGGCCTGTATGGGAGAAGATGAGAGCAAACTCCAGCAGGTTGTCTTCAGACACACACACACACACACACACACACACACACCAAATACTAAAGAAATAAACATTTTAAAACTTAAAGGTTACCAAGAAGATTCAAATTTTTTTTTAGAAAGATTTCACTGTGAAAGCTGCCAAAATTTCAGAAGAATCTAAAAAAAAGGTATTTTGGTGTAAAACTTTTTAGGTTTTCCTATGGGTGTCTGTGTTGTACATGTCTATATGCATATATATATATATATATATATATATATATATATATAGTGAGAGAGAGAGAGAGAGAGAGAGGAGAGGAGAGGAGAGGGTCTAACTCTGTATCTCTGAATATGCATATATTTTATATTTTCAAAGTAAGAATGGAATGCTTTTACAGACTTTGATTTGGGCCCTGCCGTTTCTTCATATACAATTATCGTGAAGGGCTGGTGTGTAACTTGATGGTAGAGCTGCCTAGCACGTGTAAGGCCCAGGGTTTTATCATCCGCTGCAAAAATTAAAATTATAGTGAACACACTTCAGAAAATAGAGATGAACACCATCATGTTTACAACTTCCTGGCATTCCTTTGGGTGGATATCCCATAATTTGCTTAGCCAGTGCCTATTTTGTTCTTTAGGCTTTTTGGGGACACCATATTTACCTTTTTTTTTTGCTAGATAAAAATAATAATAAAAGGATATATCAGTTTACCTACCACACATACAAATTTGATGAATTTTTAAAAAATGCAACCCAAGATTCCACATTTATCCTTTTGCATTTAGGGGGTGGGGTCCGTGATGGCTGAAGGGTAGACAAGGAGGAGCTGAAAGTAACAGAGCAAAGAACATCGTGGGTGGAGTCCTCAAATACAGCAATGCTGCTGAGGACTTGAACTACTCACACACAGCGGACCAGACCCATCTTTCCTAAAGCTCACTGCCCAGAGCCTCAGCAGCCAGAGCCCCAGATCATCAACTTACTTAATTCAAAAGAGCAAGCCATGTGCATGGTAGGCAGTTTTTAGTCGAAGATTCAATAGGACTTCAGTAACATGACTGCTGCCACCGAGTAACTGCGGAAGCCTAGCTGAGAACCTGTGCAATATGGAACTGTACCAAATCCCAGGGCCACACACAGACTCATCAGAGACCAAATCACTGCATCCCAGGACCACACAGACTCATCAGAGACCAAATCACTGCATCCCAGCACCACACAGAGTCACCAGACACCAAATCACTGCATCCCAGCACCACACAGACTCATCAGAGACCAAATCTCTGCATCCCAGCACCACACAGACTCATCAGAGACCAAATCTCTGCATCCAAGCACCACACAGACTCATCAGAGACCAAATCACTGCATCCCAGGACTACACAGACTCATCAGAGACCAAATCACTGCATCCCAGCACCACACAGACTCATCAGAGACCAAATCTCTGCATCCCAGCACCACACAGACTCATCAGAGACCAAATCATTGCATCCCAGCACCACACAGAGTCACCAGACACCAAATCACTGCATCCCAGCACCACACAGACTCATCAGAGACCAAATCACTGCATCCCAGGGCCACACAGACTCATCAGAGACCAAATCTCTGCAAGCCAGCACCACACAGAGTCACCAGACACCAAGTCACTGCATCCCAGCACCACACAGACTCATCAGACACCAAATCTCTGCAAGCCAGCACCACACAGAGTCATCAAACATCCTTAGGCTCCTTGAGAGCAATTTGCTTGCCATATAACAGACTGATTGGCCTAACTTCCAGTCAGGGGAAAGAGGGTTCTAAACAGGAGGATGTAGAGGCAGAAAGAAATGACAAGATACAGGAAAATAAAAGGGAAGGGAGGACAGTGGGAAGCTAGCTGTGTGCAGGGCAGATAACTCGGAATGCTTCCTCTGTGTTTGCAGACGTTACTGCCCATTGAGTAAGTTCTGACCAAGATTTTAAACCATGAGAAAGAGAGAGACTGGAGATATGATTTGGGATCTAAAGGCACATGTTGCTTTTGCAGCAACACATGGAGTAAAATAAGTAAATCCAAAATTAAAAAAAAAAAAAACCAAACAAACCAATAAGGCAAATGAGATGGGAAGGAAAGAGAGGAGAAAGGCAGAGACAAGATAAACTATCCAAGACCTTTTCAGATACTGAAAACCAGGATTACCCTTTTGCATTCAGATGTGCCCAGGATTCAGACTTTCTCTCTTAAAGTAGATGAATGTCAAGACTTTGACGGCACCAGTTGGAGGCCCTGACATCAGTCTTAAAGTGATAAATGCCTCAACACCACCTTTAAAAAGTGTTCAAAGTGCACTGTCCCTTAGCTTCCTTGGGAGATTGATTACTGGATGGCTGCCATGCTGTGACCAAAAGCCTCAGGTGCTCCAGTACAATGGTACAGGAAGGGGCTGGGTAACTCAGACACAGAGTGTTTATTTAGTTCGTGTGTGTGTAAGGGTCTGGACATAATCCCCTGCATCCGAAAAAGAAAAGGAAATGATGTTTTTGCATTTAATTCACATACCTCCTCTCATATGGCCTAGAACATCTCTAGTTAGATACAAGACTTAATACAACCTTAGGACTGACAATAGTTATGCTAATAAGCAGGGCATGACACTCTATGCCTATGATTGTCCCTATTTGAACTATGAATTTGGGGGGGATATAAATTTCTTTTTTTAATATTTCATTACTTATTCACTTTATATTCCGATCACTGCCCCTTCCCAGTCACCCCCTTCCACGATCCTTCTCCCCACCCCCTCCCATCCTCCTTTGAGCGGGTGGACCTTCTCCTGGGTATCCCTCAACTTGGCACATCAAGTCTCTGTAAGGCTAGGCACGTCTTCTCCCACCAAGGCCTGACAAGGCAGCCCAGGTAGAAGAGCGTATTCCACAGACAAGCCACAGCTTTTGAGATGGCCCCTACTCCAGTTGTTCGGTACCCACCTGAAGACCAAGCTGCACATCTGCTATATTTGTACAGGGAGGTCTAGGTCCAGCCTGTCTGTGTACTTTGGATGGTGGTTCAGACTCTGAGAGCCCCAAGGATCCAGGTTAGTTGACTCTGCTGGTCTTCCTGTAGAGTTCCTATGCCCTTCAGGCCTGTAGTCCATCCCCCTATTCTTCCATAAGAGTCCCCAAACTCCATCCACCCTTTGTCTGTGGGTGTTTGCATCTGTCTGAGTCAGCTGCTGGGTGAAGCCTCTCAGAGGGCAGCCATGCTAGATTCCTGTCTGCAAGTATAACAGAGTATCTTTGATAGTGTCAGGGATTAGTGTGAGTCACAACTTAAAAAAACAACTCTATTTTGAGGTGCTGGAGAGATGGCTTTGCAGTAAAAACACTTGACATTCTTGCAGAGGACTAGAATTCTGTTCCCAGCTCCCATATCCAGGAGCTCAAAACCTTTTCTGTCTTCCCCAGGGACTCATGTGAGCATACTACACACACACACACACACACACACACACACACACACACACACACACACACGTATGCACACACACTAAAAATACCTGCAGGCAGTGGTGGCATATGCCTTTTATCCCAGCACTTGGGAAGCAGAGGCAGGTGGATCTCTGAGTTTAGGGCCTGGACTATACAGCAAGTTGTAGGACAGCCAGGGTTACACACAGAAATCCTGTCTCAACAAAACTAAAAAAATCAACAAATAAATAAACTAGATAGACAGACAGATAGACAGATAGACAGACAGACAGACAGACAGAATAAATAAATATAAAAATACCTAATTTGGCTGCTACTTGCCTAATGTGTGAAAGATCCCAAGATCCTCAAGACCATGGAAGGAAGGGAGGAAGGAAGGAAGGAAGGAAGGAAGGAAGGAAGGAAGGAAGGGAGGAAGGAATCCACCAAATCTGATATATGTGTAATGTATTCACTTTGCAGATTTAGATATTGATTCACACTTACATTTTATTTAAAATGCATTAAAAACACACAGGCTTCTGAGCTGTAGCTAGCATTAACCTATCAGGCTAGATGAGATAGAGAACTGGCCTGCAAAGACCTTCAGCCCAGTAGTCTAGACTGCAGTCACCCCATACTTACTGACCTTTACTAGAGTTGTTTTTCAAAGTCTAGTGCAGCTCTGGCCAAGTCTAGCTCAAAGCGTCATTTTCCTCAAATGTCTAAGGACTGGGGTCTCGTATGTGTAAAACTAACCTATGATGTTGGTTACTGTCACTTCAGACATGAACTAAAAAGCTGGTCATGAGTGTCTGGCAGACTTAGTCATGTGAATCCAGGAGATGGAGTATAGAGTATTGAGTCAAGTACAGACACTAACTGGGAAGTCTGCAGGGCTACCCGGGGACTCGGACCTAAGGGTTCAAGCTGGCCTTGAAGTCAGTAGAGGCCACAGTCATGAACATGCACATCATATATAGGGAGCAAACAATGTCCTGGGTCACTTTGTAACACTGGTATAGCCACGTCAATAACCCTCATGCCTCAGATCCATAAATGTGGCAAAGCCTTCCCAGAGTGAGTCTCCGAGAGATGGCAAAACCTTCCTAGTTTGACGGAAAAATGTTGGCAGTTCATGAAAATAAATTTTCATGGTACCTTTCTCCTCCAGATGTTTATGACTTGAAGTCCACAGGCATTAGCTAAGCCTGACTCCATGTTCACCTGTATACAATAACCCTGCTTCCGTGTTTATCTGTATGTAGCAACAGCACCTCCATCCTCCTATAGAAAATAATCTTTCAGGGTGCTGTGACTTCTCCATCAGAGAGCCCAGTCTACCCTACCCCAGGTTTTCCTTATGATGCTTCTGTGTCTGTCTGTCCCTTCTTCATTCCCTTGTTGTCCTCTTTAGGGACAGTCCCTGGAGCCATCATGGCCAATCTTACTTTTCTGTGTACTTACCATGAAGACCTGTTTTCCTCACACCAGATGTTTAAAAGACTGGACCAGTCCTTAACCAGTTGCCTCCCCTGCCCCTTCCCCCTTCGCTCAGTGTAAATCTTAAAGCGTGGACACAGGAGCTCTGTCATTTCCCTCAGTGCTCCCCTTGTCCAGGGTTTGACATGCTGAACTCACTGACACTTCCTGAAGGAACGTGCTCTATTATTGACTGCAGCCCATTTCTGTTCATGGTCCACATCTTTCTGCTAGGTGGTTTCTACTAACTTCTTGTTACCAGCTATTCCTCAGATTTCCAATTCTCTCTTTTTCCTTCCTATCTATCTATCTATCTATCTATCTATCTATCTATCTATCTATCTATCTATCTATCTATCTATCTATCTATCTATCTATCTATCTATCTAAATATCCATCCATCCATCTGCGGCAGGGCCTCTCTATGTACCACTGACTGTTTCGGAACTTGCTATGTAGACCAGGCTCACAGAGTTTCATCTGTCTCTCTGCTTCTTGAGTGCTGGGATTAGAGACATGTCCAGCTCTACTTATTTATTTCATTGTTCATTCATTATTTTATGTGTGTGAAGGTGCACACATGCCACTATGTGTTTGTGTTTGTGTGTGTGTGTGTGTGTGTGTATGTGTGTGTGTGAGTAAAGGTCAGAGATAACTTTCAGGTGTCAGTTCTCTCCTTCCAACCTGTGCCTTCTAGGGATGGAACTCAGTCGTCAGCCTTGGTGGCATCTCTCTGGCCCCGTTGTAATTTTAAATAGGCTACTCTGTCCTCCCTACGTCTGACAGTGCTTGTCAAAACATATGCCCTACTTTTGAGCTTTATGACTCTATGTTCAGAAGGAGTCACGTCTTACCTGGACATGCACACTTTGTATCTTGTAAGCAAACATATTTTCCTGCCAAGATTTATGCTTTACAGAGCTCATACTCTTTCAGGCCGCATGGAAGCAAATGCCATGCTGTTCCCCAAACACCCTCAAATAACCCCCTTCAAAATGAGTGTTTTACAAGCCACAAGAGACATCACACAGTCACCCCACACAACCACAGAGCCTTTGCAGCCAGCAGGACATGCAGATTCTATGGTTCTGTATGCTGCATTGATTACACTCAACATGAAGTCCAAATTGACACCCAGATCTCCTAGCTCTTACTTCCATAATTTTTTGTGCTGTGTTTCAAGATAAAGAGTCATGAGATTGGCGGCAAAACAGTCTATGGAAGGAGACATTATGAGGGGCACCTTTGTGTGATTAAATACTTCCAGTGAGTCTCTATTGAAGAAAAAAAGAAGCCAACCCAAAACAAAACAAAAAACCAAACCTTCAGCAAAGGCCTATCTTTGAGCTCCACATTAAAAGATCTGCAAACCCAGAGCCCCTCTACTAGCAAATGGGACACATGGGCTTCCTAATGTGAAGTTTGGCAGGGCTACTCCTCCCCGTGTTCTAGTTAGACTGGGTTTGGGTGAGGAACCAGGGGTAACAGGTGAACGAACTGATCGGATCAGAGAAAGATAAGATATAAACTGGGTAGAGAGGTGTCTTCCATTGAAGCAATTGCTCTGTAGCACGGGTGTATGACACTTGCCCTAACAGAATGAAAGCCGTCTGTGTGGTGCCTGAGGGCTGCAATCTGCTGCAGAAAGCCGCAGGGACAGGGAATACTAAGAGAATTAAGGGAAGTCTCACACGTTTGTAATCAACCTTTTTAGTTCTAGTGTTCTGTTTTCTGGAAACATGATAGAGGCAAATGAGGGCTGGGCTGGGCGGAAGGCCTGGTACTAGACAAATCATGGGGCCTTTCTGAGTCTCTTTTAGTGAAAATGGGAATAACAAAGATTAGGGTGGTAGATCCTTTCCTGGATGCATGACCCAGGGAAAGTCTAACCTTGTGCTTTCCTTTCACGGGTGAGAATAGCACCTCTTGCCATCCACCTCACAAGATGTTTCTAACAACCAAGGCCTATGATACACTTGACTTACAGACACACACATTAAATCAGATAGTGATACATGCTGGTAGATGATAGATAGATAGATAGATAGATAGATAGATAGATAGATAGATAGATAGATAGATGATAAATAATACAGAACGTTTAAGTCTTTAAAATATCTACACCCATGCCCCAGTTTTCATGAAACTTGATCCTAAAGGTAGTGTTTGGCGCATTCTGGGAGGAAATGGAAAGGCTTGTTCAGCAATGGAATTGCTTCTTTTATCTTATTTTGCAAGGTGAAAAGACACTCCATGTCACTGCCCAACAGTGTAGACTCCAGCCTTGATTAAGAAAGCTACTTCCCAGCATCCCTCATCCCAAAGGGAGTCCTGATGTAGTCTCCAGAGGCATGGCTCCAGCCTGGACCATGTTTCCCGTGTGTGGTCTCAATCTCCATGTGTGCAGTAGGCAACTTGGAAGCCCTTTTTTTGCATTAAAAACAAACAAACAAACAAACATTCAATACAGCCCCCTTTCCTCCTGTGGAATTTACTAATTTCCAGACTGCTAGAAGTCCTCCGTATGTGCAAATTGTCTGAACCAATCATATGGAAGATGCTTGAGGAAGCACCCGGTTCCTTCTGCTGAGAACCACAATGTGTCATGTGACACCCACCCCCCCAATAAAGTAGCTTAATGTCTTAACTTTATCTGCCAACACCTACATTTCCAAGGTGCTAATCTTTTGCTTTTGTTATTTAAGTTCTTTTTTAATTCCTAATTGCTCCGAGGTTGCTTCAGGGCTCGCTGAAACAGTTAACCAAACACTCACACGAGGCAGCCGTTTCGCTTTCTGCGCTTGTTGTTTTTGGCACTGGGTCAGTTCTATGAACTTCTGGTGTCCAACTGGTAGGACCTGAAACTCTGTGTTTAACAAGTGCCTGTAGTCAAAACAGTTGGCGTGTGGAAGCGAGGGGAGCTGGTACAACTGACTGCAGCGATCAGCCGTCGGGTCGTGCACTGTGCAGAATACCGAATCAGGTTGCTCTGTTTTGCGGCTGGGCTTTTGTTGTTTCCTTGTTTCGGAATTTTTTTTCCTCTCTCTCTCTCTCTCTCTCTCTCTCTCTCTCTCTCTCTCTCTCTCTCTCTCTCTCTCATTTTTACGATGGCATCTGTACTAAAGTGGATCACTTCAGGTTTCAAAAGTACAACATGTTTACAGTCGTCGTAGCATCAGATTAAGTTGGCAGCCCGAGTCGTTCTGTAAGTGGTTTTAGTTTACATTTCTTCTTCTAGCAGGCTGTTTTGCATAATTTTGCTGATCCTGAGTTATTTATAGACTTTTTTTTTTTTTAAGAAACGAGGAGAGTTTCTGTTCCAACTGTAGAGAGTGAAATCCCTTTCTGCGCTGACAGAAGTGGCGCTGAATGTATGTGCAGCAGCACAGACCACTGTCGCTCTTGAAAATTAATTTCTCTGAAAGGTCACTTGATAACACTCCCCAGATCCCCGAGAGTTTGTCGTTGGTTGAGTTGTTTTCTCTGGGTTGTCACAAAATGAAAGTGATGATACCATTTCCTCTGGGACGCTCCGAAAGGGTTGGGCATTGTTTCAAACCTCTATGAGGAGTTTGCTATGCTTGTTTTGTCAAACTCACGGGAGCGGTGTCATCTGGTGACCTGCAGCCTGTCCAGGAGCCAGTTGGCAAGTTTCAGGGTCGTGGGGAGGGGGATGGGCCGGCGGAAGGATGGAGAAGGGAAGTTCGTGGGTTGGAAAGTTTGTTCCCACTGAAATGACTGTAATACTGAGATGTTGACAGTACGGTAAAGAATGGATACTAGCCAGCCGCTGCTGAGTGACATGCTCTCTCACACGTGATCTGTGTAGATTATCCTGCCTTGGGGGCTTCCAGGCAGGTTTGAATGAGAACTGAAACCGGCACGTAAGAAAATGCTGCGCCAGAATTAGCACTCTATAAAAAGGGTTTTCCATAATATTTACTAGAACCTTTGCCTAAAAATTGCTCTGCCTTGCCCACTGATTGGCTGCAAAATTAAATCAGCGCTTGATGGCTTACCTAGAGCACCTCCCATCTCCCAGGCTGCTACTCCCGGAATTTGCATGGGTAAGTAGAATACTGATCAGCATAATGAGGGTGGAGTCCCTCATTATGTGGAGGCTAATGGTCCAAGAGAACCCTGGAAATGAGACACTTCATTGTGCAGCGGGTTAAATATTTTAAACTAAACAAATCAAAAAGGAGAGAGAAAGCAATAAACAGCGTTCAGGCCTGCTAGTGGAAGGACTTCGGAGGAGGAAGGGTGCTTTCATCGCACAACAGGGTTCCACACAGATGGGTCCAAAGTCCACTGGTTCCCCCAACTCTTCCATGAGAAAGGAAGGTCCAAATGGAAATTTCCAAAGTAGTAAACATGGTCATTGAGCCAAAGTTGGATGTCGTTGTTGCCATTCGAGGGCTATAATTTCTTTTTCTCTTCCACGTTTCACACATCTATATAAAAGTATAATTTGGGTGTGGGGGGGAGTCTCCTCTAACCTTGCAGAATGTAAGGACAAGGCTGGCCTCCTGCTTCAGATCTTTTACTGTCTGGTATATGCTTTAATACAGGAGCTGAAGAGAGGGGTGTCAGGCCCAGCGTTAGCCATCAAATCTTCACCTACTTGTTTCTTCATCTATGCTGGGCAAACTGGCTCCAGTGTGTGGTTAAGAAACCTTGTTCTGGCAGGTGTAGTGGTGCATTCTTTTTAACTGTAACATTTGGGGAAGGAGTCGGGAGTGGAAGCCAGCAGATCTTCTATATGAGTTTAAGGCCAGCTGCATCTGCATAGCAAGTTCCAGGCAAGCTAGGACTACATATTAATACCTTGTCTCAACAAACAAATAGACATAAAAAGAGGAGAGAAACTATTCTAATTAGCTTCATCCTACCCCCAATTCAGCATACGGGAGGGAACCCTGTCTTCCCCTCTCTGTCAGGTTGGTAGGAGTGAGTGAGGCTCATCTTTTGTAGCTTTGCGGTTTGAAGTGCGTGTTGGGTCTGTGCATTTAGCCATCTATAATTATGGCATCTCCGAGTTCACTATGCAAATAGTCTTTTGATCAACATTAATGAAGAGAGACGTGGAGGGGACCTCCAGGCCTTTGTGTTAGAATGGAGACATGGTCGCAGTGCTGAAGTGTTCCCATGTTGTTCTGTTTCAGAGTTTTGCATCTTGCATGGCTAGACCCTTGCACCCGCCACATCTAGACATGTGAAGATGCCTCTCATCTCTGTGTCATAGAGCATGTCACCCTCCAAGCCCCTGCAGACATCTACCTGCTTATATATTCCTTCCTCACTTTGGTTCTTCCTCCTATAGGTAGCGCAGTGACATATCCACTGTTTATTGCAGCTGTGTCTGGTTGCAAAGTGTCAGGAAGCCACTGAGTCTACTTCTCTTGTCTTGAGAATGGCTATGCCCACTCTGGGGACTGGCAGGATCCAGGAGTTCCACAGAACCTGGGGACAGATGCAACCCGGAGACTGTCAGTTCCCAGCAGTGGTAACATTGGACCAGATGCTTAATGTGGGTTCATCAAACTAGTGAGCGAGAGGGCCATTGCCTATCTTACCGGGCCCTGAATCCACTCACTCCACAGTCTCGTCTTCCTGGAACCACATCAATGATATTCGGGTTAATCAGAGCCTGTCAATGTAAGAGGTAAACCAGGAAAGGAAGTTGATTAAAGGAGTTGGCTACTTGTGGTCTGTGGCTTGAAGTCACCTTCTCTTTGTCATCTGTGCCATCAGCATTGGACTGCCAAGCAGCAGAATTTGCTGGAAAACAGCACCTAGTTGTACCCCAAGTTGGCCTTACTATGCCTTATAGTGAAGTGGGGCAGACAGCGCAGTTGGGTTTTGAGGAGTTGTCTGCACTCCAGTAAGATAAATGTGAGTGGCTTTGGAGCCAACCAGTTGCATTGGTTAGGGCTAGAGTGTAGTTTATACAGCTGAAATGCATTTCCTAACAGTTCTGGGAACTGAACTCCAGATGAAGGTGCCAACAGGGCTGGTATCCCCTGGGGCCTTACAGATGGCCGCACCAGGCTCACTGCCTTCTCAAGGTGCAGCCGATGAGTCTTTTTAAATAGGAACCCCAGTCCTGATGGATTAGGATCTTTTCTTAATGGCCTCTTTCAAGACCTGTCTCTGCGTATGGTTACACTCTCAGGTTCTGGAGAATTAGAGACTTAACATATGCATAGTGGGACCCTGCTCAGCCTATAGCCTGATCCTGTCTCAGGTGCTGCAGCAGCCTCAGCAGGGTCATGCAGTGACCTTCATGACGAAGAGGCAGCCTTCTGTGGGTGTGTCCCATGCCATGACCAGGCATTCAGAACAGGAACAACAACAAAAACAAAGCAAAACAAACAAACAAAACCCCCCAGCAATATATATTTTTTAAATCACAGGAAAAAGCCCATAGTGGCCATGAATGTCTAAGATACCTTCATAATTCTGACTTTAGAGATTCCATCATCCTGTTGGTCTTAAGGGAGATTTACATAGAGGGAGCTGGAGGAGAACAGCTTATAGGCCAGTGGTGTTCCAGAAATTATCTGGCAGGCTTTCTTGGCCCCTTTCTACCAGCATCTTTCTGGTTAAATTCCTTAATCTGTTCACAGATTCATTGATCCAGTCTTCTCAATGCCTTGCCAACAATTGTGTGTGTGTGTGTGTGTGTGTGTGTGTGTGTGTGTGTGGTGTTTGTTTGTTTTCAATTTGCCCTTGTGTTCCTTGGATGTCGGGAGACCAGCCTGGGATAGATGAAGGTAGGCAGTCTTCCTTAGGCTACCAATTGCTTCCCATTGTAACCACTACCCTTTTCCCAAGGGCCCAAGGCTGACTTTACCAGTTCTGTCAGTCTCTGCCCTGCTGGAGAGAATCTTTGACATAGATACTCTACTAGAAGCCAGCAGATGGCTTCTGACAACCCTTTACAAAATGTGGCCAAGGTCCTTTCATATTGAAGTTCATCCTTTCCCTGAAGAGGTTAGGGATGGAACGTTTCTGAACACCATGACCACCTCAGAACCCAGAGCTGCTGTTCTGAGAAAACCTGTTTGTAAGATGGAAGCCTGGGGACTTGTGAGGATCGTGCTACACAGGAGCTAAGCACAACCTGACCCTGCCAGGTCACCTGCCAGATCGTGCTAATTGTTTAGGTCTTGCTCTCAACAAAGAAGGTGATGACTGACAGTGTGCTTCTGAAGGCTGAGGGGCTCCTTGGCAAGTGGGATGGGAGAAGCCCCATCCCTTCTTCTTAGGCTAGATAAGGGCCTGGTCTTTGTAAGAAAGAAACAACTGTGTCCAGAAAAGGAACTGGAGGGGGTGGGGGTGGGGTAGAGAGCTGTTCCCTTGCAGCTATCTGGTTGCCCTGTTCTCAAAGAGAAGCTCATCTCTAGGTCCCTCCTTGAGTTGACAGGCAGGTTGCCAAACACTGGGTAGAGATGGAGTTTTTTGTTGTTATTTCTAAGTTATTTAGTCACAGTCTTAGAATTGTTTGTTTACGTTTGCATAAGTTGGCTCAATTTATTTTTGTTTTGTTTTGTTTTTAGAGACAGGGTTTCTCTGTGTAGCCCTCGATATCCTGGAACTCAATCTGTAGATCAGGCTGGCCTCGAACTCAGAGATCTGCCTGCCTCTGCCTATCAAGTTCTGGAATAAAAGGCCTGTGCCACCACCACCCAGCATCAACATTTAGGCCTGTTTCACATGCCAGATCTCAACACCCCTCCCTCGGCCCTGGAGAGACAGGTCTGGTCACACCAGTCAGTAAGAGCACTGGGATTTAGGCTCCAGCACTGAGTGTCTGAGCTCCTTCTATTCACCTGAGCTGCATAGTTTATGCACTGATGGCCTCTTGAAGGCTGGTGGGGAACTAGAAAAACCACCTCGTCAGTATAATGTGTCTTGTAGTGACAGACACACATTTGATGGCTCTCTGTGTGTGATGCCCACTGTATTAGCTCTATTCAGAAGAGGGCTCTTATGAGATGCCTGTGTCAGAGTCACCCAGAGGATCCTTATCAGGAAGGTGGACCAATTGCATACCTTCCCTGACTGTACCCTGGTACAACCACACTTGGAAGCAATGCTGTTCATGGGTCATGGTTACATGGCTGGGGCAGGCTTCTCAAGTTTCCAGGCAGTGAATGGATTCATCAATGACTTAGGGCCCATAAATATGTCAACAGGATAGAACACTGGACTGAGTCCAGCAAGGTGACAGTTTTGAAGGGTACCCGTGGGTTGATACAACCTGAGAACGGTGTGACCTAAGTCTTAACGGTGGGGTTGTAGGAAAGAAAACCATCTGGACTGACCTTCCACTGTATTAATAGAGAATAATGTCCAATGAGCAGGCGGGACCTCAGCAGAGTTCACTGAAACGTGTTCCCTTCCTAACTCTGCTTTGTGAGAAATGCTGAGAGCCAGAGAGAACCTAGGACAGGGCAGGAATGGAAACAGAGTTTTCTGACAAATAACTTCAAAAGGTGGCTGGGAGTGTTTACCCCAGAGGAGGAGGTAAGAGAAGACCAAAGGTTCATGGTGGCCCTAAGGATGAGAGTGGCACGGATGTGTGAGTATCCCAGAAGATCTGGGAAGGGCAGCTGCCCACCCTCACCATGCAGCAGTCACTGCCTTGTTGGTTGTCACCTGCAGGTGCCTATGTGAAGCCAGGCCTGCAGGGATGCTGGTAGGGAGACAGCAGTGTTGGGTGCTGAGTCTTCTTAACATGTTTAGATCTGATAGTCCTAATTTCAAGCTGTATATCCGGGTCCCTGGATAGCAGTGAGCACTTGAGTGGAAATGGCAGCTGTGTCAGGGATGCACGAGCCACTGAGGGGCAGTTTTGTCTCCGAGACCCATTTGCCAGTAACCAGTGGAACCTGCCTACGATGAGCGTCGAGGTGATGTCAGTGTTATTTGGATCCAAATTTATTTTATAAAGCAAAAACATTAAAATCAAAGCATCCTCCTGGCAGTAATAAAGTACAGTAACCACCTGTCATTGGTACTTAACGAACAGGGACCCTGTTGCAGAGCAGAGAGGCAGGAGGGATGCTTCTTGTTTCCTAAGACAAAGTAACACTTCTTCATGGACCCAAATTGTCATGGACCCAAATTGTCAGTGTTTGGGAGCTGTTGTCTTAGAATACCTGTTTGCTGCCTCCTGCTGACCACCTTAATTACCTTAACTTAAAAATTACCCCGTTTAAGCAGCTCCAAGCAGAGTTTTGAAGGTAACTCTCAGTTACCTTTAAGACAGATTGTTCTGTTTACAGCTTGTCTTGGAATTCATCTTCCGAGGGATTTTACCATTATTATTGCGGAGGTGAAACTCACAAGACATAAAATTAACTATTCTAAGCTGAATAATTCACTGGCATTTAATACAGTCTTGTTGTGTGGCCAGCCCTATCTAGTTTCAACACGTTTCTTTACTCAACGATAAGACTTCTTACCCACTAGGCAGTTATTCCTCCTTCCTGCCACCCACAGCACCTGACAGCTACCAGTCAGTGTCTCTAAGGATCTCCCTCCTCTGGATGATGCCTGTAGATGGGAACATACAGTGTGTCTGGCTTGGTGTGCTTGGCTTCTTTCACTTCACACGGTGTTCCTGAGGTTCTTCCATATTCTGGCATGCATCATAGGTCATTCTTTTCCGTGATGAAAGAGTACCTCAACACATATCTATATGGCAGCTTTTATTCACTCATCCATTATGAGGTGGCTCTAATTTTGACTTTTTTTTTTTTAATTTCTAGGTTTGTTTATTTTATCTCACATGTGTGAGTGTTTGTCTGTATGTACGTCATGGTAGCAGCAGAAGCTACCAGAGGGCATTGGATCCCCCTGGAATTGTAGTTACAGATGTTTATGAGCCACTGGAAACTGAACCCGGGGCCTCTGCAAGAACAAGTACTTTTAACTGCTGAGTCATCTTGCCAAAGGATTAGTTAGTGGGGCCTAGTGTTTGCTTGTTTGTTTTTTTAATGTTTGTTTTTGAGACAGTCTTATTATGTAGTTCTGGCTGTCCTGGTACTCACTATGTAGAAGGCTGGCCTTGAACTCCTAGAGATCAACCTTCACCTTCCTCTTGAATACTGGAGATCAAAGGTGTGTGCCACCAATCCTGGCCCCTGTTCTATACACACAGACACACAGATACACACATACACACACACACACACACACACACACACACACACACTTGGAGCAGAATTTTTGTGTCATGTGCTAATTCTATTTAATGTTTTAAAAAACAAATTTTAATTGCAGTGAAATGCACTTAATATAAACTTTACCATCTTAAGTAGTTTTCTGTTTGTTTTGAGTCAGGGTTTCACTCCGTAGCCCTAGCTGACCTGAAACTCACAGTATAGAACACGTTTGCCTTGAATTTCAACTCAGAGATCTGCTTGCTTCTGCCTCCCAAGTATTGGGATTAAAAGCTCCTGGTTCATCTTAACTAGTTTTAATGTGCAGCTCAAAGGCATTTGACACCATCAATGACTGTTTCACAATCATTGCTACTGCTGTGTCCAGAACTCCTGGCTTTGCCAAACAGACACCAAAGCCACTAATAAAAACAAAACAAAACAAAACAAAAAACAAAAAATCAGACCCCTTCTTCTTCCCCCAACTCCTGGCAGTTATCATTCCCCTGTATGCCTGAATTTGACTACGCAGCTACTTCATGTCTATGGAATCCTACGGTATATGCCTTTTTGTGGCTGGTCAATTTCACCTTCAGGACTCAGCTATAGGATAAACTGTCAGAATCTCCTTCCTTGTTAAGGCTGAATATCACAATGGAATGGTTAGAGGTTTGTTTTGTTTTAATAGTGTATTTATTTATTGTGTGTGTGTGTGTGTGTGTGTGTGTGTGTGTGTTTGCTTGAGTGGAGGTCAGAAGACTACTTGTAGAAATTGCTTCTCTTATTTCACTGTGTGGGTCCTGAAGATTGAACTCAGGTGATCGGGTTTGATAGCAAGTGCTGCCAGTATCAGATGAGACATCTTACGAGACATCTTACCTGATGCTTAGTGTTGTCAACCTGACAAAATCTAGCATCACCTGGGAAGAGAGTTTCAATGAGGTGCTGTCTAGGTAAGATGGTTCTATGATCGCTCCTGGAAGTGGCCATCTTGATTTGGTTAAGGTGCTTTGTTGAGGTGGGAAGACTCACTGTGAGCGACACAGTAAGGGATCCTGAACTGTGTGAGCGGTGCAGAGAAAGCCAGCTGAGCAGTCAGCATGCACATCTTTACTGCTCTTGGTCCCTGCTTATGGGTGGGATATGACCGGCTTCTTGAAGCTCCTATGACTGTAGCTTACCTGCCGTGATGGAGTGTAACCTTGAACTGTCAGCTAGAAGAGCCCCTTCTTCCCATCGGTTGCTGTTGTCTGGAAATTTTATCACAGCATCAGAGAGCTATCTCATTCTAGTGCACTTGTGTATAGCTGCACACACACACACACACACACACACACACACAGACACACACACAGACACACACACAGACAGACACAGACACAGACACACACACACACAGACACAGACAGACACACACCCAGACACACACACACACAGACACACACACAGACAGACACAGACACACACACAGACACACAGATACACAGATACACACACAGACACACAGACACAGACACACACACACACACACACACACACACACACACACACACACACACACACACACACCGTGCACACAGAGGTCCACATGTGCCATATTTTGTATTCAGCTGTGAATACTCTTATTCCTGTCTGTTGGCTCTTCTGAATGATGCTACTTTACGACACACATATAGGTATATATAGCCATGAATGGAACTGCTGAGTCATATTGGAATTCTATTTTAATATTTTGAGGAACTACCACACTGGTTTTCATCGCAGCTGTGTCCTTTTACATTCCCAACAGCAGTACACTGCGCCTCCATTTTCTCCTCGTCCTCACCAGCTCCTGTTCCGTCCGTCTTCTTTTTAAATAGCCACTCTAGTGTGCTGGAAGTGCTACCTCCTTGTAGGGCTTGGTTTGCATTTCTCTAATGGCTAATGAGGTGGAGCATCTCTGCTTATGCTCTCGTTAGCCATTTGTTTATCTGCTCTGCAGAAGTGTCCTTGGCACGGTTTTGAATTGGGCTGCCCCTTCCTGTTTTTGTGTTTAGAGTTACACTTCCAAACCTGCTGTTCCTCAGAAGCTACAACGTAAATGCTGCAGCTTATTACGTTAAGCCACCTGTTTGCTGGGAACTTAGGCCACCTACTTATTCTGTGGGCACCTGAGGTGAAGAGAAAGAAATGGCCAAGAGGCAAGAGCCTGAGTTCTAGAGGAGCCAGAGTGCACCAGAAGAGCCGGCCAAGGGAAATATCCACCTCTGACCTCCTGGCCCTCCTGGAACTCTCAGCAGATACCAGGAGAGCTATTTCTGTTTGACTCTGGCTCCCAGGCCATGGGGCTGCTTTTTCATCTGCACTGCACTGCTAAGCATTGCAACATCCAGCAGACATCTTGGTCATCTCCTAGGAAGGGTAATGGGCTCCTTGAGGAGCCTTTGACCAGCTGGCCTAAAGTCCAGAGGACAAAGCTTGCAGCCTAACACCTGGGAGCAGACTATCTCCAGCCAAAGCTGCAAATGATCCAGAAAGGACATCTGACCAGTGGCTGGTCAGCTCACACCCAGTCATCCACACCAACTCTGTTCCAAGAAACAGCAGCAGACAGGGACCAGCTCAGCTGTTTGCAGTCCGAAACAGATTATGTCTACCTAATTCAGGGAAGAAGGTGTCTCTAAATTATTCCCCCTCAGAGACTCCCAGCCCTGGCTCTCTTACATTACCGAGCTGCCTAGTTGTCATAAGATGGCCTCTGCAAGGATCGTCTAGGATGAGGGGACAGTGTGTGAAATGGCCCCTCCCTCCCTCAGCCTGAGATCTTCTTGAAGGCTTTGCCTCTTAGAGATTTGCTTTCATTATTCCTTACTTAAAATCAGATGCTGCTCACTTGGAAGTGACTTAAAGTTCGTCAGGTATCAGCCAGGTTTTATAGATACATTGGGTGAGACCCAACGGAGATCCTGATAGAAGAAAACTAGGCCTCAAATGTCAGGTCCCAAAGAAACCCAGGAGAGGCTCACTCAGTACCTGGGCTCTTCCCAGAACTTTTCACCCTGTCTCTCCCCTAAACCTCTTCCGCCCAGGGGCTGGGCTTCACTTCCCCTCACCCAGCCACTTGGGCCACATACTCTTGGCTTTTGGCTCTACTCTTGACCTCTTCCTTGCCCTCTTTGTCTATAGTTCCTCTCTCAGTTCACTTGCCCTCTCTCTTCTCTTCTCTCCTCTCGTACCTCACCACCCTGGCCCGGTCCAGCCTTGACAACCTGGACTCTTATAGATGGCCTCTGGCTGTTCTCTCCCTCATCACAACAATAAAACCCTTCTCAATTATACCCAGGAGCTGTCTTGTCTCCTCATGTCTCCATTTTTCATTCATCAAATACATTAGTTTATTGTTTGTTTGTTTGTCCCATCTTGGGAATCACCCAGGGCCTGGGTAGGTGTTCTACTACTGAGCTGGGTCCCCAGTTCCAGTTTTGTTTTGTTTTTTGTTTGAGACAGTCTCACTCTGTAATCTTGGCTGCCCTGGAACTTGCTGCATAGACAAGGCTGGCCTACAACTCGTAGGAGATCCACCTGCCTCTGCCTCCTGAGTGCTGAGATTAAAGGCATGAGCCACCAGACACAGCTTATTTTATTTATTTTATTTTTGTTTTTCTTTTGATTTAGTTTTGTGTTTCTGTTAATTATAGTGAAACTCACAGGAAAGAATATTGATGCTGTGACCATGCGATCATGTTGAGAGGTCCATTAGAACTCAGTAGTGAGGCTTCACATTAGGCCCAAACTTAACCCCAAACACCAAAGCAAACTAGTTGAGTGACATGAGCCCATTCACACCACTCCCAGGGGATACCCTATGCCCCGTGCCCACCCTCATTTTTTTTACAGCCACCACTGATCGACCGCTACTCTACACTCTGTCTCTTGGGATTTGCCTGTTCTGGGTATTTCATCAATATTAAGTCATGTGACCCATCACCTTGTGAAGCATTGTCCCTGTAAGGGCCGACCCCTCTCCCACAAGCTATCTGTCCTTTGCCACAGTCAGGGAATCTTCTAAGTATCCAGAATGAGAGTCACAGATGCTGGCCCCATCTATATCTGACAGTCTGGGATTGGAAGCGGGAAGATCAAGCATTCAAGGTCACCCTTAGCTACACAGAAATTTCAAAGCCGTCCCAGGTTACATGAGAAATTAGCTCAGGGGGGAAATAAAGAACAAGAAAACAATGAAAAAGTCCAGAATGAGAACTCTGCTGAAATCAATAGTGAAATTGTCCTTTGGGGCTTTTCCAATTATCATAACAGCCTCTAGTGTCATCAAAGCATATGGCCCAATAGGCACTGTCCTTTGGGATGGGTATTCCCTGTGGGGAAGGAGAGCAGAAAGTCCAGAGGCATCTGCAGGCCACCCAGGACCCAGGAGGGCTGGACAGCAGCTCTGAGAGCTGGCTCAAGTGTGACTGCTCTCCTAGAAACTGCAGGAGAAAGCCCCTGCCATCTAAACTCAGAGAGCTCTCCTGAGCCTCTGAGAAGCGGCTTCTCATATCTCATGTGTGAGATTCAGGGAAACCCTCATTCATCTGCCAAATTCAGGACGCACCCCTGACTGCTCTGGCCTTGTCTTGCTGCCTTTCCTCAATCTCATCTGGGCGTGCTCTCTTAAAGGGGAAGTGAAGCATTATGACTGGCCGGGGCCCACAGCCAGGAAATGTCTACTAGAAGAGGGCCGTTGCCCAGCATGTCGTTGGCTCGGCCTCCTTATCCAAACGGCCAGGCTGCCTCTCCAGGAAGTGTAAGTGTGAACGCAGGGTATGGTGGCCTGCCACCCAGGATGGCGTGGGGCTGGACGCAGGTCGCAGAAGAAAGTCTGGCAGGCAAAGCATGCTGGTAGCCTGTGATGCATGCACTCAGAGAGATGAGCTTCTGTGCAGACCTGATCTCCTGGTCTGTGGGCAGAAGCTGGAGCAGAGACAGGGCTGAGGCAGCCGATGGGGACAGCAGCTGCCTCAGAAAGAGGTCAGGAGTAGGAGGCTAGGGACTGATCTATTTTGGACAGCCCTTCTGGAGGCTCAAGCCTCGGGTCTGGGGAGGAGAGGAATGGAAATTTTTATAACACACCTTTGAGAGCACTGGGAAGCCAGCCCCCTACTTTTTGCCACCCCCAATCTGCAGCATTCACGTGCAGCTCAATCAACACTTCATGCCTTTATACACTGGGAGATTGCTTTTCTCTGTTGTTTCCATATGCTGTCTCTGCTAAGAGATGTTTTGGGTCTTTTCAAAGGGTGCACACGACTTGAAACTCATGGCTGTGTTCCTATTCACATATGGCCCTCGGTTCAGCGTGTACACCCTGTGAGCCTTGTATATACCGCGTCACCGCTCCTCTGTCTCCCCATTCATTAAGATTGGTAGTGTTGGTGGCTTGCTTTCAAACTAGAATTTTGTTTCCTGCATGCCCGCGGAGCGGGGAAAGGGATAGTTGCTATACTTGTGGGCACCTTGTTTCTCACAAATACCCCGCAGAGTCATGAAGGGGAGACAGGCCTCTGCTGTATCTTAAGCTTCTTTCTGCCCCAGGTGTGTGTTTGTATGGTAGTGATGGCTGGTCCTAAATAAAGTAACAAAAGTGTAGTTTTCAACAAAACAACTCAGGCTTTTCTCTCTGAGAGAAAGGGGAGAGAGGAAGGAGCGGAGAGGGGAAGGAAAAAACGTGCGTCTCTGTACGCATATGTTGACAGGCATAACCACACCCTACTTCAAGACAACTTCCTGTTTGCCACTGCCAACTGCCACTCCAAGGAGAACAGACGTGGTTCCGTTAGTGGCTGCTGGGGGACCATGACAACCTGTTGGGTGAGTGGCTCTGAGTGACACTAGGAACTCAGCACTGAGTAGAGACTTTGTACCTTCTCTTGGAGGAGACCAGGGCCCTGTGCTGTCCAAGTTGGAGGTTGACATGGAAATAAAGCAGAGGTCGCCTGTCTTTTTCAACCTGTGTCCTCAAACAGCGTGCTCCCACGATTTGTGTGAATGGAAAATTTTCAAGTCAAGGGTAGGGAGAAGACTGTGAACCATCCATTTAGGAAAGCTACTACCTGTGATTTTTTTTTTAAATCTACCTTTTCATATTTCTATTAAGAGAGTTTATTAATCCTTCCAACATTATTTAGCAATGCATGTAATGAGGGCTCACTGGGGCAGGACCTGTGCTAAATGCCAGAGATAAACAAGACCCCTGCCTTCAAGGTGTGTCTGTGTATAAGACAATAAAACCAGCAGTTACAGCATGTGATTGTCTACTGAGGGAGGGGCTCAGTGCACCAGAAGCTTCCTGCTGAGTTATGATCTCTGATGTGGGTGATGTCTCCCTCATTTGTGTAGGGAACTGGGGTTCACGAGGTTAAATTATTAGCCCAAGTCACAGGGCTAATGAATGACAGAGCTGGGATTTGAGCCCAGTTCTTTCTGATTCCAGAGACCATAGTGTTTGGTCCATATTTCTGCTAACTCTCTGAGCTGGTGGAGCATGAACATTTCCTATTCAGAGCATTTTCTAAAAGTGCAGTCCGGAGGCCCCGGCCTTTCTATCACAAGACTGAAGACACTCCTGGCATAACTCTGCACAGAGGCCTGGGCACTTCTCTGCTTCCCACCTCTGGGATCAGTCTCTGTGAGCTACAGGCAGATCATGCCACAGCAGACAGGAACCTTGGTGTGCATAGCCCAAGACCCTGGGTAAAGTGCTGATGGTACCATCAGACAGCCTGAGACACCGAATGCAGAGTTCAGGTATTTTCAGTATTAGGAACGCCAGCCAGTCTTGGACATCAAAGAGATGGGAAGAACTAAGGCAATGAGAAGTCTTCTTATGTTTATTTGAATGCCGTTGTTTTGAGATGGACTTACTATGTAACCTAGTCTGGTCTCCAACTCTCAATCCTCCTGCCTCAGTTTCCCAAGTGCTGGAATTAGAGGTGTGTGGCACCACACCTGACAAGAAAGGCTCCTTTTAGGAGGACCGCAGGCCTGGCTGAATGTAGAGGTCAACAAACCAGGCAAGGTAGCTGCTCTCAGAAGCTCAGGTCTGTCTCCTCTAGCCTCCGAGAGATGGCATGTGATGGCCATCCTGGGGTCTGGAAAGTTCTATCTCCCACCTCTCAGAAACTCTCTGGTTATTAAGACCCAGTCAGTACATGGTGGTGTCTATGGCTTGACTGTGGTACAGTGCTCATGTCCTGGGACCAAGGGAATTGGCTCGGGATGCTTTCAAGGAAGAGTGAGTGAATGAAGTCAGATGCTACCCAGTTTTCTCCCCTCCCTCCTTCCATATCTGCATCCGTTTTCTTAGCTCTGCCCTCTCTGTTTAAGGGGGTTACAGGTTACAGCGCTTGGGCTGCTTTTGATTTTTGTTGTTTTGGGGTTTTTTTGTTGTTTTTTTTGTTTTTTGTTTTTTATCATTTCCCACATTGTATGATTTTAACATAACCAGAGTGTACTACCCAGTCCATCCTGTGTCCTTCCCTCTCCTCCCTCCATATACTAATTATTAAGTAGTGATTAATGCTTACAAAGTATTTGTGATACATTCCATTTCTCATAGATTAGCCATTTTATTTCACTTACATGTTTTCTCAGACTGAGCTAGTCTCCTTACTGGCCATTTTCAATAGTCTTGTTTTTAGCCTTACTATTGCTACTACTACTACTACTACTACTACTACTACTACTACTACTACTACTACTACTGATGCTGCTGCTGCTGCTGCTGCTACTACTACTACTACTATTATTATTATTATTATTATTACTGTAAACAACACTACCGTGAATGCCTTTGAACTGTCTCCTCTCCACTTTGAGGATATTTCCTTGAGGTCACTTTTTTAAGCTAACATGCCGATTACCAGATCAAAGGCTGTAAATTTTTTTTTACTTCCTGTTATTATCACTGGGGTACACTCCAGGAAAAAAAATCGTAATCCCTCAAAAGTACTCCCAGCAAGCATACGCATGCTTGTTTCTCGTGAGTTTCCCCTGTAGCCAAGCTGAGGGTCTGGTGAGAGCATCCCTGAGGGCTGAGGAAATTATTTGAGGCCCCGGAAAATCCCTGGGACTCCCCAGATCCTCCCCAGCCGTGGCTGGCGCCAGAAGAGTGTGCCTCAGTACAAAAGCCGAGCTGAAGAGCAGGTGGGAGGAAGAATGCTTCTAAGAGCAAAGATAAGGAGCAGCCTTGGCTATCAAACCTCACAGAAACCCTGGGGCAACTCTGAGAGGAGGAAATGCATTCTCCAGGCCCGCTGGAGAAGTTGCCTTTCTAAAGTGTAGAGGGAAGGGGCTATCCCAGGCAAACAGCAGGGAGAACGGGACACCAGCTTTAGGACCAGACAGACAAGCCTGGACTCTCTTCCAGCTACTGAGGCCAGCACAGCCCTAGTCTTCGGTCATAACTATGCTAAACTCCTGTCAGGTCTCTTGCTAGGAAGCTAGCAGTGCGTGCCGGTTTGAGAGTCGCTGAGGGGGCGGTAGCTTGCACACTGCCCGACACATAGCAGGTAGATGCTCAAGAAATGGAGCTTTTGCTCTCAATTGAATGAATGGTATAGAATGACCAGATGGCTGAGAAAACGCCAGAAACCTAAGGATGCTGGGAAGTGACCTGACAGAACTGAACTGAGCCGTGTGGGCCACTCACCCTCCATGAGTCTGTGTCAAATAATTTAGTGTCTGAGATAGCTCGTGGTAGCTGGCAGTGTGTGTGTGGCCGGGGGGGGGGGGGGGGGGCGGGAAGATGTGATAAAGTCCTATCTCTTTAAGGAACAAACTCCTCCCAAGCCACTCTGATCCTAACCTTTGGTGGGGGTTGGGGGTGGGGGAGCAGGTATTGAGAAGGAGTTTCCCTGGCTATCATGGAATTCACTCTGTAGACCAATCTGGCCTGGAACTCAGACCCACCTTAAAGGCATTGCCACCACACCAAACTAAGGAATGGGAATACCAGGGATTCTCATAACCGTCCCTGACTCATAACGTGCTTGTCAAGGCTCTGCTTGCTACTGCTGCCTGTTTTCTACTTCTAGAGTCCTCTGTGCCTTCCTTCTCTCTTCACTGAGGTAGGTAGATGCAAAATTCTCCCTCCAGTTATGATGACGCCATATTTAATGCATGCTTGTTTCTCGTGAGTTTCCCCTGATTCCTCATTGATTACAAGGACTCCACCTGTGGTCGCTTACTATTAATAACAGTACATTTCTGTGTGCTCAGAACTCTGCCATACACTTGACTTACCTCATATCATTTAACTCTTAGAATTCAGGAATCCTTCTCTTAATATTTCAATTCTACAGATGAGGAAACTGAGACTCAGAGATGCAGTGGGTTGCCAAAGGTCACAGAGCCAGGCAACATCAGATCTGGAGATGGACACGGTTCTCAAGTTCAGTCTTCCTCTGTTTCCACTGCTGCTAGCCCAGGGAATGCCTGCCTCACAACTGCTTTGGTTAGCATGGCTTCTTAGCCAGGGTCCCTGTTCTCCCCTTAGATTATGGTTTCCTAATTTTTTTTTAAATCTATGTACGAGTGTGTGACTATGTGCATGTCACAATGCTCATATGGAAATCAGAGGATAACCTGCAGGAATCAGTTCTCTCTTCACACTGTGTAGGTCCTAGAGATCAAACTCAGGATAGTGGGCATCCTTACCCACTGAGCCATCTCACCAACCCATTCAGTTTCCTTTTGGATGGAGTTCCCTTTAGAACCGAGTGTCCTTTATGAGAAATATTCTCACCTCAGTGGCCAAAGCAGGTAAAATCCAGTGGTGAGATGGGTTGTAGGTGATAGCCCTCTTGGTGCCCACCCTCGTGGCTGCAGCTGAAGGAGACTGAGCTATCACGAGTGATCCAGATTCTGGCTCCTACCCACATTTGCTCACATGTCATGGAAGGCCACACGGATGTCTGTGGAGTCCCCGGCCTATTAGGATGAGGTTGGTTCCTTAAAAAATGATATTGGAAAATTCCCAACAATTTCTTCTTGAAAGCAGTATCAGGAATGGCTCTAGATTCCTGCAGCTACCTCAGCCATTCCTGAGACAGCTTCGTGGAGGATTAAATGGAGGATATTGATGCTATGAGCATAAAATATACACTGGACAGTAATGGTGTGGGAGGGAGGATTCCGAGCTTGAGTGAAGTGGAGAGAACTAGAAAATCAGTAGGGCTCTCATTCCTCTGTCGGTGGCTGCAAGATCCCTGCCTGCTGGTCTATAGGATTGCCCCCTAGAGTATCACCTAGAAATTCAAGGAATATATGTGGTTATGTGGTAGTGGTGGTGGTGGTGGTGGTGGTGGTGGTGGTGGTGGTGGTGGTGGAGGTGGAGGTGGAGGTGGTAGTGGAGATGATAGTGATGTGTAATGGAGGTGAAGGTGGTGGTGGTGGTGGTGGTGGCAATCTGGAAAAGAGCAGCTGCTGAAGGCATGACATAGACTTCCTGGGGAATAAAATGGGAAAAAGTAGAAGGGTTCATTTAGGCTTTCCTTTCTTTGGCCCTGGGACCTCCAGCTCCAGGACAGCAGTTTCAAACTGATGTTTTCCCCCCCTCCCCTAGGGGATTTGGCTCCCCTGCTGAAATGTTCAGAGTGAGAGAGAGGCATCCCTACTCCGCAGTCACCTCTGCCAGGCTTCTTTGTGTACAACGTCTTCATCTTCCGAGATCGAAGTTGAAGAGATTCAAATTCAGACATGGGCTAAAAGGAGCACTAAATGTAATGCAGTCACCATCAGGAGGAAAGGCCACTTGGGAAAGGTGGCATCCATTTCTGGGAGGACACCGAGAACTAGACTTGCAGATGAAAGGGATTTTGAAAAGCAGAGTTAAATGCTGATGTGCTAGTGTGGGAAGGGGCCATGGGGGTGAGGTCCAAGGGTGGGGTTGGTCATTGTAATGGTGAAGACGGCAGAAGACCCAGGGAGCCTTGTTGGGTGCTTCTTACACAGTGTTCCCTTCCAGGCCCTTTTCCTCCCACAGCGGGCCAACAAGTACTGACTCTGAGTTATCTCTCTAGCACCCCTGGGCTTTTGTTGTTGTTGTTTTGTTTTAGATTGTTACATTTATTCTTTCTATTTTATGTGTTTTGCCTGCACGTATGGATGCGTATCATGTGCATGCCTGGTGCCTTCAGTGTTCAAAAGAGGGCTTCAGATTCCGAGGAACTGAAGTTACAGATGGTTGTGAACCACCATGTGGGTGCTGAGGCTCCAACCCAGGTCTTCTGTGAAAATAATAAGTGCTCTTAACTGCTGAGCCATCTCTATACCCTTTGCCTCCTTTAAAGACTGGGGTCTCACTATGTAATCCTGGTTGGCCTGGAGCTCTATGTAGACCAGGCTTGCCTTCAGTTCACCGAGATCTGCTACCACCTTTGCCTCTGTATCACCACACCAGCCTACCCATGTTTTTAAATAAAAATTGATTTAATCCTTTTGAAAAAAAATGAAAGGCTCAAGTCCTAAAGACATCCCAGATCAATGTACATTGCCTGGCTTTGTGACTTCATGTCTAATTACTTTTCTTCTGTTGTGATAAGACAAAGGCAACTTAAAAAGAAAATGTTTAATTTGGACCTACAATTTCAGTTAGAGTCCATGACGGCCAAGCAAGAGCATCTGAGAGTTTCCATATTGATTTACAAGTAGAAGAGGGGGAGGGGAGTGTGTGTGTGTGTGTGTGTGTGTGTGAGAGAGAGAGAGAGAGAGAGAGAGAGAGAGAGAGAGGGAGAGAGAGAGAGAGAATGGGAATTCCTTGAGATTGTTTAAACCTTGAAACCTTTTCCAACATACCTTTTCCAACAATGATCTTTCTAATCCTTCCCAAACAGTTCCACCAACTAAGACCAAGTATTCAAATACAGGAGTCAATGGGAGAGATTCTTACTCAAACCATCATACCTTGGGCAACTCACTGTCTTTCTGAGCCTCAGATTCCTCAGCTATAGAATGGAAAGACTATACCTAAGTGCTATATGAAGTAAATCTATGTAGTAAAGTTCTGGGCATGCAGATACTTCTTCATATACAACTGATAATAAGCATAGTAAATAAAAGAAGTTAATAAATGGCCAAAAGAGAGAAGTGGTGGGACCAGTCCCAGATTGTCTGTGAAGGTCATTATTAATGTGTTGGATCTTTAAATCTGTGTGGGTGGTCTCAGAGTGAAATTCTGATTTCTTTTGAGCAGGAAAATACTAGGCACTTAGAGTATTTTAGCTTATTGTCTGGAAATAAGTATGTAGCAGGAGATGTAAACTGACGCAGGCTTTCAGATTGGGAATGCTGTATCACCTCAAGAAAAGGTCCTAAATCACTTTAAGTGCTAGTTTTTAGAATGCCAGACAGGAAGAGAGTAGCTAAATATTCTGCAATATGTTAATGACTGAGCACGGCAGCATGTGGGAATTAGATATGCATACACACATAAAACAATGCTAGTTGAAGAATAGCCTGAAATATCAGTTGATTACAGTTTCATTAATACAGCTGTGCACATTCACAAAGCCTGAGAAATTTTGGGGGAAAAGATCCTTCTCTCTAACATTGCTTAAGTCTGTAAAATATTCCCATAGTGAATGAGAAATAGAATGTCCTGCCATATCTTTCTGAGCAGAGCAAGTTGAACTAGAATCATGATAGGGGTCTACCTGAGGCAGACACTTGACCAAAACATGTTGGAAGCTTTGCCCACAGAAGACTACCTGTAGAACAGTGTCTTTTTGTAAGTAACAAAGACCCTGCTGTCTTGGATCACCATCCCTACCCTTCATCCAAAGACACAAGTCTGTAAGGCTTCTCTGGGCAGGTCTTTGTATGCTAGAGACCCATAGATTGATGCCAGCGAGGGTCTTCCTGCTCATTCTGTCCTCCTGGAACAGCAGTTCCACACATTTTCAAAAGTGTTCCTGCAGATCACCAATGCAGTGAAGCCCGGATGGGAACTCTGGTCCTGACATCTTAAATGCTTATGCAGCTTTTCTCACCTGCCCCCAGAGGGGTCGCACTCGCTCCTACAGCTTAGGGGACTGAGCTGCTGACCCCTCCATAGGCTACCATAAAAGAGTGATTTTTTTCCCCTTTTGCCAACTTACATCAATAGAAAATTACACATTTAACAAATCACAGAACTTGATCTTCAGATCTCTTCTATGCAACTTGTTCTTTCAATTGGATATTTAAGAAGGACTTATGGGGGCTGGAAATGCAACTTAGTAGGTAGAGTTCTTGCCTGGCAGGTACAAAGCCCTGGGTTTAATCCTCAGGACCACATAAATTAGATGTTGTGGCTCAGGACTATAATTTCAGCACGTGGGAGGTTGAGGTTGGAAGATCAGAAGTTCAAGGTTACCATAGCTACGTAGTAAACTCAAGGCCAGCCTGGGACCCAAGACACCCTACCTCAACAAGCCGGAAAGGGAGATGGGAGGGTTGCTTATGAAGAAAAAACAAAGCAAAACATAAAAGCAAGAAAAATCACTGATTTGATGTTTATACCAGTTTAACAGTATAATATGTGGGCCAAGGCAATGACCACAACTTATCTATGAAAGTGATTTCAAAATCACCAGCCCACCATTCTTGTATCTTAATGACAGTTTCTTGTCAATACTTCATTTTTTATTAGTTTTTCATTAATTGTTTTAGGTTATACAAAGTATAATAGGCATCATACAACATGTTCATGTCTGTGTGTCTTTATGTGTCTTTCTCATCCATCCCCTCCCCACTACCTCTACAGTTTTTAACCATGAATTTAGAAAAGTACGGATTTTGTTATTCAGTAATCCAAGGCTAAGGAGTGATGTTTCTGTATGTGCCACTCCTCACCGGTTTTGACCAAGTCAGTGAATGAAGGTCAGAGGAAATCGTGGAAGAGCTGTGGGAGAAATAAAGATCTTATCTTATGTTATTTATTTTTTTTTAAATTATTTATTTATTTTATGTATATGAACACACTGTAGCTCATCTTCAGACACACCAGAAGAGGGCATCGGATCCCATTATAGATGGTTGTGAACCACCATGTGGTTGCTGGGAATCAAACTCAGGACCTCTGGAAGAGCAGTCAGTGCTCTTAACCACTCAGCCATCTTTCCAGCCCCTAAAAATCTTATTTTACAAAACCCTGTGTCAGAAAGCAAAAAAGAAAAAGAAAAAAAGAAAAGAAAAGGACAGACAGAAAGAAAGGCTGCTCAAAAAGGCATTTCTGAAGGGCGCAAAGCTCTCAGGAAGAGGACTTAAGGGAAGAGGGCTAGGTTCTGATTCCATTGTGGCCACAATCCAGGTCCTCCCTGTGGGCCTCGCAAAGGAGATGAGACTAGGTCTCTTGTATTACCCACTCCTAACCTTTAGTGACTCTGTATTCTCCACTCTTGCTCACAGCACACCCCATTTCCTTCCTGAGAGGCAGTTGGGCCCATGGCCAAGGCCCTATTCCTTAAGCAGCCATTAGTCCTGACCTTGGCAATCACCTGGTCTGTCTGAGTTTCCAATAGCCAGTCATCTGTGGGGAGGGTAGACATGCCTGAACACCCTCAAAAAGGAGTTTTTAAAGGCCATACAATTTTACAAACAGTGAGTTCTTCCAAGGAAGAGCCTAGGAACTGTGAGATATGAGAAGCAAATATTAGGACTCATTGTATTCATAGTCAAGGTGGAAGGAGGCCTGAGAACCTTTCTAGGAACCCACTTCATTTATAGATGAAGTGGACTTGGAAGCCAAGAGATTGCTCAGCACTGAGAGAACTCGCTTAAACCTACCATAAGGGTGTCAGGACCCAGGGTGTGCTTCCTTCCAGCCCTGTGCTCTCTCTACAGCATCAGAACAGATCTTGGTTTCGAAAACCTTCAGTGATAGCTTCTGGGAATAAGGCATGCAGGGCTCACTCTGAGCCAGCAGAGAACACTTGCCCCACAGAATCATTCTGCAGAGAGAGAATGCAAATGCTGGTCAGATAAAACACCCGACAATCGGATGACCCTCAAATACTGTAGCACCCAATTCCAAACGGTCAACTCTGAGAGACCCTGATGGCCTATTGGGATGAGGGGTGGTAGAGAAACCCCAACCTGCCTTCTAAGGACACTCTGGCTTCTTTTCTGTCCCTTCAGCTTCCTATTATAGCAACCAGAAATATTTCACGCAAATGAACACCCGTGACAGTTCTCGGCGGGAGGGACAATGTGATCTACCATCTCTCCACTCCTCCACCTATCGTCACCGTCACCACTGACTAATAGATTTGTGATCTCTAATTCTTCCCATCAGGACTTTTACGGCGGTGTCATTCATTTCTTCAGCAAATAGTAATCAGCTAATTATTTGTAGGCACCAGAGAACCAGACGAGAGGAATTTAGGATTTCAGGAGCATCCTGTCCGAGTTTGATATTTCTTTCCCGGAAGTGTGTAGCTTTCAAGCTCGTGGAAATGTACTCTTTTCTAGAGTCCTTGACTTTTATCAAACCTGTTACTCCCAAACTGTGGATGACCACCATCAGGGTGTGTATCAGAACCTAGCTTCTTGAATTTACTGCCCTGGTCACATCTGCTTTCTTTCTGTTGGTCCAAGAGGATGGGAGCAGGGTGTGAACGAATGAGGTGTCTAGGCTCAGACCTCTAGTATGTCCTATAGAAGCACAGGAAGCTGTGCCCGCCCTCCCAGATTCATGCATCTTGAACTTCTGTGACCTTAAGGAGGCCACGGCTGGGTTACATCAGCAGACTGTTCCACGCTGAGGCACTCTGGGCCTTTAATGACTCTCAAAGATCCGCCCACCATGCTCACCACCAACTCCCATGCTGCTCCTATGCCAGGGAATTCATGCTAACAGTTCTGCCCTGCCCACAGCCCCGGGAGACCCGAGTTGCCTTCTTGCGGATCGCGTTGGTTTTGTGGTTGATCCACAGTGTCAGGTGACACCTGCTACTCCCGTGGAAGTGGTTTTGCAGAAGGATAGAAATACCTCCCTCGAGATTCCCGGGGTTAGCTTAGCATGCCATTTGATACAGAAGTCCCGACTGCAGTCATTGTAAGTTGGCACCGACGCCAACATCGGAGCTAACGTCAGAGGCTGCGGAGGTGCCGACCCTGCCGGCAGAGGCCTGCTTTGTGCCTGTGGTATTCACGAGTGTGTGTGTGAACGTGGGACCCGCTGGCCACGGAGGCTGTGCTGAATTCTGTTCTTTCTCCCCTGTAGAGAGAAGACACAGTTCAATGTGCAGGCCTTCTCCCTCTCCAGCGTCTCCAGCCTCCAATTCCCGGACATCACTAGCGCAGGCAAAGACGAAAGCCTGTCTCAGCGGCCATAACGCTGTCAGCAGCACCTCAAAGCCATTTAAAACGCCCAAAGACAATCTACTTACCTCCAGCAGCGCACAGCACACAGTCTTCTCTGCAAAGGGACCAAGGGATAAACCATGGTGAGTCCAGGCGCTGCGCAGCTGAGACTCTCTCTGCCCTCCCTACTTCCGGCTTTGACTCTGGGTGTCAAATTCAGAATTCTGGGGGTACTGTGGCAGGAACCCAGAATGAGGGCATGAGGAGGCCAGCTACTAGTCTCTAGGAACTAGAGGGAGCACGGGGCCTTTAGAGAGCTGTTTGTCTCAACAAAGAGTGGGTGTACATTTGAGAAATGGGCTGTATGTGTCTGAGGAAAGGAAAACAGGGTAAGACTCCTTGGTCATAGGCTTGCCTCTCAATTTTCTGCCCCAATGGAGAGAAACCCCGATGTAAGCAGTCACGGCACAGTCTGTCAGTCCACGGAGGGAGAAGAGAAGTCATGATGGAGTCCCAGCCCTGGAATCAGTCTCCCTCCCCCCACAGGGCTTCTGTTCCCCATTCCCACAATGACACTAGGTGTCTTATAACTAACTGTAGGGCAGAGAGAAAGGGAAAGTCCCCTCTTTGATGGGGAGTCCTTACCAAAAAGACACTTAAAGGTTCCCTATGGGCCTGGCAAATAGGAAATCATACTGAGAATAGCAGGGACTTGGGACCAGCTTGTCACCGCTTCATCTTCCAGGCCTCCTGAAGACAGAGAAGGGACAAGTGCAGAGTGTGTCTACTAATTTATATGTTTAAAGAGAAATGGTGTTCATTAATTAATGGCAGTTAATTGCACTTAACGTCCTACCCAGGAAGGCTGTGGAATACAATCACCCATCAATGGGGCAGGCACTGTGCGCTGGAAATTATGATGACTTGTAAAGAGCTAATTAGGCTGGATCAATGGAAGAGCCTCAGGTGATAGTGGGAGAGGTTGGAACAGGGACTTGGCTGCAAGCAATTCTGCTTCCTACGCTAGCTGTGCTCTCCGTGGGCCGCTGAAGCATAGATCTAGCTTGTGTGGCGGTACAGTTGCTTAGGAGAGCCCTGGTTGGAGGGTGACAGTTGGTGACCCCTGATCAGCTTGTAGCAGTGTGAATCTCCCAGGCCCTCCTCTCAATGTCCCCGGAGAGCCAAGGGCTTGACTGCTAAGGAATTATTCCCTGTGAACAGGTCCCTTTGCTGGGTGACCTTGGGCAAGTCTTTTGATCTTGCTGTGCCTCGGTTTGCTGTACTGTAAAATGGATCTAGTCATAGAATAGCTCTGTTTCCTTGGGATGCTGTAAGGATCCAGTAGCTCCTTCGTGTGGCAGCAAGTTCAATACCCGGGTCAGAGTATATGCACAATGCATGTTTAAGGATAGTTACCAGTATCTGTACACTTCCACCTGTGCTAAATCCTCATAACCTGGGATTAAGACTGAGGAGTTCACCCAGCTGGGACATCCATCATAGAGAAGTGGCTCTTCAGAGATAGGCATGGTGGTGCAGATGTATGATCCCAGCATTTGGGAGGCTGAGGCTAGAGGAATAACTGGGGTTTAAGGGCTATCCTAGACTGTGTAGTGAGATCCCATGTTTAGGGGCTATTCTAGACTGTGTAGTGAGATCCCATGTTTAGGGGCTATCCTAGAATATGTAGTGAGACCCAGTGTTTAAGGGCTATCCTAGACTGTGTAGTGAGATCCCGTGTTTAGGGACTATCCTAGACTGTGTAGTGAGACCCAGTGTTTAAGGGCTATCCTAGACTGTGTAGTGAGATCCCGTGTTTAGGGACTATCCTAGACTGTGTAGTGAGACCCAGTGTTTAAGGGCTATCCTAGACTGTGTAGTGAAACCCCATGTGAAAAATAAAGAACCGAAGATTCAGAGGGAATCATGGAAAGGGAAAATGGTGAAATAACTTATTCAGGCTGAGGGGTGTTGCTCGGTTGTAAAAGCATTTACCTAGCATGAGTGAGATCTCTAGCACTAGAGAAGCAACTAAAGTCTGGGAACGACCTACAGACAAATGTAAGGAAGGCAAAGATCCCCGAATGAGGATATTACAAAGTGAGCTCGCCTCATGAAAGGACAGCAGAGTAGTCGCATGGATTCGTAGCACTCCATTCTCCCAAGAGGCCACTGTCAGGGAAACCCCAGAGTTAGGTCAGTTTCCACTCTCTGCAGGGTCAACCCGCTCAGCACACTAAGAGCTGCCATGGGCCAGGCACCTTCAGTAAGGGCCATAAAGTGCTGTGGAAGCAACTGGCCAGATGTGTTACTGGGAGGAGCAGAACTGACAGCGTGAGTGTACCTACCACAGTTATTAGACTAGCTCACGTGGCACGAGCTGTGCAGTCAGCAAACTGCACGTGGCCCTCGTGCACACGGGACAGGCTGCAAGTCCAGCATCTTCTTAGTCCACGAGGAGGGATACTTCAGCAGTGCCTGTCTAGCACCTACCGAAGGCCTCATTGAGAGCCGATGGCCTTTAGTTCTCCTTGAAAAGCAGGGGAAAAAAATGGCTTCCATGTCGGTGGAGGATGACAACCACAGTGGTGGCAATAAATGCACTGGCCAGCAGGGGGCGATGGTGGGCAGGTGGACCCATGTGTACGAGCGCTCTGGGGAACAGCATGGAAGGGAGCCAACACTGAACTTGCGACAAGAAAGTCGAATTCAAAGCCAAGCTCTGCCATGGACTTTGTGTGTCCTTGAGACAGTCACTTAGTATGTCTTGTCCCATTTTAAGCCTGAATTCTAAATCACAATGACCTCAAGTGCCCCGTGACCTACTAAATAAGAGTGAGCTCACAGCGGGCAGTTTACTCACTGAGCCACCTCCTAACCCCCTAAGTAGATATATTAAGTGTTGCTGGGAACTAGAGAGATTGACTTAGCAGTTAAAAACACTGGTTTCTTCCCCCAGAGGACCCTGGTTCAATTCCCAGCACCCACATAGCAGCTAACCACTGTCTGCAATTCCAGGACTTCAACGCCCTCTTCTGACATCTGAGGGTGCCAGGGACAAACATACACGTGGGCAAAACACCCACCTACCCACAGAAGATAAAATTTACAAAGACATTTTAAACATGCACATTGGCTTTCAGAACTTTCTATATGAGTAGCAAACTGAAAACTGTATTTGCCCCGTGATAAACTGAGGAGTGGCTGAACTGTGACCTCGCCTGGTAGGCCTTCTTTGAGTCATCTGCCCTGGCTGGATGCCTTCTGTTCCTTATCCTATCTTATCATATTTAACTTCGGAGTCCCAAGGTTATACCTTATAGGTGCACAGGTTGTGCACCAGGGGATGAAGACTGTCAGTCCATTGTGTGGACTGCAGGCATTTAAAAAAAAATGTGTAAAGATCTCTATATAGCACTAGTGGGCCCTGTGCACCCTTGGTGATTATTATAGAGGGCACATAATTATTAGTGTAGGTGTCCATTAAATACTGAGTGAAGATAGAGGCATGTTCTAATACCAGGGGAAGAGAGCCAGGAAAACTGGTATAATAGTTATTAATGGGTCATCAGGATTAATAGAGGGACTTTGGGGTCACCTTACAGAGGGTCTTCATGTTGGTGGTAGGGCTCACTCTTCAGGTAGTAGGCAATAAGGAAGTTGGAATCTTGGGAGGCCGGTGATTTAGAATCACAAGCTATTCAGGCTTAAACATGAGATCTGATGTGCTGAGCAACTGGCTCATAGTCACACAGCAAATCCATGCAGCGCTTTGAACTTGCCTTTCTTGCCTCTAATTCAATAAATGCTCGTGGAGACCCGAGTTCAGATCCCTGCTGTCTACATCAAAACCAAAAAGAAGGAAGGAAGGAAGGAAGGAAGGGAGAAAAAGAAAAAAAATGGAGCCAGGCCAGAGAGATGACTGTTGATGAAAGGTCTGTCACACATGCATGAGAACCTGAGTTCCCATTCCCAGAACTCACATAAAAGTTGGCTACAGCAGTGTGTGTCCAGTGATGGGGGATGGGGCATATAGGCAGTAAAACTCATTGGCTGACCAGTCTAGCCAAATCAACGAGCCCCTGATTCACCAGGAGGTCCCTCTCAAAGGCTAGGGTGAAGGCAATCAAGGAAGACATGAACCTTGAACCCCTAAATGTTCCCACAAACATGTGCACACACTCACACAAATACATACACATATCATGCATACATGCGAACATACATATGAAAAGAAAAAAAGCAGCCACCTCAGACCCTGTAGAGCAGCTTCCATTGGGCTAAGTCTCTAGGGAGAAAAAGAAGCCTACTTTAGATGTGGTCAGCTGTGAGTCTGACCACTTGCTGCAGTCCAAGCCATGACCCAGGACGGTAAAAGAACACTGTACACAGATGGCTAGCCTAGGGAAAGCTCATGGTTCAAAGGAGAATTCTGGGCAGGTGGGGCAGCTCGATGGGAGAGTATGAGCATCCTGTGCACGAGGGCCTGGGTTCAGCCCCAGCACCCCAAAATGAAAGAAAATATAGTCACCCCTGAGTGCACATCACAAAGTCAAAAATCCTGAGTTAAACCCTAAGCCGGAGACGTCTGTAGCAAGGAACTGGACACAGAAAGCAGAGCTCAAGATGTGATTTAGTGCTACTTCTGTTTTGTCACAATAGAAATGAAATATTCTTTTAAGCAAGTGGGAAGGGTGTCGTAGGGAAAGGGCTCAGAACGGGCAGAAACATTTGCATGGGAGGAGAGGTAGGCTCTGAATTCAAGGAGGCATGAAGTCCCATTGAGTGCAGCAAATTCAGGACCATAGAAAAATGACCTAGAGAAATAAAAGAGCAATTTTCAGTTCTGAAGTCTCCTTGGCAGGCAGCAGTATCCAGGAAGGCTGGGGGGTGGGGGGGGGGAGATGTTCTGGAAGCATTGAGAAGAGTGAGGATATTTCTGCGTTGTCCTGGTGAGGGGCAGTAAGAGCCTGAGCTCAGGGTGGTGGCACGTTGAGGAGGTGGCATGTCCATGGGAGAGGACTCACGGGTGAGGACACAGCACTGGACCACCGGGGAGGAGTTAGGATAATGGTGATATTTCAGACTCCAATGGCTGGCTCACTGTTTCTGTCACTTCCTCAAATGGAAGAGGGTCAGCTCCATCAGAGTCTGTGTGTTCGGAAGGGTCTGAGAAACATCCACAAAGAAGTAGGTGGCGGGCACTGAATGTGTAGACCTTGGGGTCAAGAGAGAGGTAAGGCTGGAACAGAAATGTGAGAGTTGTCCACATAGACAGGACGGTAACACCACTGTGGGTACAGGCAGGACCTCCCCAAAAAGAATGTGTTGAGAAAAGAATAAAGGCCAAAGATAGGGCCCTTGGAAATGGGACAGGAAGAGGAAGAGCCTCAGAAGCAGGGCCTCCTCAGCCTACTGTCCTTCCTGCTGCATCCTGCCCCCCTCTTCCTGGTCCAAGTCATAGCCATTCTTATCACCTATTCACTGGTCACTTTGTCCTTAGTCCCTTCTCATCCACTTCCTCCTGGCCAGCAACCCAATACGCTGCCATCTGCTCTCAGTCCATGCCTTATCGTCTTTGCCTGTGATGCCCTCTCCCATGATGCTCTCTCTGTGTATGTCCCACCACACATTCCACTTCCCCCATTCCTCCTGCTCAGGGGTTATGGTAATGCCCTCTAGCATGGTGGCCTGCTGTCAGCTGTGCAAACAAGGGGCCACTGTGACTAACACTTCTTGAACTGGATGTCACACAGAACCAGATGGGTCTGTTGAAGGGGACCGTGTGATTTCCCAAAGGCAGTGACCTTCTGTCGAGAAGTGTTTGGACTGGCGGTATCCAACGGCAATACAGTGTGTGCCCCGTGTCTCATTCTAAAGTATCAGCCACCTTGAAAAAAAAAACTATGATATTAATTTTCTGCAGTATATTTTCTTTAACCCGCTTCAGCCACGATATTATTATTTCGACATAGAGTTAGTAAGCGAGTTCATGTTCCTGTAATCACGCCCTCCTCATCCCGCCCCAGCTGTTGAAGTCCTGTGGATCTTTTACCTTATGGCACATCTAAGTTTACAGGAATATGTATCCCACTGCCAGATGTCATTAAGAACAAGGAACTGTCTGGCAAAGTCGCAAGAGGTCCCAAACACACTTAAACTCCATCATAACTGAATCCAGTTTCTTTTTTTGAAACTGTTGTGAATTTAAATATTTAGAATTCCATTCCCAGCTCGAGAGAGCGGCCATCACACTGCACGAGCTAAGTAGTCACCAGTGACTGCTATCAGAGAGCTCAGCCCTTGCTGTGTTTCTGAGTGACCCTGAGTGGTGACCTGTGGGTCTTGGATTTGCAAGTGCCTTGGCTGGGCTTGTGTAGTGGAAGGAACACACGGTTCTTAATTGTGTTAGCCTGGTGTTCTGGACCTGTAGTGGGGACAGCAGGGAGAACCGTAGAAAATATCCAGCCAACGGCCCTTTCCAAATTGACCCTTACGACCACAGAAGCACACAAGATTGCCTGCCTACAGGGTTGGCAGACTTGACATGGAATTTGACAGCAGATATCAGGATCTCCTTTCACAAGTAGCTCAGGTTTGAATGCTTGGCTATAAACAGCACCTCCGACTCGGGCTGATATCTGAGTATTTTCACGCTAAGTTGAATAGTCTGCAGTTGTATGATTTTGCCCTTTCTATGGCTTAGTAGGGAGAAGGCTGGACTTGACAGCTCATATGTTTAGACCTGGTGCTTTGGAAGCACAGGCTATCTGCATCTGTATAGAGAGTTTCAGGCCAGCCAGGGCTACACAGTGCGACCCTGTCTCAAAAATAAATAGTCAAATTTTAACATAGAAAATTTTAAAAGAAGAAAGGGGAAGGCTGGTGAGATGGCCTACCAGGTGAAGTGCTCACCACAAGCTTGGTGACCCGAGCTCTGTCCTCAGAACTAGCTCCACAAAGTTGCGAACCTCCATACGAACAACCTTGTGCCATGCATGTGCCCACACACACAGTGAGGCGAAGTTAAGACATGGGGAGGAGGGGCCAGGTCTGGCAGCACAGGCCTGTAAGCTCAGCTACTTGTTGAGTCCAGGGCGGGAGGACTGAAAGTTCAAGGTCTGCCAGGGCTCCAGGGCGAATCCAGAGCCAGGATGGACAACTTAGCAAGACTCTTGTCCCTGAATTACGCTAGGGGAGGAGCTCAGCAAAAACGTGTCCAACAGGCACAAGGCTTTGGTCACCAGCATCACGAAAAAGAAAGAGGAGGGGGGAGAAAGAGGGAGACAGCATCCCCATGTTGTTAAATTTGTCTCCTTCAAACTGCCTGAGAATTCACATAGCAGTCTGTTAATCCTCCACCTGAAGCTCCCTGAGCCCTTTCCTCTAGTTTACCTGCCTGTTCGAGATCACCCCTGAGGAAGTCAGAAGTGATAAAGTCCCTGGCTAATGTCCCTGTAGTCCACAGTGACACAGGGAGGTGGGCACATGATTTAGTTCCTGAGCAGAAGACAACTGGGAATATCCCAGTCCCAGCACATGAGCCCATTATCCCAGTGTTCAGGATACTGAGGGGGAAGATGACTTGAGCCTGAGCAAGACCCCATCTCAAGAGAGAAAGGAAACTATGGTTATTTGGTCTTTTTGAGCCACATTGACCATTTCATCCTTTACTGTGAATCTCTGCTCTGCCAGGGACCAGGCTCTGACACAGTGACTTCCAGCCAGCATGACTTTCTCAGCTGCTGTCCCTTCCCACCACAGCCAGTCCTGGCGAGTAGATAGAAAACTAGAATCCACTGATGTGGGCTGATGCGGGCAGGAGGCAGGGAAGAGTTGGGGAGAGGTTTTCCTCCCATGGATGGCTTGTTGCCTTCTCCTTGGGCCTTATCAACCTGCAAGTGTGTGTTGAATGCTAAATATGCTCCACTATTAAAAATGCAGGAGATGAGCCTGCTGTTCCAGAAGGAAAATGAGCCAAAGCAGAAGAAAAATCAGCAGGCTCCTGGCCTCCCTGTGCACACCCTACAGCGTGGTGGGGGAGGGGCTCCCTCTTTCCAGACGGCCCCTCCCAAAATGCTTGGAAATGGGAGGTGAGTCTTCTGGGAGAGAGGGGACATGTGGGAGTTCATGTGTCCTGGATGTATTCCCGGTGCTTTATGGAGAGGACCCAGCCAGATGCCTGTGGGAGAGACTTGGGGGCTTAGCTCTTCTAGCCTGGTGCTGACATGAATTGAGGGTTGATTCCCAGAAGCCACAGGGAGTCATATTAGGGCGTCGGTGCAGGCTGTGAAATCTTTGCCTTTCCAGTACATGCCCTCCCCCACTCACATACACTCGCATACTGCACACACACATGCACACATGCACTTGCACAATCACACAGGCACACACTTGCACATGCACACTCACATACACACTCAAACATGCACACACACACTTGCACACACTCACACACATACACTCGCACACTCACACAGGCACACCCACACCCTCACTCACACTTGCACACACACACACGTGCACATGCACACTCACACACACAGACACAGACACCCCCCACATCCACTCACACACTCACACACGCGCGCGCACACACACACACACACACACACACACACACACACACACACACACACTGTGCTGCTCAGGTCTCATCAGTGGCTTTCAGTTGTTTGCCTACAGAGACAGAGAGAATATGAATGAAAAGGAATGAATGGGAATGTTTGCTCTGAATGTGTTTGTTCTTCTCTGAGGTAAATGGGACCAGCTGGTCATAGAGTCCCTGGCCATTCCCCTGCTGTGTTCAGGGTGACTCCTTAAAGGGAGAGCCAGGACATGGCACCCCACGGTCATTTCAGGTGTCTGCTTTCATCCCTCCCTGACAGGGATATGGAAAACGTTCTTTAAGGAATCCCCATCCCTCTCCTGGGTCCGAACTGGCACTAGGACTTGAGGAGACTTTAATTCTCTGGTCCTGGTACACGGGTACCAGACTCTCTGAGAGGACATCTTACAGCTCCAATACTGGGAGCCAGTGACCCCTGGTGGCCAGAAAGGGAAGTGTTCCTACTTGCTGCTCCTGAGTATAGCCAGTTCTAAGCTGTTGCCAGGGACTCGCTATTCTGGAATCCACCTAACCCCCAGATCTTAGCCCCACCTTCAGTGACCTTTATGCTGTTTCTGCAATGATGTGAATCTTGATGACCAGCCATCTAAATTGTGTGCCGGTGATTCTTAGTTATGGGCCACTGACCATTTGATAGGGTCTGGAACTGTGCTTGAAACTTTGAATGGACCCAAAACCTACTGTACCCCAGGGAAGCCTATGGAGTAGGGTATCTGATGATACCCTACTACATTCAGACTCTTCTTCAGCTTCCTGATTCTCCCACAGTCCTAGGCTACTAGGGCTCTCCAGGAATACTTAGCACCCCTCGGTCTCCTGGTGGTGCTGGGGACCCCTTTCTAAGCTCCACACTCTTAGAAGTCCAGAATAAGAAAAAACTGTGGAGAACAGGGCCTCCTTCATTCCACTGAACAGCCCAGAGGTGTACAGCTAGCCTCCCCCAGAAGACAAGGTGCCCTGGAACCTCGGAGTCCCCATGCTGCTGAACTGCGGGGATTGTCTTATGTTGGTAGGCTGGGATTCCTGCTAACTCTTCTTCCAGCAAGCCCCATCCAGATGTAAGCTGTATGTAGTGACTCACCCAAGTTTGGGAGTGCCTAGGGATGGAGAGGCAGGATGCAGAGCCCTGGACAGGGGGATCTCTGAGTCTGGAGTGGCTTGTTCCCTTCCTCCATTTTTCCTCCCCACTGTACTCCCAGGATTGGTCTTCTCTGGGTGAGTTTGGAGGTCACCTGCTCCCACCTGCCTGCTGCCTCCCACTCTATGCCCTTCGCATCCCCTAGAGACAGAAGAGACAAAAGGTTTCTGATGGTGACCATGACTTATACCCCAGGAGGGCCCGTGAGAGGGTGAATGGTGTGGTTCTCTCCTGTTTCACTTCAACCTCCAGGCTGTGCTTCTCGCTCAAGTAACCTCCGTGCTCAGTACCTCATTTAATCGTTTCACATGTCATGTCTCCTTTTTACTGATAAGGAAACTGAGGCAGGCCTGTGGGGCTGAGATATGCTAGTCAGGTCTGTCCCACCAAGGGAGAAGGGAAGAACTAAAACCCAGGCTTACTCATTAGCCAAGCTCTCATCTTCTTGCCCATTCAGAAGGACAGACATCCTTAGGAGCTTGCTGAGACCCTAAAGCCAGGGAGCTGCATGCATCATGTCCTCACCAGAAAGCATCAAGCCATAGGAAAGGCAGGATTCAGGGGCAGGATGCCTCCACGGTCAGTGAATTTGCCAGAACATTAACTGACATGGTACAGACCCTCAGTTCAGCCCCACTTTTCCTCCCTAATTTTTATGTTATTTGCTTCTGATCATTTTGTGTGTGTGTGTGTGTGTGTGTGTGTGTGTGCGTGTGTGTGTGTGTGTGTATGTGCATGTATGTGTGGAGGCCAATGTCGGGTTATCAGGTAGCATCCACCTATTTTCATTTTGTCTTGAGATAAGGTCTCTTATTGGCCGGAGACTCACCAAGTAGGCTATGCTGGTTGGCTAGTGAGCTCCACAGATCCTGTTCCAAGTTGTCCTGTAGTGGGCTCACAGGCGTGTTCCACCACACCCAACCTTTTATGTGCATGCTAGATCTCAAACTTAGGCCCTCGGACTTGCACTGCAAGCACTTTACCAACTGGGTTTTCTCCCCAGCCCCTCCTTCTGACCCCTTTCAACATTTCATCAAAGTCAGATTTTCCAAACTCCCGTGTTCATCCACACACCTCTAACTTGTCTCAGGGGAGAAATCTCATCCTTTATGAACTTTGCAATGGAGTTAAGAAACTAAGCTTTTGTAGCCCATGGTTCATTACTAGTGAAGATGTCGTACCCTTCTTGGCCAACAGAGGGCGTTTGCCGAGCTTTCCACAAATTGTGCATCCCGACAACCGCTCTGCTGCCAGGACCGCTCACCCCCAGCAGCCAGCCGTGCGGTCTGACCGCATCTCTCAGTTTACTGAGGCTGTGTTGTGTGGGAGAGCGTCCAGACCATGCAGAGAGTGATGGTGCACGGCCTTACCTTTTTCACTTCTCTGCCATAAGATAATATTAGATCGGCCCAGCAGATGTTCTTATTTACAGGCCCTGTGTTTAGCTATCTTTCTTTTCGGTTTGCTAAAGGTATTTACAAGCTGACTTCTTGAGTATTTTCCCAGATGCCTCAAAAGCAGGGTAGAGGGGGACCTAGCCATTCATTAGGGTGTATGCGGTGCCTACTATATCTGTCATAGCAGGACAGGATTCTACGGCTGTTCTTTATACCAATTCGTAGTGACCACCTGATTCTTAAACCTGCCGGACCGCCCCTAGTATTTCTTCAGCCTAAAGGATTCCAATTAGAAATGATTTCCTGGTGGCAGCCTTTCCCCAACCCCTCAGTAGATCTCCAAGAGCCAAGTAGAATTCCTACTCCAGGAGCATGTTAAAAGAGCTAAATTCTTTTTTATCGGCATGATTTAATACTACCACCACTTGGAAGGAAGGCGGCTGGGTGAGATGGGCTATCGGGGGTCTGCTAATAAACCAGAGACTCTCCAAACTCCGCCAGGCCTCTCCCGCAGGCATGTGGCTGGTGGTCCAACGAAGCGATGGAAGAGATCATACAGCCTCGAATTCACTTCAGACACATAACCCACAGCACAAATACCATATGTCCTCCCACTCCTGTCTGTCAAATCTGTCTTTACCCCACTTGTTAAGTGGAGAAAGGCTGGCAATAATTTCGCAGACCTCCAGACTTTCTGAACCATTCTCTTCAGGCATATCTGTTGACTCTAGAAGAATAAGCCATGACCGGCATGAAAGCGTGGCCGGCAGGGGGCGGCCGGCCCTGCAGCCCGGTAGTGACTCTCACAATGACACCGTCATGATTCTCCACCTCTGCTCTTTTGCAGACCTCACTGGGCAGGGAGGGGAATCTGCTTGATGCCAAGACAACCATTTTTCTTAAAGCCAGAAGACCTGCCTTGGTCTAGAAAGATCAATTCAGACAGGCCAAGCACACAGGAAGAAGACATGGGGAGCCAGAGCAGCACAAGAGAAACAGAAGGTAGACACCTCCCTGTGGTACCAGGGGTTGAGGGAGGGCCCATCTCCACACTGCAACGCCTTCCCAGGCCTGAGAGGAGGCACAGACATAACGATCCGATAAAGGCTCCCAACATCTTCCACACAGCCGGAATGAGCTGCAGCCCTGGGCTCCCTGAAAGAGTTTGTGCCAAGCCCACAAAGCAGGCGTTTTGAAAGCAGCAGGGACTTCATGGGGGGAGGAAAATCCTCTTTCCTTTTTAAACACAGCACCTCAAAAGGAGGATAGTAGTGAGTTTATAAATGCAACGAAGGATGAGAATGGAGGAAATATCTGTCCCTCGAGATGGAAGGGGAAGGACTTTGGGGTGTTTTTTTTTTGGCTCCCTTCCCAGGCTTGTTTATCTCCTACACACACACACACACACACACACACACACACACACACACACACACACAGAGTTCCTTCCTAGTCTGCGTTCTGGGCGCTGCCACCTAACCAGCTCCGCCCAACTCCTCACCACACAGAAGAGTGCAGTGGCACGCAGAGATGACGGGAGTTGGCCATCCTGTGAAAGAAATCAGGGTAGGAATATTTGGCTTCTTTGCAAGCAGAGGGAAAAAAATTTTAAACCTATATGTACTTCAGGGCTTACCGCCACCTGAAGGAGCCACTATCCCACTCACTATCCGACTGTGCTAGAACTGCCTACTTCCCTGCTGCCCCTCACCTCCCCTTCTCAGGCTTGGCCCAAAGGCAGGTCACCTGAGAGAAGCCCACAGCTTTTACTGGAGAGAACAGCAACCCAGGGAAAGTACCAGGGACAGCTCCCACGTGCACAGTAATTCTTTCCTCTAGCCAGTGAGTTCTTGGAATTCCTGTTACAAAGATTCTATCCCCTCACACCCAGGATATCTGCTTGGTGTCTGGCTCCCTTGTTACTCATGAGGCCTTTCGAATTCTCCACTGGGTTCTTTGGCCCCGCATCTTCCATTCTTCGTGTTTCTTCTGGTGGATTCCGTCTCTAGATCCTGCCTGTGGGTATTGGTATCAGAGTCCAGCTGAAGTTCTAGAAGCATCAGTGATACAGAAAATAATGAGCAGTAGAAGAAAGTCCACATTAGGGGATCAAATAAGAGACCAGGAAGTCACCAGGCTGGGGTACAGTTACGCAGTTAGGAAGAAGCATCCACCGCGAGTTAGCTGCCGTGCTGGCTATAGTGTCAGCTCAGTGTCCCTGTGTGCATGTGGCCGCCTCCTCGCAGGACACATTTAACAACAACCTTTGACTGTAGAGGAGACACGCAGACTGCACTGTGAGCATGGGGACATGGGCAGTTGCTCTGGATTACCTCCAGACATCACTTTGCTGAAGTCAGGAGCATTTCCAGCAGAAACTGGAGTGTACTTCTGTGTACTCTGCCATGCGATAAGAACCAGATCTGCAACTTGGAAGTCCTCATTTCCTTTTGTGAAGTAATAAGGCATGTGTGTATGTGTAATATCTCTCTCTCTGTGTACAAAATGTATATATAATATATATGCATGTAATATATGTGAATATATAACATATATGTATATATACACACATGCCTACTTACAGACTTGCTGAAGTATAATTTAGGTTGCATGAGTTTTGCCACTTGTGAAGTTGTTACTTGATACTTTTAAAAAACGACGGTAAAATGTAAAAAGTTACCACCTTAACCGACGTTTAAAATACAGTAGTGTTGAGTATAATAACACTGTTTCACACCCAACAGATAGCATCTTTTCATCATGCAAAAGTGAGATTCTAGACTGAGGTCGTTCCCCCCTCCTCCCAAGCCCCCTTCCCTCCCCCACCCCCTCACTCACTGTTCTGCTTTCTGTCTATGTGACTATAGCTACTGTGGGTGCCTTGTGTAAGTGGGGTCCCTTGCTTGTCCTTTGCTGCTGGTTTGTTTCACTCAGCATACTGTCCTCAAGGTCCAGCCATGTGTCAGAATTTCCTTCCTTCAGAAAGCTCACGATTAGACCTCCATATGTTGTATCAATAGCCATTTCATTTGCTTCTACCTTCTGGCTGTCACACAGCATACTGCCATGAACAAGAGTGTAAAGACACCCCTTCAAGACCTCATTTCTAAATCAGGAGGCTTATGAGAAACTTGTAATCCCAGCCCTTGGCAAGTGGCGGCAGGACGATTAGGAGTTCAAGGCCAGCTTTGGCTGCATTGCAAGTTCAAGACCCAGCCTGGACTACTTGAGACAAGTTCTCAAAGGGGAAAAAAGGTCCTGATTCCTGTAATCTGAGCTTTTTTGAATTGAAGAAATGAGTCGAGAAGAATTATATATCATAATTTTCCCATAGCGTTGCATTTTCTGCCACCATGGTATCTTTTTATATTCTTAGTCTGTTTCTGCTTCTATGACAAAATACCACAAACTGGGTGATTTTATAATGAACAGAAATTACATCACACAGTGAGAAGGCTCAGGGGTCCAATAACAAAGTGCTGTTGTCTGGTGAGGACCTTCTTCCTGAGGTGCAGTGTTGGTGGCAGAGGGTATCAGCTGATGAGGACCAGGAAGACTGAGAGCTCAGCTCTCTCTTCCTTTTATTATAAAGCTACCAGCCCCATTGTAGACAGACAAACAGACAGACAGACAGACAGACAGACACACACACACACACACACACACACACACACGACTTCATCTAATTCTAATTACTTCACGGAGACTCTCCCCCCTTCCAAACACCATCAGCATATGCATCTGGAGATTTAGGTTTCTAAACAAATGTTGAGGGGTGCATTCAAACCATCGCAGACCTGAATGCTGATTTCACCAGGGAGTGTGTATATGATTTCTTAGCACACTCCCATCAGAGAGAGTCTCTGGGGCTGTGCTTAGTTAACAAGTGAGCACTTAGAGAGTCGCCACTGAACAGACAGTTTAGCCCGGTCTCTGTGACTCCAACATTCTGATCACGGGTAGAATTGGCAAGAGCACTATTCCCATTTCCCATCTCACAGACTTGAAATCCCAGTCCACCAATATGCAGGCCAAGAAAACACATGGCCCAAGGGGAAAGTCTAAACTGTTCAGCCCCAGTTGGTTCTACCACTGTGTGCCCAGTGGCAAAGACCTATAACTAACGTCTGTGGTCCTGTTTCAAAATCAGAAGGGTGGCAGGGAATGACGAGTTGCTGAAATAATTTCGTGAGCAACTTGATAGAAGAAATGATCTGTGAGCATGCCTTAGAGAAGCGAGAGCCAGCCGTGTGGACAGATAGGATTCCTTCCTGCCAAAAACAGCCTCTGTTTCATGCCTTGCATTGTCTGCAGGCATGCGAGAGCCATATTCTCCATCATTTGGCATTCAAACTGCTAAGCCGTCTCCACTCTCAGCTCAAAGATGATTGGGGAGCCGAAATGTTAGCAGTCTACCCTCCTGCCAGGAGAAAAGGAACCTGGTTCAGAGACCAAAGCAAAACTTATTCATGTCATCTTTCAAGACGGAGAGACACATCCCCCCCTTACCCCCTGCCCCACAGACACAGGGTCCTCCCTGCATTAAAGAGTAGCAGAAATCAAATGCACATGCGTTACTGGGAACTAGCAGGGGAGTGGGGCGAAGGTGACAGATTCTGAAGAGTGAATGCACACCTTTGTGCTCTCGCCTTCTTAAAATTCATCCTCTCACCTGCCAGTCTGGAGAATTGCCTATTTACATAACTAGCTGCCTAAAATGGAATATTGGATAATGGTACACGGCGGCTCACTCAATTTGAGCCCATCCTCGGGATGCAAGCGCGATTCAGAAGCCCTCTGACAGCATGGTGTGTCCCTCGCTGGACTGTAGCCATGCTCCGTGTGGTGTGAGCCTGTCAGTACTCGGGAGCTAAGCAGATGTCAGGCCCGGATGGGGCTGGGGTGGGGAGACTCTCTGGAGCAGGAGAATGGGGAGTGGGACCCGATTCCACAGTGGCAGGCTGTCTGCAGGGCACAGACAACCTGTCTTCCTGGGCTTCACAGTGGTGGCCTTGTTTTGCCCAAGGTGCTGTGTCAGAGAGAAGCACATGGGGGCCTGAGAGGGGCGGGATCAGAGGATCCGTGAGGACAGCCGGCCTGGGAGGCAATCAGTCTGCTCTTATCCCGGGCACTGTGCCAGCCTCTCACCCCCCGTTGGCCCTTTACTCGGCACAGATCTCCCTCCCATCAAAATGGGGAATCACGCTGCTCGTTTACAGGAGGAGCATAAATAAGTGATAAGGAAGTGTTGTGATAACGATAAGCGGGTGTAGCTCCTCGGTGGACCAGATCTATCAAAGAAGGCAGCGGTGCATGTGTGTTCCTTTATTTTTCAGCGTTCCAGTTCCCGTAGTCAGTTTAGAGAAAATTCCTAACCTAGTGAAGGCAGATGGTGCCAATGTCAAAATGAACTCTACAACCACTACTGCAGCCACTTCCTCCTCCTCCTCCTCTGCCGTCTCCACCCCACCTCTAATTAAGCCCACCTTGATGTCCAAGTCAGTGCCACCGTCACCAGAGAAGATCTTAAATGGCAAGGGGATTCTGTCATCCACCATAGACAAGAAGCACCCAAATGGCACCAAAAACAGCAACAAGCCTTACCGGAGACTTTCAGGTATGTGTCACTGTGGTGAGAGTCTGGCTCACGGTAAGACTACAACAGAGTCCCATCTGTAACCGTTGATGTGTTTGTAGAGGGAAGCAGCTGTTTGGTTTGAACAGCAACGCTGGGTGTGGCTGCAAGCAGGACCAGCACCTGAAAGTACCAGGGAGATGGTGCTCTCATTCTCCGATCCAGATAAGGTCCCCAGCCAAGTTTTGAATTTGGCTGAAGCTATCCTAGAAGTCCAGAAAGTAAGGGGCTTTTCATACCAACCAACAGTCATGGACCACGAGGCTCTTGTAAGCCTAGTGGCCATACTGTGAAGAAGGACTGTCCATGAGATAGCTGATATCTCATGGCATGCTGGATGGAACAGCCCAGTCAGCGACTGTGCCACACAGGGAACTGTAACCTCTGCCCTTCAGCCTCCTGGCTTTCTGGGTTGATTCTGCAGTTGGGGCTGTGGCGAGCTTCTCTCCTATAGTCAGGCTGGAATTCCCATTGGGAGCTCACAGACCAGCATAGCAGATGGGGGTGTGGGGAGGTCTCTCAGTTCCCTGTTCAGTCCCCTGAGCAGACACTTGGCCACTCAGAGGTGACAGTTGCCATCTTAAAGGAGGACGTTTGCTTCGGGGCTGTTGTAGAACTAAACCTGGCTTGTTCTGTTTTCTCCAAAATGACCAGAAGCTTCATAGCTTCTGCACACATCATGGGTTCTCTGCAATGGTAGCTAGGAAAAACAAAAGTATAGAGAAAGCCATCCGAGGAGGGGTGAGGGGAGAGAGAGAGAGAGAGAGAGAGAGAGAGAGAGAGAGAGAGAGAGAGAGAGAGAGAATTTAGCTTCTACTTCAGGCATGGTTTTTAAGCACCCAAGGTGTGAGTAATTTTTATATTCTACTTCATCTTTGATTGGATTCTCTGTCTTATATTTGTATTTAAAAATTATGTTATAAAAGTACTTGGTCCTACCAAAAGCATTCAAATGAAACAGCCTTGCACCTCTCTAAGGCCTGTTTACCCACAATAACGATAAAGGGATAACTGGATGTGGCTTCACCTTACATACCAAGTCCTCCATTGCTAGCTGTCTTCCCAAATGGAGTGTTCATCCCAGTGTGTGTAGGGTGGGGAGGGGTTGGCCTGTGCAGTGTCCAGAGACTATGGTCTCTTATTGCTGCAATAATACTACTACCTTGGCTTCTTTCATCCTGTACCCTTATCTGAAGTGTGTGTGTGGGGGGGAGCACTTTGTGTTTTGTGGATTATCTTGTCTCAATGGGTTCTTTGCTAGGTTCTACCTCTCTCACACATTCAGCAGCTAACCCCGTCCCTAGTCAAAACCCCATTCAGTCCCATTGTGAGGTGCTTGTGTGTGTCTGGCTCTGGTAGACCAAAGTGAAAGACCCTCCACCTCCACCGCAGGCAGGCAGGGGCCTGGCGCCCACTCACTCACCGCCTGCTGAACTGAGCTCTCTGCAGAGGAAGGAAGGAGGCATTTTGATGGCCCTGGGGTGGGGGACAGCTTGTACACAGCATCCCAGCTTTCTTTGCAGCATCCTCCTGACCCCCAGACTTGAGACTAGAACGTTTATTTATTCTGCTTCAAGTTTACACCAGCAAATGTTGACAGTTTCTGGCCAAGGAACTCTCTTCAGTCTCCTGCTGCCATCAAGGCCTTTACAGACACCTCACGTTTCTGGAGACCTGGCACCCTTCCTAATCATCCCCTCTCCACCATTAAGCATTGCCATGCTTCATACCCAGAAAGCTATGGGGTTCCTGCTGTACAGGATTCAGGTGTTTGCCTGTGCCTACCAGAGACAGCACAGATTTTTCCGAAAGCCTGAGGGTCCTTGAAAGATTGCCACACATTCCCACATTTTGCAGGTGCATTGAGCATTTTTAGTAATCCCCAAAGAGATGAAGAGGCAGGAGGCATCAGAAGAACAGTTAGCAGTCACTTCCATGGAAGTAATCAACACTCCAGGCAGTAAGAAGGACATGGGGAAAGCCCTCCTTCCTCCACAGCCCTGTCTTATCCTCCTGTGCAGCATCTGGACCGGGGCCACAGGCAAATCGAGGCGTAAAGTTAGCAGCCTGTGTTCCTTGTGCCTTCAAGTTCTGCCCCACAGAGGAGCACGGCCACAAGTCAGTGAACACGTTCCCACTTTAAATGGATAAATCAGGAAGGCAGAGGTGGGGCTGAGGGACATGCATGGATTCTCCAGGAAGCCTGCGAAGGAAGCAGGCATCTTTAGGTCTCAGGTGGCACTCTCTGCTCTGCAGCCACTATGCCCAAAGCACCAATGACCTTTGGGACTTATTTTAAGTAAAATAAAGCATTTGCAAACAGCATGGTCCTACCCTCCTGCCCCCTGCTCTCACCCTGTTCCCTATGCCTCCCTGTACCAGACTCAGAAATCTGGGTTCAGAGTGGAGCACCATTTTCCCAGAGTGGTTCTTGAAACATTTTAGCAGCTGGTTGGGGGAAGAGAAAAAGAAAAAAAAAAAAAAAGAAAGAAAAATCGCCTGACAACGTCACACTTGTTGGTGGATATGTGCATTTTTTTTTTTAAAAAATGTAGTCTTAATGCCAAATCCTATTTAGTCTCCTTTTTTTTCTTACATTTTTTGTTTGTTTCTTAAACCAGAGAGAGAATTTGACCCAAATAAACACTGTGGAGTATTGGATCCCGAGACAAAGAAACCTTGCACAAGATCCCTCACCTGCAAGGTATTTCTCTTTCCATAAAAAAAAATACTTCCTGCTCTTGCTGGGGCCTTTGTCGAAATGTTTGCATGCCACTCTCTGCACACGGCAGGGTGTGGAACCTCGACATGACCTCCAGCTGTTCTTTGTAAGGGAAATGGCTTTCTTCTCTGTCCACGGTAACATAGTGCCTGCCTCAATCTGGCTGGCTTTTTAAGGGGAAGAGGAAAAAAAAACACCCTAGGCTTCCCGTGTTACTTGGGAGGCCAGACAGTAAATTGTATTTATAGGCACTCACAGGCGGTTCTAAAGCCTGCTACGTTTTAATGTATGCAGGAACGGCGGCGGCGGCGGCGGCGGCAGCGCCCTGAAAGGCAGCCCCGGAGGGGAGGATGAGATACTGCTCTCTGATCTAGCCACTCGGGGTGACCAGGGGACAGGCGGACCCCAGGCCTCCGCTACTGGGTAGCCTCAAGCCCAGGTTTCCTCCTGTCCTTCTAGTGCCTCGAGGGGTCCAAGCTATGGCCCTCTCTGCCTGGTGGCCCTGAATGCATGGGCCAACTGGAGCCTCCTACCCACACCTGGATTGACTTTAGCTTTCCCTCGCGGGTGACTTTCATCCGAGGCTGTCCTGGGTTCTGCGCAGAAGCTGTCTCATGCCATTTGTCTGGAGGAAGCCTTGGCTTCTTAACACCTGGAGTGTAGGGCATGGTTGCGTTCGAGCGGTCTCTGCCTCTTCCCAGCCTCAGAACAGGAGCTGTTGCCTTGAAGTTGACTCTTTCAAGCACCTTTAAATGCCCATGGTTGCAATTTCGGAAATGCAGACCGTGGGGAAGCAGGTTTATGTGCTGATCAAAGAGGCTGTGCTTCTCGTGTCTCTTCTTCTTAGACACACTCGCTGAGCCATCGGAGAGCAGTCCCAGGCCGGAAAAAGCAGTTTGACCTCCTCCTGGCGGAGCACAAAGCCAAGTCGCGGGAGAAAGAAGTGAAAGAACACCTTCTGACTTCCGCTAGGGAGATACTTCCGAACCCGCCTGGACCCTCGCCTGATGCTCTGCAAGGATCTTCCGGGAGCACGGTGGCAGAGCCGAAAGTAGCATCCCCACCAAAACCCAGGCCACTCAACTCTGTACTCCCCAGGTAAGTCGGCAAGGGCTTCGAAGCAGTCACAGCCCTTAGTCCCGGCCCCCTCTTCCTTGCCAGCTGTTTTGTGTGTGGCCTGCCGGTTCTTTGATGAGACATTCTACTCCAACCTCCTAAGGCTCTGTGAAGTTTAAATACGATCCTGTGCCTAAGGGGCTCAGCCCGATGGATGCCTGCCACACGGCACTCAACAGATTTTCTTGCTGTAGTCGGCAGCCTTCCTAGCAGACCTTTTTTATCAGACTGTGTGTTTTTACAGAGCCAGAGTGGGCTGGAAATAAACGCTGGAAGACTGGCACTTCAACCACCAGGCAACTTCCAGGCTGCCAGCGTTTTTATGTTATTTGAAGACTCCTGGGGCAGAAAGGGGAAGCCTGGATAGATAAGTAGTTAGAATAACTTATAAGCTCCCGGGGACCTCTTGCCCACTTGTCACACTTTCTTACGACTTATTTTCACCACTTCCCCATGGTCAGGGTGAAGGGCTTGTTGGTACTATTGATGGTGAGCCACCTGTTTGGGGTTTTATTTGATTGCACTGAATGGCAAGGAAAACAACAGGAAACAGATTTACGATCCGTTTGGATTTAAGATCTGTGAATGTTTTGTTTTGATGGGCAGGAGGCCAATTTCCAGGTAACAGGAGTAGAACTAATTATACGAATTGGAAAGTGTTATGGAGGGCTTGCTCCAGATTCAAGACGCTGCCAGGCAAGGGCAGAGGAAAAATAAAAATGCAACCGGACTTTGCTTTCCAAAAATCTAGAGTTCAGAAACAAGAGAAGACTCAAATGTCCATATTTGGCATAAAAAGGAGATAATATTCAGTGAGTATAAATAGTGGTATTATCTGATTTTTTTATTTTTTAAATGCATAGATGTGTCCTGCCGGATCATTGTTCTAACAGCAAACCAGCTTTGAGAGACTATCCATAGAAAAGAGCAGGGAGTTGTTGGTTCTTAAAGCAAAAGTCTGTTTGGTAGCAATTGTGCGTGGCTTTCTACCTGTTGCAGTCTGAGGCAAAGTGGTCCCAGTGACGTTCAGCCTCAGGTGTTCAGTGCAGGCTCCTAAGTTAAAGGCTGCCATCGTACCTTTCCATCACTGTCGGCATTTGTGTTGTCGCAACCCCCTTCTTTGCAAGAGCATTTTATAATTACTTCTCACTGTAATGCCAGGTATTGGCCAAAGGTGTTACCCTTCTTTTAGAGTCGAGAAGACAATGCCATTCCAAACTTCTGGACTTCAGCTGTATGAGCAGTAGCTCCCCATTCTCCAAGACCCTTTGTAGATGCTTGAAACTTCAGTTAAAACCAGCCCTTGGATATACTATGTTTTCTCCTATACACATTTTGCTATGATAAAATTTGATTTATAAATTGGGACACAGTAACTAATAGTAAAATAAGATAAAATAGAATAATTGTAAAATACATTGTAACAAAATCATCGGCCTTACTTATCTTGCACTTTGGGACCATGATTAAATAAAACAAAGGTTACTAGATTTCACATACTGCTATACTGTTGCAGTTGGTCTGAAAGTGGCTACTAAGGGGACTGATGGGGTCAACACATGGATACATTGACAACAGTGATTGGTATCCTGGAGGGGACAGAGGAGGACCGCTTAGCACTTCATCACACTACTCAGAACTTCAAACGTATGAGCTGCCTATGTATATAATTTTCCATTTAATATTCTTAGTCCTCACTTGACCATGAGTAACTGGAAAAGAGCAGTCATGGATAAGGGCAGATGGAGTAGAATGACTTTCAAATCCTTTGTAGCTACTGAACACTTTTTTTCCACTACCATAGTACCTGATACTGGCAGACTGACCTCTACCTAAAGCTACATGTACTCAGGGCCGATATCCCCCAGACCACAATGGACTCTGGAAGGATTTCCCAAGCAAAATTAGCTTGATAGTTCCTTTTTTTGGGGGGGGAAGTGGTGGGGAGCAGAAGGGTTCTCATGAAACCCAGACTGGCCTCAAAATCTCTAAAGAGACAAGGCTGAACTTAAACTCATCATTTTAGCTCCACCTTCTGAGAACTGGTTCCTCGCATGTGAAACACTTCTCTCAAGTTTTAGCTGATGGGGCCCTTCTTTATCAGCGGTGTCTGTGTTAACAGGGAAGCAGGAGGAATAGCTGCCAAAACCAGAAGAGACAGGGAAGACCATAAGGGTCTTCTTAGCGTTGTTCCTTGTGCTATGGTTTTTTGAATGTCCACTTGTTGTGAACACCAGGTGTTTATGTTCTCTTTGGGAAGCAGGAGACCTGGATAAACTTCATTGTGAGATGAATGTCTCTACAAAGAAAAGAGACAAAGCGTTATGACAAACATCAGTAAAGGGATCACTCTTTAGGACAGGGCTGGACTCTTCCAAAGTGAATGAACAGGAACAAAGTCCTCAGGTTAGTGAAATCCTCTGCAGTCAGGTTGAAAAGACTTGGTCAAAATTTAACTTCAAAATCACACAAAACCTTGAAGAACATGTACTTACTCCTATTAATGATTATGTGTAATAGATATTCCATCAATATTAACAACTAACATGAATAGTAACATCACACATGAGCAGAATTTGTATAACCCTTTTCCAATTATGAATTTTCTTTATAGAGAACCATAACTCACATTAGTCATCTTTTGTTCATCTTTTTTAATGACTTTATGTCCAACCCATTCTTGTCAAGAATTGTTAAAAAAGTAACTTGGGTCTGGCGTTTGAAAGTCCTAACTTAAGTTGGGCTTGGTGGCATACACCTGTCCTCTCTATAGTGGGATATCAAGAGTCTAACACCAGCCTGGGCTACACCATGAGTGAGTTAGACCTTAAATTAGATAAGAAAAGCTGCAACAGGGTTCAAAGCAGAACCCTCACCGCCATGCTTTCTAACCAGATAAGCTTATCCATGGCTCTGAGTCCCTCCAGACTCAGATTGTCTAGCCATTTAGGGATGAGACCAGAGAGACTACTTAGTGACTTAGAGCATTTCCTGATCTTTCTTGTTATTTGTTTTTAGACAAGTTCTCTCTCTCTCTCTCTCTCTCTCTCTCTCTCTCTCTCTCTCTCTCTCTCTCTCTCTCCATAGCCCTGGCTATGCTGGAACTCACTGTGTAGATCAGGGTGACCTCAAACTCACAGATATCTGCCTCCCAGATGCTGGGGTTAAGGGTAAATGCTACCATACCCAGCACTAACTGCTCTGCAGAGGACCCTGGTTCAGTTTTCAGCACCCCACTGGCAGCTCCTGACCTACAACTCCAGTTCCAGACAATTTGATTCTCTCTCTGGCCCCTAAGAGCAACAGGCACACAAGTGATGTACATAAGCAAATGCCCCTAACCATGGTCATTTTGTTTTGCTACACAAATTTATCTGACACTGGGCAATGTATAAAGAAAAGAGGTTTATCAGGCTCACAATTCTACTGACTAGGAAGTCCAAGCATCAGCCTGTCATAGCACCTCTCTGGCTGCACTATACACAGTGGAGCAGCAGAAAGGCAAAGTGCTGTCTGCAGAGAGAACACATGTGTGGTGGTTTGAATATGCTTGCCCCATAGGAAATGGCACTATTGGGAGGTGTGGCCTTGCTGGAGGAAGTCTGCTACCATGTAGGTGGACTTTGAGGTCTTCTAGTGCTCAAGCTCCGCCCATTGCAGAAGAGAGTCCCCCTCCTGGCTTCCCATGGAAGACAGTCTCCTTCTGTCTGCCTGTGGATTGTAAGAACATAGAACTCTTGGTCTCTCTCTCTCTCTCTCTCTCTCTCTCTCTCTCTCTCTCTCTCTCTCCCCAAGTCTGCCTGCAGGATGCCGTGTTTCCCGTCATGATGATAATGGACTGAACCTCTGAGACTTTAAACTAGCCCTAATTAAATGTTTTCTTTTGTAAGAGTTGCCTTGGTCACGGAGTCTCTTTACAGCAATCAACCTTAACTAAGACAGAAGTTGGCGCCAGAAGTAGGGGCTATTGTGGATGGAAAAGCTAAATGGAAGGCTTTAGTGTTACTTCTGCCAAAGAAAATAGTGAATCAAAAACAGTATCATGTACCTGGAGGGACTGCAGAAATTAGTGCACACATCAAGGACCTGAAAGATGCAGGGGTATGGTCCCCACCACAGCTCCCTTTAAGTCTTCTTTCTGGCCAATGCAGAAGACAGATGGACCGTGGAGAATGACAGTCGACTATCGAAAATTAAATCAAGTAGTAGCTGTAATTGCAGCTGCTGTAGCTGATGTGGTGTCTTTACTTGAGCCCACATGCAGAGTAACAGACTTCCTCTAACAGGGCCACACCTATTCCAACAAGTCCACACCTCCTAATAGTGCCACTTCCCATTGGGCCAAGCATATTCAACCACCACAACATGTATAAGCAAGGAAACGAAACCAGAGAGAGGTCAGGCTTCCTCTTGTATATGAAAGTTGGTGCCCTCAGAACCTAGTTCTCACCCTTGTGCCACAACGTGAAGGTTCCACTACTTCAAAAACACCACCCTGGGAACCAAACATGCAGGGTATGAGTCTACATCCAAATTATAACACACGACCATTGACTCCATCTCTCTGTCCTCTACTCTAAGGGAACACATTTCTTGCCCCCAAAGAGGCCAAGGATTATGGGTCCTAGCCCAGTCAAATGCATCTAAACTCAATTGAAAAGGAAAGGAGAGCAAAGAGTCCATCTGGGTTGTGACAGGCCACACTATAGCTCCTAGTGGGAAGAAGGAGAGATAGGCTGTAGGAGCCAGTGTCAGTAAAATGTGAGTGTTGCCCTGGATTATAGACCTCACACATCTGGACCAAAGTATAAACAGGACAATCCCAATGGCTCTTACACTGCAAGGGGTGATGTGGAGACAGGCAGATGGTCCTAAATTGCTGACTGAGGGCAAGGATATGTGTGGAGTACATTGGAGAATCTTCTTGGCACATTACATAGTCTTCCTGTCCCTGACTTCTGCATCTGTGCCTTCTAGGTCTGCGGACTGTGAAGTCAACAGACAGATGCATCTGGTCTCGTTACCTTCTTTTGTCTATTTGTTGTTTAAGATTTGTTTTTATTTTATGGTGTGTGTGTGTGTGTGTGTGAGTGTGAATGAGTTGTGATCTGTCCAACATGGGTCCTGGGAACTGAATGTCCTCTAAAAGAACAAGTGCTATTAATTGTGGAGCCATCTCTCCAGCTCCATTTGTTTGTTTATTTTTGTTTTGATGGGGGAGGAGACAAGATCTTGCTATATAGCTCAGGTTAGCCCCAAATTCGCTATTTGAGTCTAGGTCTCAAAATTGTAATTCTTGGCCGGGTATGGTGATGCACACTTTCATTTCAGCAGAGGCAGGGGGCCAACCTGGTCCACAAATTGTAAGTTCCAGGGCAAGCCAGGAGTATGTAGAGAGACCCTATCTCAAAAACAAAAAAAAACAAAAAAAAGCAAAACAAACAAAACAAAACCAAAGGACAAAAAGGCATATATACCACACATGTGCACAGACCGCTCGTTTCTGTGTTCAGAACTTAGTTCTGCCAATTCAGTGTCTGACTCAGCTCCCCTTCCTAGGAATTTCCTCTGCCCACCTCGTCCCTTCTTTTATCCGGCAACTAGGACTTACTATTGAGTGTCTCAACCATCTGTTCTTTAATTAAACTTCACTTTTATCAAAGTTATATGGGTTCACAGTTCAAAAATCAAATAGTGCCTGAAAACTCAGAGGCGGTAGCAGCTCCCGCCGGTGGGGTGCATTTCTCTGGGCCTGTTTGCTGGCTCCTGCCAGGCACCTTCCCTTCTCTGCCTTGCTTCTTCTTCACTTTGATGGAGTAGTTCCTTCAGTAGCTGCCTGTGAAGAGGTTCATGGGAGACCAGTTTTAGAGTCCTCACCCAGCAAGCGCGGTTTTATTCTACCTTAATGCTGAATTGATGATCTCTGTGAGTATACAACTGGATTGGAAATCATTTCCCTGCAGAAACTGAAGACAGTTTCCCATGACTGCTAGCACGAGGAGGTTCTACCTAACATCCTGACTCCCGGACAAGCTTTTACCTCCAAAGCATGGGGCACGGAAAGCTTCCAGGGATATCTCCAATGTTTTTAATTTTTATTGTTTTCACATATTGGAGACTGAGTCTCACTGGATAGCTCAGGCTGACTTTGAACTTGAGATCTCCTGCCTCTGTCTTTCAAGTGCACCATCATGCCAACATGCATGTCAGCAGGCAACAGACATCTCTCTTGCTATAGCTCTTTCTCTCTTCATTGAAGTGGATATGTGGAAGAGCTAAACAATATGAAAATGCCTGTCCTGTCCTATCCTATCCTGTTCCATCCTGTCCTGTCCTCGCACGGTTTCCGGTTGCAACTTAGACACATTTCTCCCCAGTGTTGTCTGTATTTTCCTTTCTTTGGCTTCTTCTTAGTGGAATGTTGGGCATTTTTCTCTGACCTTATAATTGACTTCTTTAAATTTCTTGTTCTACTTTGTATAAGATTGCCTTTAGTTTACTTATTTTGATTGATTGCATGTGTACATGTGTGTGCGTGCATGTGTGTGTGTTGTGGGTGTGCATGTGTGTGTGTGTGTTGTGGGTGTGCATGTGTGTGTGTTGTGGGTGTGCATGTGTGTGTGTTGTGGGTGTGCATGTGTGTGTGTGTGTTGTGGGTGTGCATGTGTATGTGTGTTGTGTATGTGTGTGTTGTGGATGTGCATGTGTGTGTGTGTTGTGGATGTTCATGTGTGTGTGTTGTGGGTGTGCATGTGTGTGTGTGTGTTGTGTGCGTGCATGTGTGTGTGTTGTGGGTGTGCATGTGTGTGTGTGTTGTGGGTGTGCATGTGTGTGTGTGTGTTGTGGGTGTGCATGTGTGTGTGTGTGTTGTGGGTGTGCATGTGTGTGTGTGTGCGTGCATGTGTGTGTGTTGTGGGTGTGCATGTGTGTGTGTGTGTTGTGGGTGTGCATGTGTGTGTGTGTGGTGGATGTGCATGTGTGTGTGTGTGTTGTGGATGTTCATGTGTGTGTGTTGTGGGTGTGCATGTGGATGTGTGTGTTGTGGGTGTGCATGTGTGTGTGTGTGTGTTGTGGGTGTGCATGTGTATGTGTGTGTTGTGGATGTGCATGTGTGTGTGAGCACTTGGAGGTCAGTACTTTAGTGACTTCCTCTATTAATTTTTGTTCCTTTGAGAGAAGGAGCTCTCCAGATCTCTTGCTGAACCCAGAGCTCACGTTCTTCAACAAGACTGGCAGCCAGTAATCCCTGGTGATCATTCTGTCTTCATCACTGCTGGTGATGGAGTTGCAGATGTGCACTGGACCACACCCAGCTGTTACAGGAATGCTGGATCCATACCCCAGACCTCACACTTACACAGAAAATGTTGTTGGTTTTTTTTTTGTATGAATATATTTCTTTTTTTTTCTTTCATTAATTTATTTACTCACTTCACGTCCCAACATCAGTCCCCACGTCCTCCGAGCACCCCCTCACACAGATCCCCTCCCCTTCTCCTCTGAGAGGGGGGAACCCCACCCTAGGTATCACCTTCTCTCCCCTCATATCAAGTCACTGCGGAGCTAGGTACATCCTCTTCCACTGGGCCTAACAAGGCAGCCCAGTTAGGGGAACAAGATCCACAGTATAGCAAACATTTGTAATCACCGAGGCCTCCCTCCAGCCTTTAATTTATTGAAGATGGAGCCTCAGCAGGTGGTAGTACACACCTTTAATCCAAGAACACAGGAGGGTCTCAGTGAGTTTGAAGCCAGCCTGTTCTACATACCGAGTGTCTCGAAGAGTCAGGGCTGTGTAAAGAGCCCTGGTTTCAAATAACCAAAAAGTTAAAATGGGGTGGGGTCTATTTTAGTCACTTCATTCTGTTGCTATGAAGAGACGCCATATTCAAGGCAACTCATAAAAGAAAGTACTTAATTTGGGGCTCATTTATAGTTCCAGAGGTTTAGTCCATTATCATCATGTCGAGCATAGTGGCTTGTAACTGTGGTGTTGGAGAAGAAACTGAGAGCTATATCCTCATCAGTAGGCCAAGAGAGAATTCTGGGCTTGGCATGAGCTTTTGAAACCTCAAAGTCCACTCCCAGTGACAGACTTCTGCCAACAAGGCCACACCTACTCCAACAAGGCCACACCTCCTAATCCTTCTAATTCTTTCAAATAGTGCCACTGCCTGGTGACTAAGCATTCACACATATGAACCTGTGGGAGCCATTCTTATTCAAACCACTACAGGGTCTCACTATAGGCCTTAAACTTAAAATCCTCCTGCCTATGCCTCCTGGGTAGATGGGCTTATGTGCCCGTGCCAACATGCCTGGTTTATCTCGTTAGTTTTATCCAAGAGATTAATTTCTCTGAAATGATACCATTCTGTCTTGGGAATTGTTTGTGCTGGAGACCAAACCCAGGGCCTTTCACATGCCAAGCAAGCCTCTATTGTAGCACCGAGCCTCACGTCAAACAGTGTAATAACATTCTTGTGGATTTGAAGATGGGTCTTTAGCTTTTCTGCTTTCCCTCATGGTTCTTGCTCCTTCCAGGTTTTTCCCATTTATGTGTCATTGTCTTTTGTGCTTGGCTGGTCAGCTTCACATTCGGGCTGCTGTAGAAATGCCAGGTAATTGCTGACCATGAATACCTGGAAGATAGGTCCCAGCAAGCTGGCTGCAAGTCTCCACGTGGAGACCCAAAAGAACATCTGGTTACAAGGACCCAAAGTCTGGAAGATTCTGTGCAGCTGGTCCGTTTCTTCATTAGAGAATGCTTCTTGATCTCACTGGCGGCTTAGGTACCTGGGATTCCTCCTTAGAGACAATCCCTGGGTCCTGTTTGCAAACTGTGCTTCATGTCTACTCCCTGACCTGCTTGGAAGCCTGTGTCTATACCCCTCCAGTTCATTTTCTCTGACAAGAAAACCTGTGTTTCTCCCTAGAAGATTGACTGAGATGGGGACAGTGTCCTGTGTTATTTGGTGGTGTGAGGTGGTAGAGATGTGGAGATGACCTATATGGAGGCCAGCGGTTGTTCAGCTATGTTTATTTCTCATCTCTAACTAACTAGCTATCTTCCTCCCTTCTCCCTCTTCCCTCCCTCTTCCCCTCCCTCCCTCCCTCCTTGCTTCCTTTCTTCTATCTTTCTTGTAGCCCAGGCTTGCCTTGAATTGCTGATCCTCCTGCTGTAGACTCATCCACAGTTTGCAGCCCTCGGTAGATCAGGCACCTGACTTCCAAGGTGGTTCACAGCAAGTCAGCTTCTTTCCCACTAGTCAACACTTCTTCAGGCACATTGCCTTCTAAAACTATGCGGAAATCTGTTCATACGTGTATCTATTCAGGTTCTTCAGGTGCAAATAGCAGAACCCGGAACACTATTGACACTTCAGTCATGAGGATTCTTACCAAATGTGACAAGGAGTCCACAGGTGAGGGGAGCCAGTCCCCAGAGATCAGGCATTGCTCTGCTGCATCCCCCCCAACCCCCCGCGCCGTGTGTATGTGTGTGTGTGTGTGTGTGTGTGTGTGTGTGTGTGTGTGCGCATGTGTGTTGGGGGTATATGAATCCTACATAGAGGTCAGAGGAAAATCCTGTGGAATCTGTTCTCTCTTTCTACCTTTATATGACTTCTGGATATTGAATCCAGTTCACCACAACAAGTGCTTTTTGACCCTGTGCATCTCAGTGGCCCTCTTTGCATTTTGCTTGAAATTTTTACCCTCTCTGTAGTCCCTAGGGCTTCCTCCTCCAAGCCTAATAGCAAGATGGCCACAGCCATCTCAGTGCATCCAGTTTCCCGATCCAGATGAAGCCGAGGTCACTTTCCATATGTATTCTTCACCAGTTCCCTTATACATCCTTTATTTTTTAAAGCAGTTTTAGACTGATAGAAAAATCCCATTGAAATGACAGATAGTTCCTATATTCACCCTGCTCAACCCATCACACACATGTGACATGTGTTCCTCCTGCCCTGTCATGTGTGTGCATATATCCCTTTCTAAGCCAATCATTAATAAACACAACTAAAAAGAGCCCACATGGGTACAGGGTAGCTAGCATCATTTTTCTTCTGCTACATGTTCTTTGACTCTCTTCCCCTTTAAAAAAAATTCACTGACATCTTTGTTGTGGGATTTGGGGTGGAAGCTAATGGTTGAGTGTGATTCCTATATCTCATTTATGGACAGTCTTTACAATTTGGTATTTACTGCAGAATTGTCTATTATAGCACAGACATGAACACAGGTTTAGTGTCTTCTTATGGGTGAATACATAAAGAAATTTTGGGCCAGGAATAGCTGTGCATACCTATAATTCCAGAACTTGAAAGGCTGAGGCAGGAAGCTTTTGACTTCAAGGAGAGCTTGGGCTACGTAGTGAAGAGAAAAGTCCATTGTTGGGGGGGGGGGGTTGTCGGTACTTGCCTGTCATCCCAGCACTTAGAAAGTATTGAAGGTAGAGGCAGAAGAAATAGGTGTTCAGGGTCACCCTCAGCTATACAGTGAGTTTGAAGCCATCCTGATCTACATGTGACCATGTCTTTAAAAATAAAAATAACAAAAATGAAAGAAAGTTTGTTAAATGTAACACAATGGAATATTATTCAGCCACAAAAAGATGACAGTCTAGCCATTTTCGGCTGCATGAATACACTTTGAGAGGGTTCTGCTAACTAAAAACAAGTCCAAAAAATGCTATATATGATTCCACTTTTATGTTGACTCTTAAAAAGTCAAACTTAGAAGGCAGAAGCTGGGCATAGTAGTGCGGGCCTGTAATTCCAGCAGCAGGAGAGTGAGGCAGGAGTATTGGGAGGCCAGCCTGAGCTGCATAGCCAGACCTTATGGTAAGCTCCCCACCTCCGATAAACAGTTAGAAAGGAAGGGAGGGGCAGGAAAGGGAAGGCAAGGGAAGGGAGAGAGGGACTAGAGTATTAGTGACCAGCTGAGAGGTGGAGGAATGACAGGAGCCAGGACAGGTCCAGGTTCAGAGTGAGTTTTTGGGATGCCCAATGGCAACTCTAAGACCGTGTTTCAAATCTAAGTGTCACTGTAAAATCCAAAACCAAAAAAATAGAAAAAAAAAGGGAGGGGGGCAACTGTGCTGGGCCTGGTATTCCACAGGCTGAAGCAGGAAAATCAGACACTCAAGAGTGAGTTCAAGGCCAGCCTGAGTAACTTGATAAGACTCTGTCCCAAAATAAAACTAGAAAAGAAGGCGTTCCAGCTGGTGGTGGAACACTTCTCTTGCTGGGGTAAAGCCTTGAGTTCAACTCCTAGTAGGCAATAGGAGGGTAACAAGACACATATTAGCAGCATGTGGTGGCCCATGCCTGGCCTCCCATCCCTTGGGAAGAGAACAATGATGGTCCTCCTCCATGACACAGCAAATTCCAGTCTAGCCTGGGCTACATGAGACCCTATTACTGTAATACAATCTGTAAAACAGGGGGGAAAAATGAAAACCAGAAAAGAGGACTTCTTTAGTCCCTTTCTTACACATTTGGTGATACTGCCAGCTCTCTCTTTTTATTTCTGTTTTCAGTGTCTGTTATGAAAATTACCCTACGTGCTGAAAAGCAGTGATATATTGATGATTACTTTCCTAACCTAATTTTAACAGTTGTTATATTAATATGTTACAATTTTATTGTAATGTATTCTCGTCAGTGTCTTTTGACTTACATAGACCATGACCTTTCACTTGTAAAGACTTCTTGCAAAAGTGAAAATAGCTGGTTGTTGTGGCACTTGCCAGTGAGATTTGCTGAAGAGGCATAGGGTAGGCAAGTAAGATCTTGAGTTCAAGGTCAGCCTAGGCTACACGCTTTGCATTTTGCCAGGCTAAGTGGTGCATGTCTTTAATCCAGGCACTCTGGTGCATAGGAAGGCAGATCTCTGTGTGTCTGAGGCTGGCTTGCTCTACATAGAGAATTCTAGGCCAACCAGGGCTTCATAGAGACCCTGTCTCATAAAACAAAATGAAACAAAACAAACCAAACAAACAAAAAGCGATTTTCCCGTATAGGCAAGATGCAATTAAAAAAATCCAGGTTACCTTTATCCTGCAGGACAAGAAGGGTTTGCCATGATGGCTGAGCTACTTACCCAGGAGCCTTGTAGAAAATTTAGAGACAGATGCTTAGGGTTGGGTTCATGTCCAGTTCCCAGTGCCACATGGCAGCTGACAACTGTCTGTAAGATCAGGATCCAGTTTTTTCTTTTTGGCCCCTCAGGCGCCAAAGTGATGAACAGATATACATGCAGACAAGATTCTCCTACACATAAAATAAAATAGTTTTTTTTTAAAAAAAAAATCTGTTTCCATGGCTGGGAGCAGAGTGTGACTCGGTTGGTAGAGTGCTTGCCTAACGTGTTCGAAGCCCGGACTTTAACCCCCAGTGCTGTATCGACTGGGCATGGCGGCGGACACCTATGGCCCCAGACACTCTGGAGGTAAAGACATGAGACTCAGAAGTTCAAGGTCATCCTTAGTGAGTTCAAGACCTGGGATACATGAGATCCCGTCTCAAATCCTGTTGATTTTTTTTTAATTCATGTATGCACACTAAGGAAGTCTGAAAGGACATAAACCAAAATGTTGGTAACACTTGTTGGGTGAGTGTTTGTAGATGAACCCCCAGAAGACAGTCACTAGACCCTGCATAAGTTCACACATCACAATCACCCTGCTCTCACCAGGGCTTCCCCCTTGGGCTTTCGTTGTACTCCAGATGCAGGAAGCCGGAGAGCACTGTACTACTAACTAATGGTAATGGGTCCCCACAGAGAACCATCAACCCTGAAGAATGTTTCCCTTCAGAAAGTTGCCATTGGGTCTCCCTCCCTGACATCATGGCAGGGCTGCTTTTCATTCAGCGGCATGAAATGGGGGTGGATCTGATTTCCTCAAGATAACTCGTTCTATGTGATCTTCCCTCTCGCCCTCAGACCATCATCTGCAAATAGCATAAGCAGCAGTACGTCTTCAAACCACAGCGGCTACACTCCAGAGCCCCCACTTCCCCCAGCTGGAGGCGACCTCGCCAGCCGACTGTCCAGTGATGAAGGGGAGATGGACGGAGCCGACGAATCTGAGAAGTTAGACTGTCAGTTCTCCACGCACCACCCCAGACCTCTTGCGGTAGGCCTCCTCTGTCCCTTCCATGCCGTGTCGCCTGTTGCTTTGAAGGCCCCTTGGTCATGGCAACGGAGGCCTATATTCCTAAGGAAAGGGCTCTAGAGTATAGCCTGGTCTGAAGGCTTTCCCAAAGGTGTAATGTCGTAAGAGATGTTCTTGAACGCCATGGAATGACATGAAGGGGCTCCCCACTGGCTATCTATAATCCCTTAAGAATGCTTGAGAAGTGGTGTCTATATAAGTGCTCTTGGGAGCCAACTTTCTGACTTTGCACATCTGAAAACAGAGCCTCGGGTCCAGGGTTAGCCAGATGCACCCGCCCTAGAAGCTGTCTTAGCAGCAGCGCAGGTACCCAGGCTTTGTTATTCTCCCTGTGGCTCTATGTCTAACTGTTGTTAGTGTGACCGTAGGGCAACAGAGCCGGTGGTAGGAACAGTGTTTCACATCACCACGATTGTTCGTCAATGAGAACCGTTTGAGGGAATGACTTTAACAGTTGAGATGGTCATTGACATCACAAGGGGAAACAAAGGCATCGGTTGGAAGCCTGTTTGTTCACATTTGCCTGATCATCCTCTGAGAGGGGAAGCGGCTGGTGTGACAGTTACAGAGGCCAGTGCTGTGTCCCTGGCTATATGACCCTCATGGTGGTTTGTTCCGGTGCCAGCCTGAGCCTTCAGGATTAGCTCTGACTGACCCTAGATCTCAGAAGCTTTGCAAGTGGATTCAGTCCTGCTGGAAGACAAGGTTGGTCCGTCCTCCTCCACATGTGTGCCGCTTCCCATTTCTGGAGGTGACAGTGACCCATGACTCACCTGTAACCTGCGACTTTTTCAGTAGTGAAGTAGTGAGGGGCCTGCTGTGGTGATTTTTGTTTGCAGTTGTAGAGAGCTCAGTGCCTCCACACTCATACAGGAACACTTCATTATCTTATGTGGCAAGAAGTCCAGAGGCAGGTGCACTTACAGCCTTGGTCCAATCTCTACTACATCGAATACAGCTCCTGGGTCACATTGGCACCTGGTGCCATTCTAAACAGAGGGGACACACAAAACAGAGGGTCTTCCAAGATGATACGTTTTCTTCATTTACGAAGCAAGATCTTTCCATGAAACCCTGGCAGATGTCTCCATGTGTGTAGTACAGTGCTGCTGCGACATGTCTGCCGCTACACTGGCAGGTGGCATTGGGGGAAAAACAGGAGTGTGGTGACTCAACTGTGCCTCATTCCAAGGTCCAGGAAGAGACACATTTTCTTTGTGACTGTTTCACACACGATATCAAGACAAAAGTGTGTCCGTGTTAGCAGAGAGAAGCCAAGGCCAAGTAAGGCAGGGCACTGCAGAGGACAGTGACAGTAGGGTCTGCCACAGGGAGCATCTGCAGCTCTGCCCAAGGCACCCAGTGGCAGCTTCCCTGGCTATCTGGCCTCAAACCTAAGTGGTGATAGATATGCTGGTAGCCAAAACCAAAGTGGTCTCCAGCTCCCAAGTCTGAAAGAGATACTGGCCTCTTCCAAAAGGCCAGGATCCGGAGAGCATCAAGAAGTCTGTCCACAGGGCAAGCCGCTATAGGAGATTAGCCACATTTAGAGGGCATTATAGGCCCTTAACATTTTGCTGATCAAACTGGAAAAATCGTGAGTTTGTGTCTTTGCTTTGTCTTTCTTTCCCTTCATGATCAGCTGACACATTAAATCGTGTGTGTGTGTGTGTGTGTGTGTGTGTGTGTAATAAACCCTCGTTCAATGTGTCCTTAGCTATTGGGATGATAAAGAAAGTGATAGTTACACCAGGAACGGCTCCCACAGAGAGGTGGAGACCAGCTTCTGTGCTGAAGAGTTACCATTTATGTTTTCTTCCTTGGTCAGTAAGAACAAGCTATAGTAAGTAATTTGTGGTATCAGATTTTGTGGGTAGCAGGGTTTTAACAAAGAACAAAGGGAGGACCCTGCAGTTCCTCCTGTGAATGGTTCCAAAGGCTCCTCCAGGATGCCTTTGCGGAATGGGTGCCAATCCAGCACTGAGCCTGGGCTTGCATCCAGGGAGCTGCTGGAGGCTTGAGGGTGGGAAAAGTGCCATTTGAATTATAGAGTCATTTGCAGACTTTCCTGTGCTCTAGACCCACCAAATGTCACCTTCTCGGAGGTTGCTTCTTGCAATTTCTGTCTACTGGTCTCCAGTCATCCCTCTTCACAGCCAGTGTTTATTAAATGCCCGAATATTTCAGCCGTACGTTTTAAATTCAGTGGTTATTTTAAGCATTTCTGTGGAACTTTTTAGTCCACTTTTTTTAAAAAAAAAAGTGTGGTTTTGTTTGGTTGGTTGGTTTTGTTTTTCTAAAGATGGTCTCACTATGTGGCCTTGGACGCATCATTCTCCTGCCTCAGCTCCCTAAATCCTAATCCCCCTTTCAAAATTCCTAATCTCCATGATTCTTATACTGAGGAGGAAGAGAATGAAGTCCCCACACTTTAATAGCCATCACATATGTACTTCTGTATATATAATGAGTCTGAGTGATTTCTGTTGTGGATTGTCCTGGTGCTGTTTGTATATTCATGCTAATTCTGCTTCCTGAAGAGGGTCTGCCCCCACGAGTTGTAGATCATGTACTCAGGTGATTCCATGTGAGTCTTCTCCCCATGTTAACTGGTGAAATAAAGGCTAGAACCTGTGATGGGGCAGTGGAAGGGAAAGGTGGGGCTGGAAGTTTTAGAGAAGAAGAGAGAAGAAGGAGGAAGAAGAGACAGGCAACAGATTTCATACAATGAATAGCAGATGTGCCAGCAGTATTCAGAGTGGGAGGAGCGGTCAGATGAGGCCATTAGCAATGAGAATTATAAATTGGGCATCTGTCTCAGTTAGGGTTTCATTGCTGTGAACAGACACCATGACCAAGGCAACTGTTATAAGGACAACATTTAATTGGGGCTGGCTTACAGGTTAAGAGGTTCAGCCCATTATCATCAAAGTGGGAACATGGCAGCTTCCAGGCAGTCATGATACAGGAGGAGCTGAGGGTTCTATATCTTCATCTGAAGGCTGCTAGGAGAAGACTGGCTTCCAGGCAGCTAGGAAGAGAATCTTAAAGCCCATGCCCACAGTGACACACAAGGCCACACCTCCTAATGGTGCCATGCCCTGGGCCAATCATATACAAAACATCACAGCATCAAAGGAGACAATCATAGTTGACAAAGAGGGAAACAGTGGGCAGAGGGGATTAGGTAAGAGCTCAGAATTGTGATGTATTCCTGGGCATCTCATGAGAGCAGATGTAGCATGCAGATGTGGCAGAAGCAGATAGATCTTTATGAGTTCAAGGTCTTCATAGTGAGTTCCAGGATAACCAGAGCTACATAGTGAGACCCTGTCTCGGGAAAACAAAACACAACACAATCAATCAAATAAACAAACAAGAAAGTGTTTTAGGGGTCGGAGAGATGCCAACTATTAAGAGCGCTGGCTGCTCTCCCAGAGGACCTAGGTTCAATTCCCAACACGTACAGGGCAGCTCAAAACTGTCTGTTACTCCACTTTGAGGGATCTCATGCTCTCACACATATATTTAAAAAAAAAGGCGTGCAGATGCCATTGGAACTGACATGGAACGGCAGTACACCTGGAGGAAGTCCTGTGGCATCAAATAGGAAGAACCAGCCTTTTCACCCCTAGGATGGAGGCCTGGAAGCCCAAGTTCCTAGAGATAATGGAAGGTGTGATGAACAGGTGGAGCAGCAGAGCCCCCCCCCCGGGTGCAATTGCTCTCTTGTTTTCTATCCTAAACCACCGGCTCATCCCGGAGGTGAAGAGCATGGCCCTCCATGCCACAGAACCTGAACGGCACAGTCACGGGCTTAAATGTGAGCTTCTGGGAATCCAGATCTCAAACTACAACATCACAGAAATATTTTTGGCCTCAGTACTTCTTTTCTTTTGAGTAAAATGGTACCCCTGTGTGTTTTTATGCAAATGTCATTTTTCTCTGTGTAGCTTATTAACCTGTAATCAAAATTAAAATGTTTTTCTTCCCCCCCTTCATAGTTCTGCTCATTCGGGAGTCGCCTCATGGGACGAGGATACTATGTGTTCGATAGAAGATGGGATCGATTTCGCTTCGCACTGAACTCCATGGTAGAAAAACACTTGAATTCGCAGATGTGGAAGTAAGTGAGCGACGGTTTCTTTGTGATCTAAGGGGAGAGCTGCCTCACCATTGCCGAAGCCCTAACCTTGTAGACAAGCCCCAGCACTTGGCTTGCCATAGACCAAAATGAGCCTGAAGTCAGGATTCCTGATTGACTCTGAAATGTCAGCTCTGATTAATAGCATTTTTAGAAACACCGTTAATAGGCTGTTTGCTTTGTCTTCTTGGGAGACGGTTGTTGTGTTGGTAAACTTCAAAACTAAATGAAAAGGATCTTAAGGTAAAAAAAAAAAATCAAGTTTATTCCATAGGATTATGGGGCTTTTTTTTTTTTCTAAATCACTATTCAGATTGTCTAAAGATGTTAAGAATGTGCTTCTGTTTGAGATATGACTGGTTCAGGAATAATGGTAAAAACTTTCATAATGATTACACACAAATTTCTAGCTAGTTGCTGCCCTCATTTAAAAAAAAAAAAAACTATGTACAGTTAGTTGTCCATGGGGCAGATTCTGAGCAATGATGTGAAGTTGGTTAAGTTTGTCTTTGGCCCTCCCCATCTCCCTAGGGCCCTCTCCTCACCTCTCCTTCTCTCTCTTTCTCCTCTGCAGTCCAACTTATGATCCATTGTTTATTCTCCAACATTTCCCAATACACTTACATTTTATAGGGAACGTACAGAAAGGGGAAAAACCTAGAATGCTCCTGGGAAGGAATAGCAGGCCTGGGCCCTCCCAACCGTGACACATAAGAAGCTACCTTTTGGCCATTTTGCCAAACCTCTGAATGTCCCCACCCCACACTCCTCCTAAGGGAGCTTGAGTGTGTACTCCAGTAAAAGGATGGATCCTGTCTGTCTGGGTCTCAATAACAGTTGAGACCCTCAGCCTGCCCAGTGAGGCCCAGGAGAGGCAACAGGGCATCCTGAGAAACAGAGGAAACAGAACCTATAGCCTGCTCCTCTCCCCAGGCAGCTCTGTCTTCTTAGCCCCTTTGCACACATAGACCTGGGTCCCCATTGTTTCTATTAAGCACTCACAGGGTACTCGGGACAGCTGCTGATATATTAAGTAGGAAAGGACCACAAGAGAAACTTATAATGTCTTCCTGTCTGAGTGACTGCCCTGATGGTCTTCAAGGCATCATTGATTCCTGTTTATATTGCATTTAGAGTCTTAGAAAGTCCTGCTTAGGGATTCCGTAGTTCTTGGTTATTTGGTGGCTTAACTTCCAAACATGGCAGCCAACCCTGGTGATCCCCCCGGCTCTCTGATCTCCTGTGTTATAGAAATGTTCGTCCCCGGCACGTGGAAGGAACGTGTTGATCTGTATTTCGCTCGCTGGTGCTCTGTCAGCTCAAGCTCCATATTCCTTTCCTCCTCAGGCACAGAAGCCCGAGCCACAGGGCATCAGGTCCCTCCCCTCTGTTCAGGACTTGCCTAACCAATCTGCTGTCACTGAGCAACATTGGGGCTGCCTGGGTGTCAACTCTGGAGAGCGTAGCACCCCGCTGCCCTCTCAACCTCGCTGCCCAAACTCCAGGCCCCGAAGGGCCCGAACCTGGAGGGATGGCAGCCGATGGGGGCATGGAAGACATTAGGAAGAAAAGGAACGGCCAAGACTCTTTTTTCTTTAACAAGCATTTAACTCTGCATCAGGAGACGCCAACACAGTATTCTCTTTCAGCCAGGTCAGCATCTGGATCTCCACGCCAGCTGGCATGGGAGGATGGGAGCTGTCAGGAATTTGATCACATCTCTGGGCTTTTATATGGGACTTCCTGTAGGCCGTGTGCAAAGCCTAAGTCGGGCAGCCCAGCAAAGGTGAAACCCACTGCCGTTGGGCACCTAGGAAACAGCGAGACTGTTTAGCATGGGGGAAAAGGCTTGCAGGGACAGCTCTTCCATTTCTCCTTTACCACTGAGGGTTAAAGAGGAGAGGAAAGATAGGTCTAGAGAGTATACCAGAAGTAGAAGCCATTCCAATCTTGGGCAGGGGCCAAGTAAGATTTAGGACTTCGATTCTGCCTGTCTGTACAATTTGAAGTATTTATACTGTTTAATGAGAAAAATATAAACCGGGACAGTAAGATGTATCTCATTCAAGGTTCCCAACTGAAGCCCCAACCCCTTAAGTAAATTAACTGCCTGGTACTTGTAAATTACTCTTATTACAAGTCATGGTCAAACCTCTACCACTGTGTCTATTTCTCTGAATTTAGACGGTAAGAACATAAGTCAGGGGTTGGGGGGCACCTGTCGTGCCACCGTCGGGCAAGAAAGACAGCAAAAGAGTTGCTAGCGCCTCCCAGAATGTGCCCTTGCCCTGTCAGGAAATCCATGTGCAGGGCTAGACAGAGGATGTGTGCAGACCTCCTTGGTTTGCCTCCGTGGGAACCCCTGCCCAGCATGCATAGTCCCTGACAATACAGTTGTGTCGCTGCTGAGATCACCTGCTTTCCCATTCACTTCTCCGTTCATTCATCTGATCATGCACTCATTCATCCATGGCCAAAAGTATCTGTGCAGCATCTTGTTTATAGGGCCGACAGGAGCTTTGATGTACCATGGGCTTGAGAGGAAGGAGATTCTCAGATGCCATCATGGCTGCCGTGGGGTTGGCAACGCTCTTCTCTTGTATTTGATCTCCTTGGTCTGTCAGTTTCAAAGACACCGTCCTTCTGTACCCAAGGATGCCGCTGGGTTCCACCCTAGACAGGGAAGCCACAGGCTCTCCTACAAGCGGCAGATAGGTGATCTTCAGAAGGGAATGCTAGGAGAGGGTTTCCTGATCAGCTGATCAGCCGGAAGTGGCTGGCAGAGGAGAAGGGGCTGCGCAAGCCCCGCCCACCCCTGTGCCTCAAGTTTGCCTTCTGGTGCTGCTTCGGAGAAGGAAAGCTCCGGAAAACAGACACTGGGGAACGAGCAGAGAGCGCTACAAAAAAAATAAATTAAAAAAAATTAAAAAAAAAAGAACGAGCTTGAAAACATTCACTTGCTCCTAAGGTTACTTCTTTCTTACAAAATCAGGAGTGGGATGTGATCCCAAAACTGCTGTACCAGACCCTGGACCCCGTCCCCCTGCCATTCCGGGTCCCAAGGGTAACAGCAACTTGGGTCTGAACCATAAGATGGAAGTGGGAGTCATTTCCAACCCGAGTCAAAAGGGTCTTATGGCTAGGTGTTTTCACATTCCTATAATCCCACACTCAGAAGGCTGAGGCAGGAAGATCACAAGTTCAAGAACAAGTGTGCAGAACCCTAAGGATGTCACCTTACCTGATGTTGGGATTGGCTCCAAGGACTTTCCCCTCAGACAGCGCCACCCCCACCCTGATGCCAGTTTTAAGAAAGCCAAACAAGAAAACAGTGCCTTTCCCATCTCTCCCCTGTTCCCATGCTGATTTTCTGCTCATATCCTGCCCCTCCTGGTCCCCTCCAGATACACAAGTGTCCAAGGGTGCTCACTTTTTTTTCCAGCCCAGGAACAGGGAGACTTGTGGAAGGTCAGCCTTATGCCACCCTCCCCTGGAAGTAGAGTGAGAAAGAGAAGTGGGAAAAAAAAAACAAGTTGCCCTAAGTACGGGCAACTTGATTTTATCATTTTCCAAGCTCCTGACTTTCTATGGATGCCACGATCCAGTCTCCATGAGCTAAAATGGAAGCGCCTCTCGCTCTCTGGAGTAGCCAGAGGCATTGGGTGCCAATGACAAGGAGTTGCTGACAAGTGGGGGGAAAAGGCCTTTTCCAAAATGGGTCCAGCCAAAAGCAAAGTGGAGGAAACGGGAATGAAAGAGGTCTCAGTAGGCAGAGGGGCGTGTCCAGGTAGCTCAGGCCTTTTCCCTTCATTAAATGGCTGCCAAAGGTGTGAGAGTCGGGGAGACTGCTCAGGATAGTTCTAGTCTTGACAGCTTTTGCCCTTTACTCATGAACTCAAATGAGCCAGTCTCCCGTAGCTAAGTATGGAGACCAGGCTCTGAACGTGCTAAGGTAGATGCTGACGTTGCTTTAGTGGGCATCGTAGGGAAGGGCCATCCTTCAGATCATCATCCTTCAAGGCTTCATTCTCCATAGTCTGGTCCTGCTGGGTGTCCTCTGTAGCCCTGCCGATCAAAGCTCACCCGGCCTCCCAGGCGATGCCAACCCGATGTCTCACTGTTTCTCTCTGGCTCTTCTCTCGTGTTTAGGAAGATCCCTCCTGCGGCAGATAGCCCCATGCCCTCGCCAGCAGCCCACATCACCACCCCCGTTCCAGCATCCGTTTTGCAGCCTTTCAGCAACCCCAGTGCTGTGTATCTTCCTTCAGCTCCCATCAGCTCGAGACTCACCTCTTCTTACATAATGACATCAGCCATGCTCTCAGACGCAGCTTTTGTGGCATCGCCGGACCCACGCGTCCTCATGTCCCACACCACAGCTTTCCCCCATGTGGCTGCAACCCTCAGCATCATGGACTCAACCTTCAAGGCCCCATCCGCCGTGTCCCCGATACCAGCTGTCATTCCTTCCCCATCCCACAAGCCATCCAAAACCAAAACCAGCAAATCCTCAAAAGTGAAAGACCTGTCCGCTCGTAGCGACGAATCTCCAAGTAACAAAAAGAGGAAGCCGCAGTCCTCGACTTCCTCCTCCTCCTTATCCTTGCAGGCTTCCCTCTCGTCTCCACTGTCAGGGCCCCACAAAAAGAACTGCGTTCTCAATGCCAGTTCCACTTTGAACTCCTATCAGGCAGCCCCTCCCTATAACAGTCTGTCTGTGCACAACTCAAATAACGGGGTAAGCCCACTCAGTGCCAAGCTGGAGCCCTCAGGACGGACCTCACTGCCCAGCGGCCCCATGGACATAGTGAGACAGGTGGGCGCTGTGGGTGGCAGCAGTGGCTCCTGTCCCCTCTCCATGCCCTCCCTCGCACTCCATGCAGGGGACCTCTCTCTGGCCTCACACAATGCTGTGTCTTCTCTGCCCCTCTCTTTTGACAAATCAGAAGGAAAAAAGCGTAAGAATTCAAGTCCTAGTAGCAAAGCCTGTAAGATCACTAAAATGCCTGGTATGAATAGCGTTCACAAAAAGAACCCACCCAGCCTTCTTGCACCGGTGCCCGATCCCGTTAACAGCACCTCCTCTCGGCAGGTAAGGGAGCTCCTGGCACCGCCTTCATCGGCTCTGGGGGGCAGGGGGAGCTGGGCAGCGCCCTCGCTTGGCCAGGTGGCTCAGACAGGTAACACAAGCATGGCTCCTTTTCCCGGGTTCCCTGTAGGCTCCGAGAGTTCTTGGTAGGACTTTGCTAGTCCCTGCGCTAAGCACTTTACAGTAATTGCTTCCTTGAGTCCTCACAACAACCCGCCACAGGGGGTAAAACATGGCCGTCACTTAACAGCTGGGTAAACTGAGGTACAGGGAGTCTCTGAGTTCCCCCCACCATTCCTTTTGTCTGTTTCATATCTCGAGGTTTTTATACGAGGCCTACTTCATTAAAGAGTTCTGTTGCTAAGCAGTTTGATCTGATCTGTTGGAATCCCCTCAGGATGAGCCTGAAACCCAGGCTGGTTAAGTGATGCTGGGTGCCACCTGGAGTGGCAGCCTGAGCATCCAGCTCCCAGGTCATTGTCCTCACCTCATCAAGCTGCCCTCTCGTCCTAATATATGATGAGCTTGTCCCTTCCTAAAGCAAAACTGCACCTTGCACCCAGTGGCAAAGGAGTACTCACTCAGTGCCAGGTTACCCACAAAAGTGTGAACTGTAGGGAAAACTGGGAGGTGTGGATGGCCCAAGAATAGCTGTCTCTTTCCTTGGACTTTGCTCCAGTTCCCAATCCAGGCTATCTCCTCGGACTGGGAGAGCTACTGATGACAGCCCTCTATAAGTCTAGGCCTACCAGATGGGAGCTCAGAGCTGGAGGGCAGGTTCCTCGGTTTCCTCAGCCTGCTCTGACCAGGCTTTGAGAGCTGCTCTTCTGGAAGCACGGGTAGCCCAGGTTTACCACCATGGAGCTAACACCAGACCCTAAGGCCAGCCCATTTAGGGATAGGGACTTCGGAGATATAGGAGCTAGTTATTAAAAGATGGTTTAATGCAGCAGTTCTCAACCTTCCTAATACTGTGACCCTTTATACACTTCCTCATGTTGTGGTGACCCCAACCATAAAATTATTTTATAACTGTAATTTTGCTACTCTTATGAATCATAATATAAACATCGGATATACAGGATATCTGATAGGCATCTCCTGTGAAAAGGTTGTTTGACTCCCAAAGGGGTCGTGCCCCGTATGTTGAGAACCACGGCTTTAATGTTTTGTGTTACCATATATGACACTTAGCAAAACCCCAAGAAGAGCAACTCCTGAGGGGTACTCACAAGCACCCACATGAGCAAAGACCAGACAGCTGCAGTCTTGGCCAAGGTGAGACACTGATCCTCCAAAGTCATATACAGCCAGCACCCTCCAGATCCTACCCAAGGACTAGCCAGACTCTTCCATGGACTCAGAAGGAGGCGCACACAGCTTCTTTTACTGGAATGTGTACCCACAATACACCTAGAGATTTTAGGTGAAAAGGTAGCTTGAAGGTGAGCAGACTGGGAGTAAGATCAAGCAGTCTGTGTTTCCAACAGGTTGCTAGGCAGGGCCATTCCACCGGCCTGTGGGTGGGCCTCCCCAGGTGCAGCAAAGTCATATTGCTTTCCTCATTTTAGATCAAGTTCTAGCAGTGGACTGGATTAACTGATGGCCCCTGTCCCCAAACACTTCAGATCCAGGAACTCAACACCTAACCTGTCCTTAACCCATTTTATACATGACCCAAACAAGGCATAGGAAGGTTACAGGCAAGTGAATAAGTGAATGAGGCTGGGACATAAAACCAGGAGTTGGGCTCAAACCCAGACTGTTGGCCCTGTCAAGCCTGCAGTGCCTGTGGATGGGGTACTGGCTTGTTGGCTCCCAGATTGTCTGAAATGCTTAGTCAGGGTGATGAGTCAGCAAAACTAACAGGAGAAAGAACATTAAAAAACCTCCCCCAGAGAATGTGCATCAGGAGAGCCTTGACAGCTGCCTGCAGGCCAGACAGCACCCAACCCCCAACATGGTGATAGCTCAATACTTGTCACCAGGCCTCTGAGAAACAACTTTGGCTAGACTCACCACGGGGCATTTGCAAAGTATTAGGAGAGGAAAAGGTCTTTGGCATCTGTTGTACCTTCTGTTAGAAGGCAGAGAAGAGAGCTCAAGAAGCCTAAGATGAGGACAGCCGGGTATCAGTGGTCCACATGTAATCAGTCCCAGCACTGGGAAGATGAAGATAGGGGAGTCAAGAGTTCAAGGTCAACCTCAGCTACCTAGTGAATCTCAGGCCAGCTGGGGGTTCCTTAAGATCCTGTCTCTAAAAAATCCAAAATGAGACTGTGTGCCTGGCAGACAACTTGCAGTTTCTTCTTATTGTATCTGGGAAATAAAAAGCCAAAAATTTCCACTAAGGTATTTAATTGGACACAGAACAGTACTATGAACAACAGATGTGTGCTTATGTGCAAGGGGGGTGGGGTTGAGGATAGTGGAGGAGCTGTTTTGAGGTTGGGGGCAAGAATAAATGGGGCCATGGGACTGTCATCCACTCCCCTCAGAGCCTACCCAACCAGGGGCTGAGGACAGTTGCACAGAGAGGCTACATATGTCCCCAGGCTTACCATCCCAGGGACCCTGCCAGGCAGGGGAAAGTACGCCCCCCACCCCTTGCGTTAGAGTGCCATGCTCTGCCTCCTGCAGTGTGCACATCTGGAGAGCAAAATTAAGAGCTCCCATCACTGTTTTATCTCTGAGAGGGACATACTCAAAGCCCCCATAAACTGTTGTCCCTTTTCCTGCCTTGTCAGTTGGAAGTATCCATTTTGAGGAATTGGGGGAGTAAGACATGCGGTCCTACTCTTGTGCCCTGACAACATATGACATCAGAGGGTCCTTCCCAAGTTGCCTCCGTGTCTGAATGGGGGTTCATGGTGTCTTTCAGGTTGGCAAAAATAGCAGCCTAGCTTTGTCACAATCCAGTCCTTCAAGTATATCCAGCCCGGGACACAGCCGACAGGTAAGTTTCTAGGGGTGGAGGAAACCACGTAAAGCTAACATCAGACCAGTAAGAATGTACACTGGAGTCAGACCCTAGTGCACATCTCACTTCCAGCTGAGAGGGTAACCTGGCTTCCAAACATAGATCTTCTAGTTATTATCTTTGGGTCCTTGAACAATTTGAATCTCTTCCATTGATTCTATGCTTCCATTTCTTCCTTTATTCAGTGGGGATCAGGATGGTCCCTAAGGTCCTGGGACCTACATGAGAATTAAATTAGTTTATTCATGTAAAGTCTCTGAAAACGAGCACATAGTAAAGTCAAGTGTTAACGACAATGATCGTTAATACCAGCTCTGTGGTGTCTGCAGGTTTATTCTCTAGGTGTCTGGTTTTGGTTTGTTAGCTGGCACATTGATACGACCTCCTAAAGGTGTCATGAATGTGAAACAAGATAGCAGAAGGGTATTACCTAGGGTGCATGTCAGCTGCTACCTTCTCCAAGACCCCTGGTGAACTGTAGCTCCCCTTCAGTGTGTGCTTTCAGAGTGGGAACATTCAGTGGTTTTGATAAACTCGAGGGATAGGAGTTATCAGGGGGAAGTTCAGAGATTGGTGACTTTATCCAAAGGAGCATGTGTACATCCAGGGGTAAAGGCAGGGAGTCAGTCAGTTATGCCTTGTAGGTGGAGCAGAAAGTACAAACAGCAAGTTGGTGTGTTGCCTCAGACATACAGTCTGCGTTCTAGGTTTGAAAACACTGAATGGCAGCATGCTGGTATTTTGCCCTTTGGCAAAAGATTTTCCCATAAATCTTGGGTCAGAGTTTGAGCAAAGATTAAGGTCAGAGCTGTTTTGCCATCTCCAGAGGTTGGAGGGTCCTAAGTCATTTTGTGTGGCTAAGCAGCTGCATCCAAATGTTTTGCCAGTCCAGAAGAGAGGCATGCATCCACCTGTCACCTCTGTTGATGTTCTAGAGGTTGCTGGGAGTGCCTGGAGAACACACCTTTGTCCTTGCAAGCACGGCTTGGACCCAAATAGGGACTCAAATTGCTGGCAGCTGGCTGTATTGAGTATATACTACTACTTACTTGAGAGCCTCTGTCTGCAGGCTTTGCGCTTGCCCTTCACAGACATCACAGTCACCGGAACTTTGTAGCAACTCTGTGAGGGACAGCGGACGAGTGAAGAGAACCACTCTGAGAAGATTAGTTACGTGCACCCCTCACTCAGCATGTGCATCTCCAAAGCCCCTCTGCTTAACCGAGGGCTATATGCTTCCATTAGGTAACTCATGGTGTTGTTTTATGTTACGTAGAAAAAAATCTGAGGCAATTAAAAATGAAGAGAAAAAGAGAACATACAAGTATCCCAGCCCTCTATCCAGGAGAGATGCCATGAATCCCCACTGCACTGTCCCCTTGTTTCCCTCCAGCCTTGGAGCTCTGGTGACTAACACATGGACTCCCTATAGCATCATCTTAGTTTCGAAATGTGAATGCCCTTAGCCAGGTACGAGTAGTGGGGTTCTTTTCCTTTCCGTGACATACAAGAAAACCAGGGTTCCCTCCTGGATTCTCGTGGGTCATCCTGAATGAGACAACTTTTTCTTTTCTTTCCTAGAAGAACACAAGCAGAATGGGAAGGATAAGGACTCTTCCCTAACAAGATGGCGAAGCCACTTCAAACCAGTCTGCTTGTCACCGTCCCCAGGAGACTAAGCCTGGAGAAGGGAGAGTTTTGCTGGCCTGTGGAGGGGAGTGTTTCCTGGATACTGCCTGTGGCTCTGGTCCTCCTCCTCCTCCTCCTCCTCCTCCTCCTCCTCCTCCTTCTTCTTCTTCTTCTTCCTTCTTCCTTCTTCCTTCTTCCTTCTTCCTTCATCTTCCACGATTTTTAGTTTAAAAAAAAAAAGGCAAAAAGAACCTGAATTTAAGATTTACAGAAAACAGTGTTTTCTCTGTTTTTTTTAATTATTATTTATCACGTCTTATACATTCTTCCACATTTGGGGTTACTCCCCTTGCTCCTGATGCTGCTAGTGCACCGCCATTTTGCTCCAGCCCTGAGAACAGAGGTTGCAAACTGACGGTTCTGGTTCCGGGTTCCGGTTCCGGGTTGGCACCGGTGGAAGCTCTTGAATATTAGCACTTGCAGAGCTCATTCTCTCCTGAGTCCTTTCCCAGTACGTTCCTACCTTGCCCTTTATTCCACTGTCAATCATTGTGCTCCAATGGCCATAAGAAGTTGTGGGCTCCCACCAGTAGCCCTGGACCACAAACTGGAGGAGGGGCTTGCTGGGAAGGAGACTGTGCTTGGAGTTGCATCCTGGCAGGGTGGGGGGTGGGGGGTGGGGGGTGGGGGGTGGGGGGTGGGGGTGGAGGGGGCGGCTTCAACTGGTTTCTGCAGCTCTCCCTGTTCTGAGCCAAATTCCAACTGTTAAAGTTATGTCAGTGTCCCTTTAATGGTGTGGTTTACTCACGGCTAAGGCCCAGGTGCGCAGTTTAGAAAAGATACACCTTGTTAGGTACAAGGACAGAGGGACCCGACTTGATAAGAAGGAAAGATGTTGGGAACCCGATGACTGTGATGGTCAGAGCCTGTTTGGAATATACTCTGAAAAGTCCTTTTCAGGGCACAGTGCACAATTTCTTTGAAATCTGGGTCAGTTGAAAGCCAATAGGAACCAGGGAAGCCAATCTGTAAAGTGGTTCAGTGACCATAGCTCCTGAGAAGGTTCTGGGGCCAGGAAGGGTCCTCCGGAGGAAAGTCTGCATGGATGGTTTTGTGCCAAATCCCTTGTGGGAATCAGACCGTCCAGAGCACTGGCTAGCATAGAGAGGAAGAGCCGTGGGCAGAGAGGCACTGGAGCACCACAGCTATCAGGCTGTTCACACTGGGGTTTTGGAAGAAACATCAATGCCATTAAGTTCTAATCGGGAATCAGGAAGAGTTCACAACATGGAGCAGGTGTTCTGTGCTTTGATCTGCCAGACGTTCCGCGCGCCATCTTGAAATCGGAAGTAAATGCTGCTTTTACAGCTGGGCACACCCCTCCTTCCCTCCCTGAAGTTTTCCTTCCCATTCCTTTTCTCCCAACCCAAAGATCAGACTACTGTTATGTTTTCACCATAGGATTGGAATCTGCAAGGACGGGGGGCAAAGGGAGTGATTTTCCTCAATGGAATTGCACTGACGGTGTTTCTTACAGGATTCCTAAACTTTTAAATATAAAAATGAAGATTTTTTTAAAGTCAGGAGTTTGTATTAAGCAAGTACTAACTAGGACATTGGTTAGGATTATTTCGTTTTTCTTTCTCCACTGTTAAAAGTGCACTTATATGCTGGTTAATTTACGTCTTGGGGGAAAAAAAGACTGCAAATTCAAGGGGCAATTGTTACTTTTTCGGTTTTTTTTTTGTTTCTTTTTGGGTTTTGTTGTTTTTTTAAGGTTAAGGCAGATTTTAAGACTTATAAATGTTTAAGAAATTATAAACAAGGTTAGATCCTTTGGGGAAAAAAGTTTAGAAGATATTCTTAAAGTAAATTTTTATAGTGTTAATTTTGTAATAATTTATGTTTTACTATATTACAGAGCTAACTGACCAGAATAGTTTCAGAAACAATATGAAACTTAGGAAAGTTTAAGCAATGTTTATATTTTTAAAATGTTCTTTGAATTATGTTTTTATTGTACATTTCTTCAGACTCAAAAGTGTGTACATATCTTTGTTATTTTTGCACAATTTTTGTCTTGTTCGGTTTTAGATGTCGTTTTATATATAAATATATATAAATACATAATTTATTTTGAGTTGTAAAACTTGCAGGATTAAAAACAAAACAAGTCTCAGCAACAGAATAAGCCTCTGGTCCGTAAACTCTTCTACTCAAAGAGGGAAAATAAAGGGTGAGAAGTCACATAGCGGTGAGAAGTCACATAGCAGTGAGACACAGCAGCTCCCTCCATAGAGACCTAGGGAGCAAGCAGGCTTCAGCGTGGTCTGCGTGGTCTGCACAGTCGAGCCGCGCAGCCGAAGCTAGAAGAGGCTTTCCACACAAAGCTGCTTACTTCCTTGAGTGACTGCTTTGACCAAAAGGTGAGGACAATTCCAGAAAACTGAGCAAAAAGGGAAAACCCACGGTATTTCTTCCTTCACAAGTCATCCCCGCGTTTACTTTCTGATGTATTAAATGCTTGCAGCTAGAGGGGGGAGGGAAATGGAATGCAAAGAAAAGATTTCCTTTGGATTTGTTCTCATGGAATTCAACTGGACCAATCCCTAAAGCATCCAGAGAGCGGTACCCTTTGGATCTTTCTGTTCCCCACACCCCACTCAGCCTTCTGTCTCTGCCCCTTGGCCGCTCACATCCCTGTCCACCTGGGGAGCTCCTGACACGTCGCCAGCCACAGAGGCTCTGGATGTTAAGCATAATGCAATGCATAGACCTGTCAGCCATATAAAATTAAAAATCAAAAAATCGAGTTGGATAACTTGTATGCCTTCTTTTGTATCAATGTACCAACTGTAAATAACGCTGATCAACCTTTGTAGAAAATAGTTTATACAGCGTATTCTATTATTGCTGATTCTCAGTGAACTCTTGTTTTAAAAAAAAAAAGGAAAAATGAAATTTTCTATTTACACCTTATATTTTGTTATGCTGTCAGCCCATGGCACCTTAACAGAATTCTGTGGGTTTTATGTAGCTGGTCAGTCATGGGGTAAATTAAATAACTATTGTTGCACAGACAAGAATTTGCACCTGTTCATTTGTCCTTTCCTACTAACCAATTTTAGAAGCTTTTCCAGAAGAATTTTGAAGAGAGCATGTCCAATCATATTCAACAAAGGCCACACTCATGGAGTGGGTTTCTTTTTCTATGATCCATATTTTGTAACACTAAGTATTTTCCTCCTTTGTCCCGCACCTTTATGAATTAGCACTATCAGATAGAATCCATTCCATGCCTGTGATGTTGTAAGCAGATAAATGTCTGAAGTAGGTGTAAATAGTAAATTCTATGGCTTACAGTTTTTAAAAGAAAGAACAAATATGTATCTATTGATACTACCGTGGTTCAGCACCAGGTCTGGAAATATTCTCCAGTAAGTGATTGTATTTTTTTTTTTGCTTTTTTTTTTTGTAACATGGCTTTGTAAATAAAATAATTTATATGTTTGTAAAAAAAAGAGTCTTCCGGTTTTTATAAACTTTATGATATTGTGTTTTGTTTTCCTTGTGAATGAGGGTATTCTCATCAGAACAGCCCTTCTAAGAGGACGTGTACTCATGGCAGGAGACAATGAAGTAGAAGATGGTGAATTCATCGGACAAATATTTACAGAACCACCGCTGGGCCTGCCTCCAAGCTCCCTGACAAGAAATGGACAAAAGGCTAGCTACTTTCTAGAGGCAGCTCAATTGAAGAGAGAGCAAATAATAGCACATGACCTTGTGTGTAATTACAGAGCCTAGCAAATGCTGTGGTGGGGAGGACTGAGTTCTGTGGGAGGGAAAATGACTACAGGAGCTGGTATAACATGGAAGAGTTCTCCACACTGGGAGTTCTCCTGAAGAAAAGGTAAAGACCCTGCCTCTGAGAGACAGAGGAGAGAGATAGAGATAGTCAGATAGATAGATAGATAGATAGATAGATAGATAGATAGATAGATAGATAGATACATAGATACATACATAGATACATACATAGTTACATACATAGATACATACATAGTTACATACATAGATACATAGACAGACAGACAGAATGAATGAATGAATGAATGAATATAGTCTTGTGGCTCCAGGATAATGGTGGTAACTATAAAGAGAAGTGAGCAGGCTAAGGCACATTTTAGACAGCAGTAAGACTTGCTGAGATAAAGCCTCCTTGGCCTCAACAGAGAAATCATGTTGGGTGCAGACACCATTCCTTTGGAGGTAAAAATGCAAGGCAGAAAGGGCTGTGCTTTGGCTACAGGAGTGGATCTCCCCAACCATCAGAAGTCCTGTCTCGTGCTCTTCACAGAAGCAGCCTGAGGTACTCTCTGAAAGTGGTTCAGTGTTTACCTAGTGCAGAAGACCCCAAAATAAGAAAGAGGCTCAAATCTCCACTCTCAAATCCTTCATTCAACACACCCTTGAAACTAGCCAGGCAATTACAGGTGTGCCTATCCAAAAAACTGCCCAGTATGTAAAAGCTTACCCTTTCCAGAACCATTCCATGGCTACTACGGTGCAGGCAGTAAGTAGGGGCAGGAACCCAGACAATGCTGAGGAATTTTTTTTTCAGGGTGTAGGTTAAGCCTCCAATTACAGAGCCAAGGATGACCTTGAACTCCTGATTCTGCTTGCCTCCATCTCTCAAGTGTTGAGATTATAGGCCTGCATCACTGTGTCCCCAAAGTGCTCAAGCTTGTGCTTCCCTGTTGGGAAGCAGAAGATGCTGGGCACAAAGGTGAGCCTGGGATGCAGTTTTTTAATACACCCTTGTTTATTACAAAATACCGATTTTCTTGAATTTATGTCACACTCTTAGAAACAGATGCTGAGAGACCTAAGTGATATTTATGCAGTCCTCAAGAAAAAGAAATTCATAAGCCACTACCATTTTGGCAGTGTGCAGGGCGAGGCTTGATGTAGATTCTGTGTCTATTGAATATGCGCACATGAGCAAAGTTCTGAGGATGGGCATGGTCCTGACAGAGCTCATGCTCAGATTAACCCAAAGGCGCCCCACCCCCAGTGAGATGCCCCACTGAAAAATAGCAGATTATCCATAAGCCAGAAGAAGAGGTCACAGAAGGTGAAGATGTCACTAACGAAACCAAAGAAACAAAAGTGGACTGGGAATGCATACAGTGGAAAAGTCATACAAATAAACTTTTTTTAAAATTCTGTTTTGTATGTGTGTGTTTGCTTATACAAAGATGGTTGTATAAGGTCAAAACATCAAGAGAGCACAGAGTCAGAAGATGATTCAGTCAGTAAGGTGATCGCCTCAGCAGTATAAAGCCCTGCATCTGACCTCCAGTACATGCATAAACAGCCAGGCTCAGCCGGGCATGCCTGGAATCCCAGTGCTGGGGAGACAGAGTCCAGGAAGATCTCTGGGGCTTGCCTGCCAGCCACCCTAGCCAATCAGTGAGCTCCAGTTCAGTAACACACTCTTTCAAAAAATAAGGTGAGAAGCAACTGGGAAAGACACCCAGTGTCAGCTACTAGCCTCAAAACACACACACACACACACACACACACACACACACACACACACACATGCACACACACACACACACACACACGGGGGGGGGAGGGAAGGAGGGCAGAAGGGAGGGGGAGAGAGAGCAAAGAGAGAGAGAGAAGAGAAAGGGGAGGGAGGGAGGGAGGGAAGGAGGAAGGGAGGAAAGGAAGAGGGGCAGGAGAGGGAGAGAATGAGGGAGGGAGAGAGCATCAGATCCTCACAACCAAGACTATTGGTAAGTCTAAATTGAGGCATTTAGTCTGGGAGGTCAGTGTACGGTTATGATTACTCAAATTACTTGAAAGAATATAAAGAGAGACAAGTAGCTCCTGGGGACTGAGTAGAAGCCGCAACCTAGCAAGTACTTGAAGATGGAACCCAGAGAAGATAAATCTAATGGAAATGGGGTACCTGCTTCACGCCAGAACTTACTCTGTAGACCAGGCTGGCCTCAAACTCACAGAGATCTGTCTGCCTCTGCCTCCCGAGTGTTCCTCTAAAGGTGCGTGCACCACACCTGGCTTGAGACATTTTAATGGAATCACATACTGCTGCATAGTCAAAAAGAAATGCCAGCAGCAAGCACAGCAGGGTTCTCTAAGATGAAGATCTCATGACCCTTCTAGGGCCATCACAGCCTGGCTGGCTTAAAACACAAGGGTTTTCTCTCTCAGGCTTGTTCCCAGATTTTATTTTGTTTTTGTGCCCATGGCTGCTCTGTTCACAGTGCTAGGGAGAAAACTCTGTCTTTTTACATTCACTGTTCATTCGGGAGGGGGCATGCCACAGTAAAGATTTGGAGGTCAGAGAGCAGCTTGCAGGAGTTGGTTCTCACCTTCCGCCACCTGCATCCTGGGAAATGAACTCAGGTCACGACTTGGCTGCAGACACCTTTTCCCCCTGAGCCATCTCACTGGCCCTAAACCCAGAGCTGCGTTAATGCTACGCAAGGGCTCTGCCACTAAGCTATACACTCAGCTCTGAAGACCAGAAATCTCTAGTGGAGATACAGGATCCAGAAGAGAATCCTTCTTTTCCTCCACAACCGGTGGCTGCCGGCAGTACTTGGCTTAGAGACACATCACTTCAGAATGTCTCCATCCTCACGTGGCCCTCTCGCACAGTCATTTTCCACCATAAGGGCACCTGCCATTGAATTTAAGGTCTCTCCTACATCTTAGATGATTTCTGGCCATGGTTTATTTAATTATATTGTAAATCTCCTTTTACCAAACCAGGTCATACTCACAGGTTCTCGGGGTTGGAATTTAAAGATACCTTTAGCAAGTTGCCATTCAGCTACTACAACAACCTTAGTGAAGCAGACGTGGTGGAAGAGACAGCGCTGGTCTGGGATGCTGTAGAGCATTCACGAGAACCAAGCAAGGAATCTTACATGAACACAAATATCCTAGATTAGAAGGCACCAGGGGAATTTGGGATTGGAAATGGGAGAGAATTTGTTTTGTTTTCCAGCGAAGGAGGAGCCCATAGAATCTTAAGCTGGTGAGACCGTGGGTGACAGTGAGGTTGAAAAAAGCAAGAGAAAATGGCACTGGTACGTTAGCCCTGTCCTCCCACCGTGGCCACTGTCGAGCAGCTGGAGAGGAGTTGGCGCCGAGTGACAGGCAAGGCTTAGATAAAAGACTGTGGTGGAATGGTTCTTAGAGAAAAGCTCAATGGGCGACATGTGAACGCGATTGCCATAAAGACTGAGCATTTTGAAATCAGAAACGTGTTTTGTTTTGTTTTGTGGGCCCTCTGGAAGAGAAGTTTGAGCATAGCTAATGACAGAAAATCTGAAACTGATTTCAACACTAGAGAGCGCTGTGGCTCATCAGCAGGGACCTAGGAAGGAAAGCATAGTAACAGTTAGGAGAAAGTTTGAGAGCTGGCACATCAGTGGTGGAGTGTGTCCTGAGTAGTGTCACTTGGGAAAGTAGAACCAAAACATCCAGGGGCTGGGGAGATGACTCAGCGGGTAAGAGCACTGACAGCTCTTCAGAGGACCCAAGTTCAATTTCCAACATCTACAGGGCAGTTTACAGCTAACTCCAGTCCCGGGGGATATGACCCCCCTCTACTGGCCTCCTTGGGCACTGCATGCACGTGTAAAGACAGACGTCCAGGTTAAAACACCCTTGATGAAACAAACCTCCATTGTCTCCTTGGACAGGAATCAGCTACAAAAATGAGTCAACTCAGTTTAAGGAGCAAGCAACAAATATTAATGAGGCTGACTCTCCTGGATTTTGTTTTTCATGACTGTGTTCAATTATCTTTATCACAAACATTTTACACACAAGCATTTCAAAGTATTGGTTAGATTAGTAGCATCTTTTTGGTTAGTGATTAAATGTTTTGTTGAGACATAAAGAGTGAGGGAGCAAGAGGGAGAACCATGTCAAGCAAGAGTGGTTACTGGCCTTTGCCAGAAAAGGGATGATTCCTTGGCAGTGACAGGGAAGAAAGTTTGGGATGGAAAGAGAGAGAAGTCCTGTCTGATGCTGTCTGCGTCTTCAGGTAGGCAAGTGGGATGTGTGTGGGAGTCGGAGAGAAGTGTGAGAAAGGAGAAGAATGACATCATTGCTGAAGAAACTGGATTGACAGCAGTGTTTGGGAGCATATTCGCCAAAGACCCTAATGGGAGAAGATAGCCCTACTGGGAGAAGATAGGGGTTGAGTGACCAGGAGCACGATAAGGCACCAAAGCTATCTCAGGCGAACTAAGACAAATCTCTCATCATTTTGCCACAGGCTCAAGTAGATGTATCCGCTGATTGTGCAGGAAAGTCTAGAGGAAGCAGATTTGAAGTTTAGCACACAGTGGGACAAGTCAACATAGATTAGTAGTGTTTGTCAACCTAACAAGTTAGAGTCATCTGGGAAGAGGAACCGTAATTGAGAAGATGCCTTTATCAGCCTGGCCTAGAGGTATTGTTCTGTGAGGCATTTCCTTGGTTGATGGTTGAGGAAGAAAGGCCCAACCCACTATAAGAGGTATCCTTGCTGGGTAGATGGTCCTGTGGTGTAAAAGACAACAACAACAAAGGCAAATTGATCAAGCTGGGAGAAGCAAGTAAGTAAACAGTAGTCCTCCATGACCTGTGGTAAAGGAGCACTTTTCCACTCATGTCCCAGTTCCCGAATAATGGCTCAGAGGCTTACTATTGATGGATAAATGCCTAGGCCATAAGCCAGGCTTGTTCCCCGACTAGCTTCTAGCACAATTATTCCATTTATACTCTTCTAGGTCTGCCATGTGGCTGTTACCTCTCCTCTGTTTCATACATTCGACTTCTGAGTCCGAATGGCTGGACTCTTTCCCAGCCTTCCTTTCTCTCTCTGTTGGATGTCCTACCTTCTAATCCCGCCTTGGCTTATTGACCATCAGATTGGCATTGGCAGGTGATTATGCCTACAACCTCTGTTTCAGTTCCTGTCTCCAGGCTCCCATTTGAGTTCCTGCCCTGCCTTCCCTGCATGATGTAAGCTGGTCAACTTTTTCTTCCCAAGTTGCTTTAGACAAGTTGCTTTATCGCCACAGTAGGCAGCACAACAAAACAGCTGGGTTCACCGCAGTCACAAAACATTTGCAAAGCACTTTGGCATCTGCAGCTCCCTTGGTCCACCAGATCTCTGAGAGGGGTCACTCATGACTGTACTAGCATAGTGACTTCTCCCTTGCTCCTAAGCAGTCCTACCCATCCTGGTCTTCCCATATGAACGAAACCGTATTAGCCTATTGGTTCTTTTTATTTTATTCATGAGACAGGACCTCTTGTGTTCCAGACTGGTCTGGGACTCTCTGTGTAGCTAAGGTCAATGCTTGGATTAATGATGTGCACTACCACAACCAGATGTGCACTGTCACAACCAGATGTGCACTGTCACAACCAGATGTCCACTACCACAACCAGATTTGTGCAGCGCTGGGTATTGAATCCAGGACTTTGTGCATGCTAGGCAAACACTCTAGAAGCACATACCTCCCATTTGTTTGTTTGTTTATAGGTCAGAGGATAACTTGTGGAAGTTAGTTTTTTTCCTACCATGTGAATTCTGGGGATCAAATTCAGGCCATCAGACTTGGTGGTGAGTACAGTTACCTCATCTTACAAGTCCAGCTATTGGTTGATTCAGAATGGTCCCATGTGCAGAAGAGGAAACTAGGCACACAGGTTAAGGAACTATGAGCCGGCTGCTGGCAACCTCACATATTTTCCCTTCAGTCCAGTGTCCTCCATACTGCATTTCCTGGAGAAATCATCTCTACCTACATGGTCTTCCCTATATGATCTTCCCTACAAGATCCTCCCTACATGGTCCTCCCTAAGCCGGTCTGTTCCTACAGGTGTCTTAAAATCTGATGCATGACCTAGTTGGTTTACTTGGGTTTTTCTGACTTATTTTGCTAAAATTCTTCTTTCCCATCTGACATTCCAAACCATTAGGACAATAGCTGCTTGCTTAACGGATTGTTTCTGGCATTCTGCTCTAGTTAGGGTGTCCAGAGCGGCAGCGGCTTGCTGTGATCTATATTTCTGAACTGAGTGCTCAGGGATGACTTTCATGTTTGTTTCCATGATGTGATTCACTCAACGAGAAAGGTCAACGAGAAGATGTAAAAGAAATGAATGGCGAGACACCAAATCAGTCCCAGACAAGTTTGAATCTTGTCAAAAAATTACCGTGGGAGGTTTGCCAACAGCTTGGAGGTGTCGAGGTTACCGAGACAATTCAAACAGCAAACCCGAGCTGAGGTCATTAGCACTGGGAAAGCACTCTTCATTTAACACAATTATGGAACTCTCTGGGTTTCCCCTTTGCCTTCAAATATTTTTGTGCGTTTTTAGTCAAACATGATCATCACAAAAGCGCTTGCTTCCTCTGCAACCTGAGCAAGAACTGTGGAGGCTGCTGTTCCGTGAGCTCAGACAGTTTGAATAAGATTTCATTTTCTCTCAGCCCACTTTCCTGGCTGATTTCCCAGAAGTCTTATCAGCAAATCAATACCCCCCCCCGAAAATCTTCTAGGTTCCTGAATAATCCAGATGTAGCCCTGGGGGATGGGGAAAGAGGGTAACAATTCTGGCACATTCTTGACCTGGGACAAAACAGAGCTTCATGGGAAAGAAAACAATGAGGACTTGGGGTCCTCATTTCTTTGTGGTGCCAGGAATGGATCCTATGGACTTGTGTATGCTAGGCAAGCATTCTGCTTCTGAGCTGTATCTCCAGGCCCAGCCCTAAGGCTTTTCTAGTGGAAAGAAAAAGATATGTGTTTTTCCAACTTTACAAGGCTTTTTGGTTCTGTCCGACTTGATGCTCGGAGACCAATTTCTTACAGCGCAGGGATATGGCATTGAACAGAAGACAGGCCGTGGCAGGTTGTACACACAGAGGTGCCTCCAGCCCCAGTTCACCTTCAAGCACTGGGAGGCTGTTCCTGCCAGGCCCAAGCTGAGCCCAGCATTGTTTAACAGTTTAATTAATGGATTGGCATTCAAAGTAACCTTGGTGAATTAAGGCCGTGCATACAAACACACTGACTGATATAATAGCTGTTACCTTTGGGGACGCACAGGGGAGATGTCTAGAGAGCTGGAAGATGCTCTGTAGCTTGACCTGAGTGCTTGTTAAGTGGATCTGTTCATTTGTGAAATATTTATCATGTTATAGACTTAAGGTATCTTCATTTGATTTGCCTGGGCTCTCTTAAATTTAAAATTCTACACCACACACTCAGACACACAGACTCACACAGACACAGATACACACACACACACACACACAGAGAGACACATACACAGAGAGAGAGAGAGAGAGATAGAGAAACAGACACAGATACACACACACACACAGAGAGACACATACACACAGAGAGAGAGAGAGAGAAAGAGAGAGATAGAGAAACAGACACAGACAGACAGACACACACAGAGACACACACACACACACACACAGAGAGAGAGAGAGAGAGAGAGAGAGAGAGAGAGAGAGAGAGAGAGAGAGAGAGAGAGAGAGACAGAGACAGAGACAGAGACAGAGAGACAGACAAACACAGACACACACACAAGTAGACAGCAGCTTTGGAGGTGATAACTGTCATAACAGGAAGAAGAAAGCTGTAGTGTGTTTAGGGGAGAATCCTGGCCAGATGCTCCCCACTGCCCCCATAGTCTCCCTGAGCTGGTAGGTGCAACAAAGGAAGGGGTGAAACACTTGCTTTGAAATTATGACAGAGATTTGAAAGTCATCCAAGAGATGCTTAGACCTGCACAGCCCCTGCCCTTCCCCCACCCAACACACACACTTCAGTTCATCTCCCATATGCTGCTAAGCAAAGCAGTTAGTTACCTGCTTCCCTGCAAGGGCCCTCAGCACACTAGAGGGTCAGTGTTGGCTTAAACCAGAAATTTTTACTTCAGGTTAGTCTTTGGAAATATGAAATGGGACCCTGAGAGATTTAATACAGGCCCAGCAGAGAGAGTTACCTTGGGTTGAAGGTAAAGGGTGGGGCCACACAGGATTTTCTCTTTACATTGGGAACTCATCTATAGCCCTGTGCTGGATGCATATGGGAATCCCAGCACTTAGGAACTAGAAGCAGGTAGATTAGGAGGTCAAGATCATCTTTGGCTGCAGAGTAAGTTTGATGCAAGCCTGAGCTACTTGAGACCCTGTCTTCAAATTCCCAAATAAGTAAACAAACATCAGTTTGTTACAATTAGCATGTATGGATTTGTATTTATTCTGATTTAGATAAGCATAATACCCAGATGCCTGCATCATAATGACATACACAGGCATTAGAGCTGGTTGTATGGTTCAGTAATAGAACATCTGTGTGGCATATACAAGGACATGGGTCCCCTCTCCAGTACACAGGGGGTGGAGCACTGACTGATTCCCAGGATACAATGCCTGACTCTGCTTTGAAGGACTGCATAGGGCTCAGTGGAAGAATGTCTTCGAAGTGTGTACATGACCCTTGGTTTGGTTAACACCACTCCAAAAAAAGATAAAAGAAAAGAAAGAAACTAAAGGGGCCTGGCTAAATGATGCATCAGAAAAAGGCATGTGCCACCAAATCCAATGACCTGAGTTCAGTACCCAGGACCTACCAGTGGAAGCTGCTCTCTGAGCTCCACGTGTGTGCTATGGCACGTACATGCATACAAATAAATGTAACAGTACTTTAAAAGGTGAGCAGCCTCCGTATGCATATGCATTAGTAATTGCAGTCACATGAACACACGCACACACATACATGCGCATGCGCGCACACATGCACATGCACACGTGTGCACAGAATGTGTCAGATTGCTTTAAATGTGACCTTTCTTGGAGAGCTTTCCCGTGGCATCGTGAAGATTGTGAAGTTGGTGAAATTGGCACGTGTCTCACTGACATTCTGAGGTTTTTTTCACTAAAAAAACGAATAAACCAAAAAGCAAAAACAAACAAACAAACAAACAAAAAACACCAAACACCCCCTCCCCCCAAAAATAAAACTCCATATTTATCCCATCATAACATGAACTACGGATTTGCCTGTAAGATTCTCAAAAGGCAAGACCTGGGCCATTCTGTTCAGTGCTGCTCAGTTGCTAAATAATGTCAGTTACACAGCTGGTGACCAATAAACATCTGAATTAAAAAATAAAAGAGTTAATGGTGTATAACTAAATGTGGACCCTTAGGCACTGGAAGCAAGGAGAAGAGCGTTTGCTCTTTTCAATGTGCCCACCGACCAGCATCAAGAGCCCCTGCCACCTCACCTAACACAGCAGGAGGGGACTCGGTGAACCTCTCTAAGGCTGGCAGTCAACTGCAGCATACTACCTACTCTGGCCAAAGAAATACACATGCAGGACAGACAGACAGTTAAGGGGACACTGGAAGAGAAAGGAGCTCTTCATCATGGAGTCAGGTTGATGTTTCTCACCCATAGGTTACACACTGAAGAAGCCGAGGCAGGGAGATTATGAGTTCAAGGCCACCTAGACTGTACCTTGGGCAAACACAAAAAGGTCCTGGGCTCCAGTCCCAGCACAGAATAAACTATCACAGCGGAGCATGGCTGGAATCCTGGCGCTGGGAAGTGGAGACTGGAGGTTCAGAAGTTCCAAGTCAGTCTCAACTACTTAATGAACTGGAGGACAACCCGGCCTATATGAGACTCCTGTGTGTGTGTGTGTGTGTGTGTGTGTGTGTGTGTCTTTCTTGCAAAGGAAATCCCATTCTGGACTCAGATCTCAAAGTTTCCCTGCAGTCTAACCTGGTCTCCCACTGAAAGATAACATCTGGGAGAACTGAGTTGCAAGACTCACAACTCACAACTCCCTCATGCAGCAGAAGTTTAATGCCAATGCCAGTAGTGTTGTGGGCAGTACATTCTCAGTCTTAGCAATGGGAACAAGGTTGTATGCCATCTGGCCACTGTCCCAGCCTTGAGAAAGCACTCCCTTCCAGTGTGCCATCTGCCATCTTCCAGGAGGCTAAAGACTTCCAGCTGCCCCCAGTGCAGGAGTCACACCACACCACACCACACCACACCACACCACACCACTTTGGAATCAAGAAATGGGTAAGAGGATGGGAATTCCCCTGGGATGACAGTGTTGGTGCTGACTATTGAAGCAAACTATTACTTACTGATAATGTGCCAGGGTTGGTGTCACATACCCGTAACCCCAGAATTCAGAAGGCAGAGAGAGCAAGAATGAGGATGGCCATGAGACTTTTTTCTTTTCTTTTCCAGGGCTTTGGTGTCTAGGCAAATGCTCTACCACTGAGATATATCCCAAAGACCCTTTTATATAAAAGTTTAAAAAGATGGATTTACTTTTATTTTGTGTGTATGTGTTTGGCCTGCATGCAAATGCACCCTGTATGTGCCAGTTGCAGTCAGAGGCCAGAGAGGATGCTGGATTTCCTGGAACTGGAATTGATAGTGTTGTGAGTCAGCATAGTCTTGGGAACCAAACTCAGATCCTCTGTAAGAGTAACAACAAGCATTCTTAATTCCTCTCTCTCCCCCTCCCCTCCCCTTCCTCTCCCCCTTCCTCCTGCCCCCTCCCCCTCTCCCTCCCCCTCCCTCTCTCCCTCCCCCTCTCTTCCTCCCTGTCCTCCTCCCTCTCCCCTCCCCCTCCCTGTCTCCTTCCCTCCCTCCCCCTCCCTCTCTCTCCCTCTCCCCTCCTTGCCCCCTCCCTCCCTTCCTCTCCTTCTCTCTCCCTCTCCCCTCCCCCTCCCTGTCTCCCTCCCTCTCTCTCCCCCTCCCTCTCTCTCTCCTCCCTCTCTCTCCCCCTCCCCTCTCCCTCCCTCTTTCTCCCTCTCCTTCTCTCCCCCTCCCTCCCCTCCTCCTCCCTCTCTCACCCCCTCCCTCCCCTCCTCCTCCCTCTCTCTCCCTCTCCCCTCCCCTCCCCCTCCCTCTTTCTCCCTCTCCCCTCCACTCCCCCTCCCTCTGTCTTCCCTCCCCTCCCCCTCCCCCTCCCTCTGTCTTCCCTCCCCTCCCCCTCCCCCTCTCTCCCCCTTCCCTTCCCCTCCCCCTCCCCTCCCTCTCTCTCCCTCTCCCCTCCCCCTCCCTTTCTCTCCCCCTCCTTCTCTCTCCCTCTCCTCTCCCCCTCCCCTCCCCTTCTTCTCCCCCTCCTACTCTCCCTCCTCCCTCTCTCTCCCTCTCCCCCTCCCCTCCCCCTCCCTCTGTCTCCCCTCCCCTCCCCCTCCCCTCCCCCTCCCTCTCTCTCCCTCTCCTCTCCCCCTCCCCCTCTCCCTCCTCCCTCCTGCTCCCTCTCTCCCTCTCCCATCTCTCCTTCTCTCATGCCTTTCCCTTCTCTCTTTTTTAAATTTAGAGTGCATGTGTGCATATGTGCATTATGCAAGTGAGTTTAGGAACTTGAGGTGTCCAGATGTACGAGCTCCCCCTGGAGCTGGAGTTTTCAGCCACTTAGAGTGGGTACTGGGAATCAAACTTGGATCCTCAGTGAGAGCAGTGAACATCCTTAGTTACTGAGCGAGCCGGCTCTCCAGCCTCCTTTGTCTTTGGAGATGGGGATCCCATCACATGTCCCAAGCTGCCTCTTGTTCTATTCCTTAGTTCTATTCCTACTCCTCAAATATTGAGTGATATATCCACGGAAAGATCCATAAGGGAACATTTGTAGCAACTTTATTTGTAACAACCCCCAAAGGGGGACAACTCAAGTGCCCATCAACAGATGAATGAAATCCTGGGGTATCAACATGATGGAGTCCTATGCAGCAATTAAAAGAACGAACCAGTGAGACATGTGAGGAGTCTCAAACACACGTGAACATGTTGAGCAGAAAGAACGAGTCACCCACCCACGGCTACATGGTTCTGTTTATATAAAGTTTTTTACCAAATGGAAGCAGTTCTCCAAGTACGAGTAGTAAGTAGGTCAGGGGTTGCTGGGGGATGGGCAGGGGCAGAGATCGGTATGTTCACTATTGTGCTGTGCTGATTTTACCAACGACATACATCTAAAGCTATACACTTTAAAAAATGTATAGTACATTGAATGTTAATTATCACTCAGTAAAGCTGTTAAGACAGCAGCAGCAACAAAGCCCCCAGTACTCAGGCCTCATCTCAAGAGATTTGCTTCCCAAGCTCTTTATAGGGTCTAGGCTGGCCTCTATCACATGATACTCTGGTTTCTTTCTCCCAAGTGCTAGGATTATAGTTCTAATCAACACCCCTGAGACAGTATCAGCAGTACCCAGTGGCAGCCCTGCGTGCCTTCTACCCAGAGTCTTTCTCTCAAAGCACTAACTGGATTAGGAATAATAGAAAGCAGAGGGAGGTCTGGAAGACAATCCAGGAAGAGGCGCTCTGAAGTTTGGCCTGGGAAATGAGGGCAATGATAGCGCTCTCCACTAGGTGGCGTCTGGACACTTCCCTTGAAAACGATTTCCGGGCAGGCTTGAGAAACCAGTCACTGAGCGGAGTCCTCTATCTAGACTGTCAGCGTCGACCACTGTGGAGAGAGTCACAGAGCCTTGCTGGAACAGAAAATAACAGCTGGGGAAGAGGTCAGCAGGTCCATGTTGCAATACTATAGGTTCCAGACGACAAAGAGCAGAGGTGTTTACTTGAGAGCTAAGATGACTCCGAGAGTTAATTAATGACAAGAAGAAGGCAAATGTCCTCAGCTGTAATGGTGAGCCGAAACCACTGCATCTGGGAATCCACACTGTCATTTCTTCCTCCATTAAGGACTGTTCCTTATCTCTCTGAATATTTTTTTCAAGATTTATTTTGATTTTCTTATTTACGTGCATGTGCGCGTGTCGGCAAGTTCATGTGCATCACAACATAGAACAGCCCGCGGAAGCATGATGGAGTCCTACTCGGCAATGAAGAGAGTGAGTAATTGGATGTACGGCTGGTTATAATCACCCAGCGTGGGTGCTAGGACCGAACTCAGTTTCTCTGCAAGAGCCTCGAACCGCTGAGCTGTCTTTCCAGCCTGTTTCATCTAGGTTTTCGAGAGGGGATCGCTCAAGGGCCTGGAACTCACCGAGGGAGCTAGGCTGGCTGTCCAATGGGCCCTTGGGATCTGCCTGTCTCTCTCAGCCCTGGGATTACAAAATGAGCAACCGTCTGCAGACAGGGATTTTTGTTTGTTTGTTGTACATGGGTTCTGGGGACTGAACTGGGGTTCTCCCACTTGCAAGGCAGGGAAATTACCAGATGATGCACGTCCATGCTGCTATGCATCCTGTGATGAGAAGTATCAGGGGTCCTTCCTGAGGTGACCCCCCTGGGGCACAAATCCCAAACCACCCAGTGGGCAGGCAGTGATAAACTCGAATGCCACAGAGAACCCAGGCCTGTGAATGCTTGGGCATAGGGGCCCGGTGGTAGCCCTGAGAGGGAAGGCATTATTGTAGTCTGCGGAATCCAGTGTGCCCACAAAGCAGTGTGTTCCTGGGGAGTTACAGCAGACTTCGATACTGAAGAGAGAGACATGGGGTGGTGGGGTGGTGGTAGTAATATTTGACTTAGAGCAATTAATTGTTTAGAACGGATAGCTTCTCAGAGGTAGGGCTGTATGGAAGTTTTAATGGAATGAGACAAAGCCTGGCCATTAGGGTAAAAGATCTGCTGCAGATAATAAAATTTGTTGAATATTTGGGGATGATAATGAAAACGTGGGTCATTAAAGGAGAGAGCCTTGTGGCGTGTGAGAAGGACCCAGGCTTCCAAGAGCCACAGTCTCATCGATCCGTTTATTTCCCTTGGGAGATTATGAAACTGTTTGCACGGCATGGTCTGCGGCGGATCACACTATGGCTGTGGGGAAAAGAGGCCTCCAGCAGGACCGCAATTCGGTCTGAGTTGGTTACGGACCCATCTTTTGTTGCTAGTAGCCCATGTTTCTTCCAAATAGCCGCATGTGTCAAGAGACTGTGAAGAGTCTATACAAAGGTTTAGGGATTGTCCTTTGTGAGCTGGAATGCACGAGCAAGAGCTACTACCTTGCCTGTTGGTTTGTGGTCTGGGCTGGAAGGGTCTGTGCTTCAATCACCACGGTGTCTGGAGCAATAGCATATCCCACTTTTCATGCTCCTCCGTGGAGGAAGGAGCTGCCGTGTGTGTAGGTGGCCTGGGGTGGCGTGCCCTCGTGTGTGTACAGGACAAGGTAATAACTCTTAGGGTCTCAATGTAAGCGTGAGATGAGGGGCATTTCAGTACTGACAGGGGGAGGGGATTGGAAATGTTAAGAGGTGAGAATAGCTGAAAGGTAAGTGTGGTGTCCTCTACCAGTGCTGCCTGAAGAGAGAGCACCCAGGTAGGGTGTAGTGTTTGAGGACCCTTGTATGTTAGAAGGTGGGACAGGTAGTGAGGAGAGAAGACAGTAATAAGTGACCTGAAAGTTATCGTCTTTGATTCACTGTAAGAAGTTCAACTGCAGCCAGAGTGTGCAGACAAGGTGCCTGTCCTTGGATAGTATGGTCTAATTTTTTTGATAAGCATTCAACGGGCACAAAGGAAGATCCCACTTGGTGTCCCTCCTTTCAGTAACATAGAGCAAGGAGTGAGTTAAGTCTGGACTATTGCAACTCATCTCATAGTCTTTTAGTTTTGATTGAAGTCTATAAAACTCTTGCTCAAGATTTGTGAGGCTATTGTGCAAACTTTCTGTACCTCAAGATTTGAAAGCACATGGGGTGTGATTGAAACCCAGTGCATCTGTTAACTTAAAACTCATAACACAGGGTTGATAATTTAAATTACATATATATAATGTATATATGTATGTATATGTGTATATATATGTGCGCAACACACATATATGTATCTTTAGGAAAACATGAGGCTTGCTGCTGTCTGAGCAGCTGTATCCCCATCTGGATGGTGTCCTTGCTAGGGACCAAGTTATAACTTGCCTCCTGCCCTGTCTCCTTAAGGCTACCCTTAAAGTGGAAAATTATGAAAAAATTTCTAGGGATCATCCAGGACAAACATGAAAACCCATCTCAATTTCTAGACCACCTTACAAAGGCTCTCTTACAATATGTCAATCTGAATCTTGAGGCCCCAGATGGAAAACAACTCCTTATGACCTGAGAGAAGAAGAGAGGAGAGAGAGAGGGAGAAGAAGCACAGAGGAGGAGAAGTTGGAGAGAACATGAGGTCTCCATTAGTCTGATGGACCCGCAGCACACGCCAGAGTGAAATGCCTCCCCAGGACACCAGACTGCTGGAGAAGGAATAACCCAGAAAACTAACAAACAGCGAGTATTTGAGGAGCATAATTGGGGTAATAGCCAAACTAATGTTAGAGATTTAGATTAGGGATAATCCCCCAATAATTGCACAGAGCCTAGTACATAAATATAGTTTGAGTCTTATTTATTTGAAGTTAGACAGTGATAAGTTTAATTGTAATATTCTACACATGTCTTTAAGGGTAGTCCCCTTGCTTCTTCCTGGTGGTACCAACCTGTCCCGTCACCTTGCAGGGAACAGACCTCCTAGCAAAAGTGCGGACCTCTATTTTCTTTTGCTTTTCCATTCTCTTGACTCCAGGCTTGTCAGATATTTTCCCCCTCCTCCTCCTCCTTCAAACCACACAATCTGACACACCTTCTTCCTTACCAACCTTCCAGGTGGGTCTCTGAGTATGGGACACCCCAGAACTCCTCTATATCCAAACATTACCGTAACCTCCATCATTCACTTGCAAAACCCCACCAACTCCATCACCCAGACTCAGCACCCACTCTATCTCTCAGATTCAGGAACTTAAGTCTCTTATTTCTGACTTCTTAAGAAAGAGTCTTCAGTACTCCACTTCTTCCCCCTTTAATACCCCCATACTCGCAGTTTAAAAACCCAATGGAACCTATTGCTTAGCTCAGGATCTCCAGCTTACCAACCCAGCAGTAGTTCCCCTCCCCCCAGCTTTGAGCCTATTGCACATAACAAATTGCAGTGTTTTTACTGGATATGCCATTTTTTCTTCTTGTATAGACATATAATGGCTTAATAACAGAAAACAAATTTCCCTCCTGTCATTCATCAGCATGCATGAAATCTGTATATTAGATTGTATTCAAAGGATTAATTTATTCATTCATTTGTTTATTTTACTGGGCTGACTCTGCCCTGTTCTGAGATTACAGGTGTTCATCGTTATGTCTTGCTGTAATTTATGAGCTAA